>CM065695.1:14773299-14793889 GCA_017654935.2 Phymorhynchus buccinoides | reverse complement strand
CTAGTTGCTCTGGGCTTGATTCAGACATGTTGTGGAAGTCCTACACCTGTGGACATGAGCGTCAGCTCTGACATTGAATCGCTGAAAATTATTAGCGATCAGGAGATCAAAACCGTGCACCTGAACTACACAGTGACAAATAATTCCTTCGCTGACGACAACTACCTCTTGCTCGCATTGTGCATTTCCATAGAAGACGAGGATGTAGTATCTATACACTCATTGGACACAGAAATGGTTAATCTCGAAAAGCAGCCTTCAGGGCACTTTAGTTTGTCATTAAAGGGACAGTTCATCGGCAGGACTTACATGCGCATGAAATTTGTTTTTACTCGACAAAACGCACAGGACTTACCATGTATGATGAAACCTAAAGAAAACACTCCGTACGTCTTGAACAATCATTTCAATTTGAGCAGCGTGCTACTGTCAGATGAGCAGGCGTCGGCTTCGTTTGACGGGCGGTTCGAGGTAGTGGTGAAGAAGCCGCACAAGGCGATCGACACTGCGTTCAACGTAGGGGTGGCGCTGCTCATCGTTGTGGTCAACCTGGGCATCGGCTGCAAAATTGACCTCGGTGTGGTCAGGACGGTGTTGCGTCGGCCGGTCGGTCCGGTGATTGGATTATGTTCACAGTTCATCGTCATGCCTTCGGTAATTTTTTTAAAATTTTGTTCAATTTGGTGTGATTTTTACAGGGTTCACAGCAGTTGGGAAAGTTTGGGAAGGTTTGGGGAAAATAGACTTCATTTTCAAGGCCCATGAAAGTTTGTGAAAAATGAAAAACCAAGAGTAGTGTCTTTGAAAGTTTGTGAATTTTGAGCTACTGTCAAATCTTTATCAATCTGCCCCCCAAATCGCCCAGGACCATAATTTTGAATCATCGTGCCAAGAAAAAAATCATAATTATGAAATAAAATGAATATTTTTTAAAATTGTTTATGCATACGACTTTCGATTTTTTACCGGAATTGACGCGAGTTGCTTCCCTTTAAAGACATCCGATCTTTACGCGTAGCGCACAATTGCCGGGCAAATGTGTCTTCAGTGAGCTTTGGCTCGATAATTCTGCATATAAACCTAATAAAGTATGGCTGCGAAATGATGCAACCAACAAACGCTCAGTATATTGTGCCGCTTTCCGAAAAACCTTCGATTTGGGAAAACCCTAAAGTTGGGCTTTGAAAGTTTGTGAAAATTAGGATGCTGTTTGGCTATGAACCCTGTTTTTAATAATTAGAATCACCACCAAGTTATGAATTAAAGTACACCTAGCATAGAGCCTACTTCTATCTCCTCAGCTTTCTAATTTATTGTCTTCTTACTACCCTCCCTTATATTTTAATATTTTTATAAGCGAGGTTCCACTGTACTACTACTAGTAGTAGTACTAGTACTACTACACTGAGAGACATTGTTTTGGACAATGACCCATCATTTTCTGCAATTAGGGGTCATAATGACCCTGAAGTTTAAAGACACACTGACCCACCACGATTATCATCCCTTGGTGTGTTTTTTGGTAGCTGTGAGTGTGACCCACATGTATACCAATTCCCCAAACTTCAAATTCAGGCTGCTCTTTAAAATTATATTTCGTTTTTTGAATTTTGGGGGCATTTGTATGGGAGTCAAACCTGGTCAAGACGAGATTTCCAGGCATGGTAGACCTCCGCGAATCGTGGAAAATCCGCGAAACAGTTTGAAACAAAATTATTAAAAAATGCATTGAAATGGCATGAAAAAGTGAACATTTCACTCATTTATTGAATTTTATTGAATTTTCTTCAGACCCCTGGACCCCCGGCCATTTTCCTTGAAAACCACTTTGCCCCCACTACCATGCCTGGATTTCTTACCGGCTATAACTATAAGAGGGAAAACACGTGAAACCCGTGATCTTGACACGTGATCTGATGGGTCTTTAAAAAACAATCTTAAACTCTGCCATACTATTTCAGGTGTCCTACGCTATGGTGAAAGCCTTCCAGTTTGGGCCTGCCCTGTCTTTGGGATTCTTCGCCCTGGGCTGCAGCCCCGGGGGGTCAGCCAGCAATGCCTACATCATGCTGATGGAGGGGGACGTGTCTCTATCCATCACCATGACGTTCATTAGCACTGTGGCTGCTCTAGGTAAAATGGTCTCAAATTTATATTAACCCTTTCGCAGCCAGCCATTTTTCAGCAAAAAAATACCGTTAAACTTAACTGGGTAGATAAAATAAAATATCTGCAATATTGTGAATTCCTCTGTGACATGTATAACTTTAGGCCTATCCTTACCTCCCAAAATTAAGAAGGGGCTTTACGCCCTCTTCGGCCATGTGGGTAATTTTTAAGAAGAAAATAGGGTCTTTGGATTTTATAACAGGTGCTGATTTGATGCCTTTTAGTTTTAGTGACATTAAACCATTGTAGTGCTAAAATGCGACATTGGCGGTGAAAGGGTTAACTCATTCGCATCACAACTATTTGAATTACAATACATTAAAAAACCTCACAAATCACTCTAGCCATACACATTAATTTGCACATAACATACATAAACAAAAGGAGAAATGAAAGAAGATTACGGGTTTATACTTCTAAAGACATCTAGGGAAGTGGTAGATCAGACTTTTTTTAATATCATTACTCAAAGTTAACGTTAACTCCAGGTTTTGTTTCTGAGGTTCACAAATACAGACATTGGACACAGAAAAGTTTTCTCAAAGCAAACTATTCTGCATTTCAAATGCACTAACTTTTCAGTCCTTCAGAGTAGGGGTACGGAGCTCAGCTATTCACTGAGATTTTCTTTCATACTATATATATATATATATATATATATATATATATATAGTAATGACCCTGAAGTATATATATATATATATATATATATATATATATAAACTGTACTCTGATTGATTTCCCCACAACAAACCACTACAAAAGTCAGAGGCAAAATTGTGGTCAAAGGGAGCGAAGCGAGTTTAGAAGTGACCAAGGTATTGTGTGCACACAGATTTACTTCCTTTGAAGCAAATGCATCAAATTAACAGTTAATTCCGGACATATATGGCCAGAATGACTTGAATCATTTAACAGGGCTCCCAATTGTCCCGCAAAAAGAAGGGGTCATGTCATTATTATCTTCTGTTCGGCACATGTACTAAAAACAATCATGATTCAGACCCTTCTCAAGTCATGTCAACTTGAAGGAAAGGAAGTAACTCAGTCTTTTAAGATCTGGGCTACTGAGTAGATTATACCCCCTAAGGGCATTGAAACTCGCTCCTGGGAGTGAAAGGCTTTTAAAGTAAACTTACGAGGTTCGATTATGATCCATCATTGAACTTTGAAGAGTAGCCACTCATTGAACACCCAGTCAGTGTTCACAGCAGCTCTCTCTTAGATATATATTAAGTGGCCCCCAACTCTTGGCTAAACGGTAAACCTAAAGTTAAGAAACTATGATAAAAATCATTTGGGTAAAACATTTAAAGTGCAACTAAATTTGTTATGGATCAAGTAAAAAGTACTTTTGGACACAGTACTGTTAATTATCAGTAAAATACTGATTGAAAAACCAATTCACAGAGAGAGAAAAATGGACTTGTCAGTCCTAGGGACTGATAACATTTTTGCTAGGACTGATAAATTGTTTTGACAGAGGCTTTGGATTTTGTGGTTTTCACTGGGATTTGTTTCCCTCGGACTGCCCTTGGCCCATGATCGGATCCCAGGCATGGCCCCACTGTGGATTCTGACCCTGGGCCCCACCCTGTACCAAGGCACAGACATCCAGATCCCTTACCAAGGCACAGACATCCAGATCCCTTACCAAGGCACAGACATCCACATCTATTACCAAGGCACAGACATCCAGATCCCTTACCAAGGCACAGACATCCAGATCCCTTACCAAGGCACAGACATCCAGATCCCTTACCAAGGCACAGACATCCACATCTATTACCAAGGCACAGACATCCAGATCCCTTACCAAGGCACAGACATCCACATCTATTACCAAGGCACAGACATCCAGATCCCTTACCAAGGCACAGACATCCAGATCCCTTACCAAGGCACAGACATCCAGATCCCTTACCAAGGCACAGACATCCACATCTATTACCAAGGCACAAACATCCAGATCCCTTACCTAGGCACAGACATCCAGATCCCTTACCAAGGCACAGACATCCAGATCCCTTACCAAGGCACAGACATCCAGATCCCTTACCAAGGCAGTGAACATCATTTGACACCAAAACTACTCATTTCAGCTATCCAGACTACTCAAGACTTGTGTAGGGGGTAAACGGGTCTGCAGTAAGGCCACGCACACATATGTGACCCGGCACCACGAAAGGGACATTAAGTGTCAATTCTGAGAACATTATACATTTGAAAACTTCAGACAATTCTCTTTCTAATGCCACAAGAACCATTCTCGTATGTTTTTTTCTGTTACAGAGTTATGAGCATTTAAAGTTGGTAGGGTGAGTGTCGGCCATTTAGAGAACACTAGTGGCAAATGCCCTATTGGGGTCTAATATCCAAAGACCCTATTGTCTTGGTTTTGGGAAATAAGGATAGACCTTATTTTATATCCACAATACTGCAGATGGATTTTGTTCTCTACCCAGGTAAATTTAATGGACATTTTTGGTTGAAATATGGTTGGCGGTTAAAGGGTTAACTCATTTGCATCGCAACGACTTTTAATTATTAAAAAAACTCACAATCACTCCAGCCATGCACACAAACAAAACATACATAAAGAAATGGAGAAATGAAAGAAGATTACGAGTTTTTACTTCAGGTTTAGACATAGGGAAGTGGTAGATCAGACTTTTTTTTATACTTTATATATAGAAAAGCTCTCTACAGCAATTGGTTTCCCCACAACAAACCACTACAAAAAGCAAAGTTAGAGGCAAAATTGTGGTCTAAGGGAGTGAAGCGAGTTTAACAGTGACCAGATTTACTTCCTTTGAAGCAAATGCATCAAACAGGGTTCCCAGGGCTTTCAGCTATCCCCAAGTAAGGACCTTGTAAGGACCTGTAGGCCTAAGGATAATCTGCATCTTTTAGCCAACGATCTTGAAAGGAACACTTTCCCAGCATTGTGAACAATGTCTAAGCAGATACAAAAACTATGGCTGACACAGATATACGCGTTTTCTCGCAAAACGACACCAGGATAATTTAAGAACGAGATTTCAGTCCAATTTCTCTTGACAACTTGCGGTGCATCGTTCGTTTGCTAAGCGGTCAGTTGAAACGGGAAGGTGGGGGAGGGGGGTAAGGTGGAGTAGGTGCTGAGCGATGTTTATCAAGTGTAAAAGTGCTGCTTCTGCAATCTATTTTGAGTATGGTCTTGCTGCTCAGGGCAGTTTTGGGCAGCTGTCAGGACTTGTAAGGACCTTGAAGTGAATGTAAGCACTTGTAAGGCCTTACTTGGAGATTTCAATTGCTCAAGACTTATAAGGACTGGTAAGGCCCCTATGAACCCTGATCAAATTGACAGCTATGTATTAATTCTGGACATATGTGGCCGGAACGACTTGAATGAGTTAATACAGCGGGGAGTCAAGTGAAAACTGAAAATCTGACACATACTGTATTTTTTCAGACTATAAGGCAATACTTTTTCCCCAGAGTGAGACGCCTGCGCCTTATATAATATGACTTCCCCCGAAGTCGGAGTGTGGCTGCCCACATGGCGGGGTAATCAAAAACGGTCATACACATAATGTGCTCATCCCTAGCTGGTGCATTTGTACCATAGTGTTCAAGTGCTTTGGTTGTTGGGATGATCCCTGGAGTCTTTAAGCCAGGGAACGACAACAACAACAACAACATATGACTAACGATATAGTAAAAAAATAGAATAGCAAAATCTAAATTTTGTGTAAAATTTGGGGGGTGCGCCTTATAGTCTGAAAAATAGGGTACATACCTTATCCATTATTGCGATATGGCTTGGGAATGCAGAAGAAGGAGGCGAAGAAGAATATTATGAAAATTTATATCATAAATTAAAAGTAAAAGCGACAAAAGCCTTATAATTTTGCAGAACACAGGATTGTGTTACAAATCAGAACTTTAGGCTAGAGCTGCAAAACACAAAAGAGTTTCGCTTATATTTTTTTAACTGTTTTCCATCTAAGTAGTAAAATGATACACTTCAAAACACACAAAACAGAGCAGTTTCTTAAAATAAACAATGTCAAAACGGTTGTGCAACAAGTTTATGATAGTTATACTCATTGTAATTTGCATAAGTACTGGCTTCCAAAATGCTACATGCATGTGTACACATGTATGTATACGTTAGTGAGTAACTTCAGCTTAAAATTAATTGAAAATTGTCTTACAGTATTTAGCAAATGTATCAACTCTCACTACTTGTAAAGTCCCGTAGAGTTCTTCAAATGTAAGTGTTCTGCTTATAATAGTTATTTTAATACAAAGTTCTTCAACTTGAAGAACTTTGTATTCAAGTGTAACCAACATAAAAATTCATTTTCTTATTCTATTTTTGATGCATAAAATATAACACAACACACTTAAGTTATGAATTTTACAAACCCAAAAAGTACAAATTACCTTTCTTCTGCCCTTCGGCAGTAGGAATGTCATAGGTTACTCTTTGAAAGTTGTCTTTCTGCAACCAGAGTAAGAAAGCATTAGGCAAGAAAATCTAGCATTCTTCTTCATCGTCGATCAATTTAGATGGAGATGTGCTAGTTGCTCGTGTGAAATCAGCAGTCATCCGATGATCCCTCAGGTCGCTGTAAAGGTTTTCCCTTGTGCAGTGTTTTTTTCCTGTGGCCACATCGTTTGTCAGGGGACAGCATCGATCATGGAGTCTACAAAGAGAATGGAACCTTCTCCCCACGGTGACCGGTCAGATCGTGTCATTTCGGCCCAGCTTTTTGGGGTCGTTTCGGCCTCGCCCTATGAGTCAAATCGGCCTCGTTTCCGACCAACTCGTCCTCAACTGAACATAATTATGTTTCTTTTAATGCTTTTTGTGTACCCCTCTCTCTCTCTCTCTGTGTCTTTATCTCTCTATGTTCCTCTCTCTCTCTCTCTCTGTTTGTCTGTCTGTGGGTGCGTGTCTGTATATATGTGTGTCTGTGTAAGTTATTGTTCGAGTGTGCAAACGACGCCATTCACACAACAGTATAGAATGCCATCTCAACATCACATTGACCAAATATCGCTAATAACTTCATTGACACTGATAGAGCCATGTGCACGTTTTTCCTAGTAGACAAGTGAACCCGAGGACGAACATTAATGACCAGGGACGGTATTCATGTCGAGATAGCATAAGACTTAGCATGATGCTAACTTAGAAGCTCTTCCAAAAGTCCTATTAAATCCTATAGGACATTGGAAGAGCTTCTAACTCTAAGTTAGCATCATGTAGCAAGGCCCAACTGCAAGAGTTATCGAACGTGTTTTTGCCAAGAGTTATCCCCAAATCCGGTTTTGTGAAAACGTGTTCTGATGGGTTATTTCTGGCTCAGATAACAGCTTTTCTATTGGTCAAAGAGCTGAAAACTCAACCAATAAAATTCGAGAAGACATGAAAGCTTCGGTGAATCAACATTAGAGTCTGCTGAGATCGCGGGAAGGAGTTGAAAAGTTGATAAATACACGTCTTTGTATCGCTATTTCCTACTCACCCGGTCGTGATAATATATTTCTGGTAGTTTAGACATTGCTTAAGAAAATCCTGTAAAAAAAAGAAGAGAAATGTGAGCAGGGCATGTCTAAAAAACGATTTTGGTGGATTTTGGTAAAGCGGTTTTTGCTGATTTGTGCCTGTGGTGTGGAGCCATTGCCTCGATCAGCAAGTCAGCAGTTTTTATCTCGATCATTCAGGACATGGACAATGTTTGTTGTTGATATAGTTTGATTTAATCTCTAGCCTTTGTAATAATGTAGCTGGACATAATTATAAGCAGATGATATTTCAGTCCTTTTTTATAGCTTTTATTGACAGCTCAGAGTCTGTGAGACTGAGAGCTCTCGTCACGAAGAGGTCACTCGCAGCTGAGCAGTTCCAGAGTTGTTTTTTTTTGTTCCCTTTCTCCTGGAGAGAGACTCTTCTGCTTAAATTAATTTATAATTGCTTGTTGCTGGAAGTGGGGCCTGTTCCTTTCCAGGTGAACTGGGGGTTTAATGGTCTTAAGTTCTTAACCCAGTACAACTAAAAAACTACAAGCATTAAGCCTTTATTTCTTTATGAGTCTATCTGTCCCTCTTCTGTCTAACTCTAAGGCCTAACTTTTCAGTTTCTTCTCACTCTCAGGCTTTGAGCCTTTCTTTCTTTTCCGCAGACTATTATGTCGCTGTATTTGGGAGGATCTACGGGAATGCGTAAGACAACAAACTATCAAGAAGAAGGAAGTGGATAGGAGAAAAAGAAGAAATATAGAAAGCTTGGCCCAGCCAGCCAGGTCCCGCTAATCGGTCCCTAACATGATGCCGCGCCAAGCAGACTGAGCATGCAGGGAGCGTGTTGATCTTGTTGGGTGGTTGGCTGGTGGAGTTGATCACCAACTCGCCACGTGTTTCCTAAATTCCTCCTTGTGTGAACAAACCCCCCAAAACGTTATGTAGCCCCAACATAGGGGAGTCAAAGGAGACGTTTCATTGCCATTGGCCACCCCTGGCCCTGCTCTCCTTGGCACCTACTTTCTGCGGGCTTTTGTTCTTTGTTCTGATGACTGATATTATGGCGCGCCAAAGATACAAAACTCTATCTAGCTGTTCGATAGAGTTTCGAAACTGTATCTATCAGTTCGATAGAGTTTGAAAACCCTATCTAGCTGTTCGATAGAGTTTTAAAACTCTGTCGAACAGCTAGATAGGGTTTCCACAAAATAACCCTATCGAGATATAGTTTTTGTATCTCGATTTCTGATTGGTGCATGGCTTCAGCGACACGTTTGTGGCCTTGGCAGGGCAGTGACCCGTGAATTTGAATAAGACAATAGGCCTAGGCCCTACACAGTCAAAGATACTAGTCCTATCTACCAATGAAATGCTTCGTTTAAAAAAAGTATCAAAATGGCTCGTTCGATAGAGTTTTACGACGAGAAACTCTATCTAGCTGCTCGACAGAGTTTTGAAACTCTATCTAACTGCTAGCTATAGTTTAGAAACTGTATCTAACAGTTCGATAGGGTTTTTAAACTCTGTCGAACTGCTAGATAGAGTTTTGGTCATTCGGCGCGCCATATGATATGATGAATCACAGTTTCAGTTTTAGCACTCCTGTCTCAGGGCTCCCAGGGACCCCTATTTTGGGGTCTATGATTGTATGAAGCACTAAAATTCTACAGGACCCTCCAAAAGAATGTGCTGGGGGTCCCAGGGATGCACTAGAACAATTATTTTGGCATTCGTAACGCCACTGGGAGTGGGACCCTCTATCCCGCCTCTTGGACCCTCTATACAGTCACTAAGTGAAGGAGTCCCTGGGACCCCTTGTTTTGCGGGATGATTGGGAGCCCTGTGTCTGTCATGACGTGTAGTATTTTACATTTTTTATTTTGTTATTGTTAATGTACTATTGCTACTAAGTCGAACAAGTGGCAAAGTCTCATTTAAAATTACTCTAATCAGGAGAATTTTTATTTATTATCATGACGTAAGCCTTTTAAGGTATAGCACATACGTTGGATCTGGGACAATCAGTCTGAAAATCTTATTCTTGTTACCTTTTACAGACAGTAGGATTTTTTTTTTAAACTGATGACTCAACGTTTATTGTTGGAGAATAAAGCAATCTTTCTTTCATTATTGTTAATGGTTTACACAACCTTAGATAAACCCATTAGTATTTTTCTTTATCATTATTGTCATAGTTATTCAATACAACAGATTCCATTGTTTAATGTACATGCCTTGTTTTTCTTCATACAGGTGCCAGTTCTGTGTTGATGGTTATGTGTAGTTGTCTCCCTTGATCAAGGCTAGATCAGTATTCCACTTCATGTGGAGGTGTTTTTAATATATATGTGAAATATAAATGTTCAGTTTAATATTTCATATACCCCTGATGTCTCTACTGCAGATGCTGACCATCCAGTGGAGCCCCCAAGAAAGAAACGTGTTTATACTTAATTATAGGTTAAAGTGAGACATTTTAACAATTAAATTGGAGTAAAAAATTAAAAAAAAAATTATGGATGGACAGCTTGATCAAACTGAAAGTTGTTGAATGCAAAGAGGACATTAAAGTACACATTGTTCCATAATAATAAATGAATTATTGTCTTTGGTTTTCTCATGCCCAGTTACCCAAAACGTCAGTTTCGTGTTGCTTAACTTGTTGTTTTTTTTAATTGATTTCTTGATATTTCATAATAGTTTCAATTGAAATGTTATTTAAACACCTTACAGAAGTATTTTATAAAGATTTTGTTTTGTTTTTTTGTTTGTTTAAATTTTGCTACATCATGCTAAGTCTCATGCTATCTTTTCTTCCCCCCTCTTTTTTTTTTTCCCCCCCTCCCCCCCCCTTCCCCCCCCCCCCCCCCCCGTTTTTTTTTCCCCCACCCCCCCTTCCCCCCCCCCACTCGACATGAATACCGTCCCCGGGCTTGAGGCCGAGTTGACTTGCACCCAGGGCCGAGTTGGCACGAGGCCGACCTGGTAAAAGGCCGAGTTGACATAAACCACCTGTCCAGAAGCATTCAGGTCAGACTTTGTACGCTATAGACTACGCGTGCCTGCTCAGAGAGAGAGAGAGAGAGAGAGAGAGACTCACAGAGAGAGACTCAGAGAGCTGAAAAGGTCAAGTTGTTTTATATAATTCCAACTTACCTGAAAGGCACATGTCAGAGAAAAGTCTCTTTTGCAAAGATCAATGCATGAGGCCAACCCCCTAAAACCCAGAAACTTTGACGAGGTCGGAGTTTTATACAATTTATCTCCAGTTTTCCTGTACCAAACTTGCAGACGGCACCAGGAGGCTGCCATATTGATTGTGATGCTTTCACGAGAGTGAAGTCCCTTGAAGTTGAACTTGAGACGTGCAAATCTATCGCTCGTGCAAATCTGCAGCTCGCTACTATGAGAGTGTGTATTTGCGACAACCACAAATTTAACTTTTTCTGTACTTGAACTATTTACCTAACCCTGACCCTAACCCTAACCCTATCCCTAGAAAAAAGTTAAATTTGTGGTTCATGCTCAATGTCGCAAAATGCCGCAAATACAGACTTTCACAGGTAGCGAGCTGCAGATTTGCACGAGCGACAGATTTGCAAGGTGGTAGACTTAGACATTACGCGCGCGTGGTGGTGCGTGTCGCGTACGACTAAGTGAATGATAGCATTCTGGATCGTAGACCATCGGGTGCTTCGACCAAAAGGCGTTGACAGAGGGTGCTGTTACCACAGAGTCTGGTAACTTTAACTAAGTAGCCACGGACTACCCTCAAAATCCGCGAAAATCGATCCAAGAAAAAGAAAGTACCACCACACTGGTGCCACGCCTAGTTCAGGGTGTGAAAATCAATATGATTGCGGTTATGATGGGATGACGTGCATAAAATGTGTGTATTACGTTGTTGAAGAAACTGATAAGCTTTATGGGTGAAAAACACAGATTTTGTGTTATTTTATTATAAAAAAAACAAGCATGAAATTGTGAAACTGAAAGGGCCTATCTAACTTAGTAACTGACTTGAATGCCAGCGGGTTTTTTTATACAACAACAACATCTGTTCTGATATTGAAGCAGGAAGTTTAAAGAGACGGGAAAAAATGGATTATACTTCCAGAAAAGCAAGTTCCTCATCATTCTCAATACCAGTGTTGATCATCGTAGCCATGACTCAATCTTGCCTTTGTCAGATGAATTTCCTCGTGGTCACAGACATTGTTGAAGGCTTGAAAACTGTGAACGAAGATGAAATCAAGACCATAGAGCTGAACTACACATTGAAAAACTACACACTAAACAACACCACCTTTCTTCAGCTTGCTTTGTGTGTGTCCATCGAAGATGAAGGAATAGCGTCAATTTATTCAGGGGACTTTCAAATGGCGAATCTCGGTAAACAGCCATCAGGACTGTTTAGTGTTTCAGTTCGGGGGGAATTTATCGGCAGGACTCGCGCCCACATGAAATTTATCTTCACCGGGCGGGATATAGAGGCACCATGTGAGATTGAAACTCCAGACAGTACTTCCTACATCTTGGACGACCGTTTCAATTTGATCTTCTTCTGGCCATCAGATAACGAAACGTCAGTTTCCTTCGAAGGAAATGGCGAGATTGTGGTAAAGAAGATGCAGAAACCTCTGAACATTGCTTTCAATACTTTCGTCGTTCTCTTTCTGACTGTGGTAAATCTGGGCATCGGCTGCAAAACTGAACTGGCGGTGATCAAAGCAGTGTTGCGTCGGCCGGTGGGTCCCGTGACGGGATTTTGCTCACAGTTTATCATCATGCCTTTGGTAATTTTCTTTTAAACTTATAAATAAAAGGCTTTATACAGTGGAGAACTGATAACTAAAAAATGGATAACTCAAAAACACTGGATAACTCACAATAATGTTTGGGTCCTAGTATAATAATCTCTATGTTGAAAAGTCTTTTTACTTCAAAATATTTGCTATTTTGACTGCAGCAGGCCAGGGAGACCATTGAAAACTGGGAAAACTGGACAGGGTCTATGTACCGCACCCATTATGACCATAGGTAGGTAGGTAGGTAGGTAGGGACAAAACAAGCCGTAAAGCTTTTCCAAACAGTCCCATCTTTTATGATTTTTCTGGTAAATGTATCTTTTTGGTCAAGGTTGGTCATAGGCCTGGGAATGAAGCAGAAGATAAAGAATGGGATGTGGAATGAATGAATGAATCTTTTATTTAACGTGTGTTCACTTCACAGTGATATTACACGAACAAAATTAAAATCAACAACAAGAAAAATTTCGAAAAGAAGAATAAACAAACAAAAACCAATACTAGCATGCAATTGCAAACCTGTTATAAGAAGTGTCCTACTGAACTATGTAAAATATTTTGTGCTAGGTTAATCAAAAATGAATTCTCTTTTTTGTATAGCAGAGTATTTATTTCATTATTTGCAAAATCTGTTGGTAAGATATTTAATTTAGAGCAATTTAATATTATATGTTCAATAGAAATGTTGCTTTGACAGTTTATACAGCTAACTTCCTTGGAATATTTTGTTTTGTATGCATTAAGTCTTAGCCTATGTATTAAGTTAGTTACATGCCTGTTACCAGAAGGGATGTATGATTTAAATTGGAAGGGTTGTATGTTAATTGTTATTTTTATAACGTGAATAAATTTCGTATTCAATTATATGACTCATTTCCTTTGGCTTTAGTGATAATTTAACTTTTAACTTTTCTGATTGAGAATGATTTTTTGCACCTGCTTTTGCATTTTTATTTGGTGAATCTGGGGATGTTGAACTAAGTCCTGTGTGCACATCTTTCGATTAATCTATCACTGTGTGTGTGTGAACAAAAATAGGTTCAATTGCCACAGCCTAAGGCTAAGCTGATGAAGCAATTATCTTGAACTTGAAGTTTGGCAACATTTTCCCCAATATTCTACTTTTACTAATGATAAAGATCCCTCTATCCTCAGTTCACCTTAACAGCTAGTGAAGTTAATAAAATCTCACTGAGTTGAACTTTTTATAACAATAGAATGTATACCCATATTTATTTGAAAATTTCCAGATTTCATATGGAATGGTGAAGGCTTTTCAGTTGGATGGGGCCATGGCTTTGGGGTTCTTCGCCATGGGTTGCTGTCCCGGTGGAGTTGCTAGCAACGCCTACGCCATGCTGATGGAAGGAGATGTGAATCTGTCCATTACCATGACGTTTATCAGCAATGTCGCTGCTCTGGGTAAAACTCTCTGTCTATGTGTCTCTTTTAGTCTGTTTGTCTTTTTATTCCTTGAGCTCCTAGTCCTACTCTTCCTCCTTCTCTCTCTTTCTCTCCCAGACAAAATCTCTCTGTCTCACTGTAGATTTCTAGAAACGTTTATCTCTGTGTATACTGTCTTTCATTTGTCTGTGTCTGGTTCTCTTCCACCCCACCCCACCCTCTCTCTCTCTCCCCCCCCCCTCTCTCTCTCTCTCTCTCTGGTACATGTGTGTGTGCAACTGTGTGCACATGCATGTGTGTGTGTCAGTGAGTGTGTGTGTGTGTGTGTGCGTGTGTGTGCGTGCGTGCGACACATGCATGCGTGTGTCAGTATGTGTGTGTGTGTGTGTGTGTGTGAATGAATGAATAGCAAACGTTTGCCTTGTAATTTTGAACTCATTAGGAATATTAAAGAACTAAAATGTCCAAATGTACTCATTGAACTACCCTGATTGGTTGTGCTTTTGCTCTAGCTTGAAATGCATCAGAGACTTCATTAAAATTTATAATCATTAATTATCATGCCACATTTTTTTTTTTTAAAGAATCAGCAACTTTGAAAACTAAAGTTTAGCATAGTTTGAGGCATCTTAAAAAATCTGTTAAAACAAAGTTAGAATTTGTCCAATGGTAATGACTAATGTTCACTGCTCTTGTGCTCACTTCTCTCTGCCTCACCAGTTGAATAGAAAAACAGTTTAGTGAACATGCAACATTGTCCAAAAATTATCCCGCAGCACTGAAAACAGGTTTTGCGTGAGAGAGAGCTCGATAGGTGCGTACACCTCGCTGGTCGAAAGCCAACTATTTCTTAGTTAGGCGCATAATGGCAGCATGACGAATCTGCATTCACAACTTCGTTTGACAGGAAACTATCCGAGTGATTGACGAAGAAGGGAGAAGAAGTATATATAAATGTCACCTAGTTGATTCAAATTCAAAAACAAATTCAATTCAAATTCAATTTCAAATAACTTTATTACCCGGTACTCCGTGAGGAGATTAAAATGCACAATCGCAGGCTTCATAAACTTTAAACACACACAGTGTTTAATTTTGAGTTGAGAGCAGTTACGCACCTCTGCATGCTTAAAGACCCACCACAACACGTGTCAAAATCATGGCTTTCACATGTTTTCCCTCTTATAGCTGGTAAGAAATCCTAAGAAATCTTCCAAGCATAAGAGGGAATGTGACACATGACGTGGGGGGGTCTTTAACCTTTTCACTGCCCCGTCACTGATATTTCCGTCAACTTCCGGTAACCTATAAACTGCCCCGTCACGGAAATATCCGTCATAGCGTTATTCTAAGAGTTTCCCGTTTTTTATCCATACGCTTTTCGCAGTATGTTCGAATGCATGTGAGAGTGTTCTCAAAGGATAGTATATTATTCAATCTCCGTTCAGTAAAACATAGGTTTTATGCACTTTTATTGAGAAAGTTTTGCGATAGACTCGGCAACCTAAAACAGCTTGGCAAATAGTGGCCCGGGAACCGGAACCGGGCTCGGCAGTGAAGGGGTTAATACACATGTCCATGCCCTATGTGTTTCTTTGTGTACTTACATACCTACAGGCTTACACCCTTGTGAAGCACAATGCAGGCTTCGAGAGTTGGCGTAGGGCTGCTCTCAAGCTCTCTAGCTCAAACCTAAGCCTCACGGCTTATGAACGTCCCTTCATTGACACCGTTCTGTTTGCTTAAAGCATGCCTTTTGAAATGATGATTGTAATTCAATCATCATGTTCAAAAAATAGTTGACTAAAATTTTCATCCTTGTCAAGGAGATTTTTGAAGGTATTTAGGTATTTTTGTTAGGGCAGGTGGGTCCACTCCCAGACGGGGCGTTTCTTTCCGAATTCTTTCTCTTCATTCCGCCTCTTTGCATTCCCCTGTGTCAGGGATGGTGCCCCTGTGGCTGCTGACCCTGGGCCCCACCCTGTACCAGGACACGGACATCCAGATCCCTTACCAGAACTTCTTCTACTCCCTGCTGGGGCTGCTGCTGCCCGTGGCCCTCGGCCTGCTGCTCAAGCACTGCCGACCCCGCTGGGCCAAGGTCATGGTCAAGGTCAGCAAGGGGTTCATGGTCCTCTTCCTGATCTTCGTTCTGACCCTGGGTGTTTACGTGCACCTGTACATTTTCAAGGTTGTCACTTGGCCGGTGAGTTGGAGTGTATGTGTGTGTGTGTGTATGTGTGTGATTGGTATTTTATAGTCACAGAGGCGTCTCTGTGAAACTCGGGTTGCTCCCACCTGGAGAGCGTGTCACAGCCAGAGGCGCACCACCCATTTTTATTTTTTTGGGCATGTGATTTTTGTGTGACTGATGAGGAAGGAAAGGGGTGGGTGGTTAATTTTGACCAAATGACAACTTTTTGGTTAACTTATATATATACTAAGTGCATGGCCACATGGGACCTCGGTTTATTATCTCATCCGAAAGACTCCACGTTCAGACCATAAGGCCTAGTGCAAAAATCCCCTGTACCCAGTCTCAAACTCGGGTGTATCATGCACGAGGCAAACGCGTTACCTCTGTGCCACTCTACACTCTTATCAGAACAGTGTGTGTGTGTTTGTGTATGACGCATGGGTGGTTTTCTTTCTTTTTTTTTGCATACTGCTTTCTACACACTGTGCACTTCACTGTGACTCTAACCCCATGATTTCAAAGAGAGAGTAGGAATTGTTCGGAAATAATTAAGGGGAGTAATTTAATGTAATTTCATGGTGTGTGGGAGTGATCTTGCCTAATTCAGTCGGTCAAACAGGGGGAGTTACTCTACCTTCAGGTATATCCCCAGCTCTCGGCTCGTCTGTTTGATTAGACTTACATCACTCAGAACACCATGTGTCATTTTAAAATTTATGTCATTTATATTTTTACATCACATTTTACAAGTTTTATCAGTTTGTGGCCACTGGCCACCCCTAATTTTTCTTTTAAAAATATTGCAAGTCGCTGACTTGCGGCTTCAAGCTTTGACACCATTGTTGCTATGGCATTTGACCGAGTAATGGAGGTAAGCAACTCTAATTTTCATGAAGTGCTCTCTCTATTTTTTTCCAAAAATCGTCTATTAACACTGGTGTGTGTAATTGGAATACATTTTTTTTTTCTTGTATGCATACTGCATTAAACTTTCTGCATACTGTGCATTTCACACAGTAACTCTGACCCCCCTCCCTGATTTCAAAGGCAGAATTGACACTGGTGTGTGCGTGTGTAATAATCGCGATGCACGTTTTCGCTTTCTTTTGTTTGTGTGGATTTTTTTTCTTCTTTTTTTTCACTTCTGCATTTAAACTGCCCCACTCGTTTACAGATGGTAGCAGTGTCCGCCATCATCCCTTACGCCGGCTTTTTCCTGGGCGGGCTGGTGGCCTTCCTATTCCGCTTGCCCTTCTACCAGACGTTGACCATCGCCATAGAAACGGGCATCCAGAACACGGGCATCGCCATCGTCCTGCTGCTGGTGTCGCTCAACCACCCCGAATCGGACCTCAGCATCGTGGCGCCGCTGCTTTCCTCCTCCTTCACCCCCATCCCCCTCTGCGTGGGTATTGTATACGTACAGGGCCGAAAACTCTACCGCAAGCGCAAGAATGCTTCCACGGAAACGCCAGAAGCGGTCGAAAACAATAACAAAGCAGATAGTGTCGTGTTGAACCGAATGAACGCAGGGGAGAACGGTTTTGTTCGAGAGGAGGGCAGGGAGAAGAAGGGATTTGAAGAAGAGGGCTTGGGTGTTTTTTCGACGGGTGTATGTATGGATCGTGGGTGTTCCGTAGTAGCGTATGAGGGCATGTGTAATGATGGGTATTATGACGCTACAGCCGTAGATTGTGGTGAGGAAAATCGCCAGTGTCAGGTTTTTAAGGCGTCATAAATTGAATTAGCATGTATGTGAAAGCATTTTTTTAAATAATTTGTTTTGTTGTTGTTTTTCAAATAGGAACTTTTTAATTCTTTGCAAACAATCACTTACCAGATTCTGTTTTTTGTTTTTTTCCTTTTTTTTCTCTCTTGTATTGTGAGACATGTTTGTTTCCTGTTGTGTGTGTGTGTGTCTTTCGTTTTGTTCTCTTATATTGAGACATATACTAATGATATACGTTTCCTGTCAAGTATGTGTTTTGGTTTTGTTTTAGTTTTTTGTCCCTTATATTGTGAGACATGTCTGTTTCCTGTCAAATATGTGTTGTTGTTTTTTTTCTCCCTTTTTTCTCTGTTATATTGTGAGACATGTCTGTTTCCTGTCAAATATGTGTTGTTGTTTTTTCTCTCCCTTTTTTCTCTGTTATATTGTGAGACATGTCTGTTTCCTGTCAAATACAGGGATGTGAGAGTTACGCGTAAACGCGTAAATGCGCTTTTTCTATTCGGGAAAGCCCCCCAAAAAAAACCGAAAACGAAAACAAAAAAACGTAATGACGATCGATTTCGCCGACGTTCCCGCACGCTTACAAAAAACCCGAAAGCAGAATTTAGCTCGTAGTACTCTCCCTTGCCTGAAAATCGTAAGCTTCTTTGTGATTGGTCAATTTCGCCCAATGACTGCGCGATTCTCATACGCTTGGCGTTTGTTCGATGGCGGTGCAGGCGAGTGATCTTGAGCGATTGTTTTATCCGCAACAATGAAAACTATTCATCGCACTATCGATGTGAATATCGAGGAGACCGACAAAGGATGCCGATACAAATTTGACTGGGCTTGGCTGGATGAAACTGGAGGTCATTAAGATACGTGTCTGTCAGCGATTTCATCAATAAAGTTGAATCGGAAACTCGGGAAAGTTGATTGTGACGGGCAGCTATGCAAACAGGAGGAAAGGCTGCTGTGCTTGACCACGTAAAAAAAAAAAGGACCATGACAATGCGAAGATTCGAAGCATGAATTAAGCGTTATCTTTGAAATTTTTCAAAGGTGCTTCTTCAAATTCCAATGACTCGTTGAGTGAGAAACACGCACACGCACGCACACACAGTTTCCCCTTTTCATACTCTCTCTCTCTCTTCTCTCTCTCTCTCTCTCTCTCTCTCTCTCTCTCTCTCTCTCTCATTTTCTCTCACACACACATCTGCTAATACATCATGCAGTTTCACTTTGCTCACATGCTTAAGTGTCACACACATATGTACACACACACACACACACACACTCAAGTCTCATACACACATCTGCTGCTCTGCCTCTAGGCCTATACATGTATAGTCTTTAAACTTTGTTCACATACTTAAGTCTCTCTCTCTCTCTCTCTCTCTCTCTCTCTCTCTCTCTCTCTCTCTCTCTCTCTCACACACACACAACACACAGTGACACACTTATCTATACATGCATAATATTAGTCTTTAAACTTTGTTCACATACTTATTTATAGTCACACACACACACACCTAGTGTTTACACTTGACTCGCATACTCATAGACACATGCACACCTAGTGTTTACACTTGACTCACATACTCATAGACATGCACACACACACACACACCTTGTTTGTAGAGCTTTACACTTTATTTACACAGTCACACACACCACATTTATGCAGTTTACACTCCTACCGTGCAGTCCCCACCGGGAGCCCGAGGTGGCCCGTGGATCCAGTAAGCTTTTTTATTTTGGGTCCTCTCACATCCCTGCAAATATGTGTTGTTTTTTTTCTCCCTTTTTCTCTGTTGTATTGTGAGACATGTCTGTTTCCTGTCAAATATGTTTTTGTTTTCTTTCTTATATTGTGATACATGTCTGTTTCCTGTAAAATATGTGTTTTTTTGGTTTTTCTCTTATATTGTGAGACATATCTGTTTTCTGTCAAATATGTGTTGTTGTTGTTGTTTTTTACACATACTTGTTTCTGGTGTTTGTTTTGTGTTTAAATTTTAATCTTCTCTGTGAAAATTTCTTTTCCCTGGAATTTGAAGAAAAAAATATCCCTTCCTCGGTTCTCATTTTGCTTTTCGCCATGATTCCTACTTTCCATATTTTCCAGCATTTAAGATATGTTAATTTGCTAAACAGACTATTTTTTATGATGCGATGGACAATCATATCAGAAGGCAGTGACAGACTATTTTTTATGATGCGATGGACAATCATATCAGAAGGCAGTGATGCTTGTTTGTCTATCTCATTTTGAGTCTTCAAATTAGCACACATAATTATATGATAACAATCAAGAGAATGGTACTATGCTACTACTACTACTACTACTACTACTACTACCGTAATTTTCGGACTATAAGGTGATATTTTTTTCTCCAATTTCGACCAATGCGCCTAATAAATGAGGGCGCCCTATTAGTGAACAAAATTGTGAGAAGAGAGGCAACGATTGCTGTACTCAGTACAGTCTACTGTGAGTCACAACATCGAAAGTGGTAACGAGTCGCCGATACTCATGTTAAAATGCTTCAAAATCCCTATTATCATCCGATATACCGTCCAACAGATGCCACAACCCTTCATTGAATATAAAAAGCATCGTTGTAGAGCTCAAAATGCTATAATTCTACCAGTTTTCACGCAGAATTGTCCAAACACAACAACCGGAAGTCGCAAAAACGGAAGTTTGATTATTTGAGAAGGGAGCCAACTATCGTTTATGACAACAGTAATGGCGGCCGGTAAGCGTTTACAGGATAATAA
>CM065695.1:14689906-14772799 GCA_017654935.2 Phymorhynchus buccinoides | reverse complement strand
TTTAAAACTAACCAACATAGACATAACCATTTATTATCAATCCCTCGACCGAAAAACAATATTTACAAATCTAGTTTTCTTTACT
This sequence comes from Phymorhynchus buccinoides, assembly GCA_017654935.2. Taxonomy (NCBI): domain Eukaryota; kingdom Metazoa; phylum Mollusca; class Gastropoda; order Neogastropoda; family Raphitomidae; genus Phymorhynchus; species Phymorhynchus buccinoides. The sequence continues at coordinate 14,772,714 of CM065695.1, read as the reverse complement.
CGGGTGGAAACTTATGGAATCAATTACCAAAATATTTAAAATGTATAAAAAACAAGAATCAGTTTAAGAAAAAACTCAAAACTCACCTCATGAATAGTAACGTTTAGTAAGAAGAATCCAATGACAAAGTTTACTGTATATTTTATTGATCACATATATGGTTGTTTTTTCTCTACCATTTTTCAATACAAATAATGTAAGTCGTTGCAGCTATCCACTTTGTTAATCTGTTGCCTAATTATATTTCCTTCATAATGCTAAGAGACCAAAAGTGGAATTTCACGTCTTCTACTGAATTGATTTTTTTATGTTTCATAAACATTGCCCTGTTATATTTTTTTTAATACTATTGTATATGTATATGAATTAGGATGTATATGTGCGTGTGTGCATGAAAGTGAGGGAGAGAGAGAGAGACGACGGCGACGAACGAAATTTTTTGTTTATTCAGGGTTAATACATAAGCAAACATTGCTTTTTTACACTCAGCCCTGAGGCAAAACAAAGGTTTACAAAAAAATGAAGCGCTTGCGTAACAAATAACACTACTACAAAGCATTCAAGAAAAGTAAATATTCAAAAATAACATAACACAGCACTATATACATCATCAATGTACAAGACTAATACAGGAAGAAGGTGATGGGGAGAGGGCTTGGAGGCGGTAAAAGGTACAATCATTGATTTAAATGGCACATGGGTAATATTTAGGCCTATGCCACACTGATCTGTATATAATATGGCACACAGCATTCAAATCACCAAGTAAAATAGACAAACCATGCATGATTTATACTTTTATACCAGGAATAGAGGGGGGGAATAAAATAAACTGATGACATTACAAATAACACTATAGATCACAAATTACACTTGGATTGATGTATCTGTTTCCATTCTATTAAATAAAAAGCGTTTGTATGCTGCTTTAAAGTGGTTAATGCTTTTTTTCTCTTTGATATGTGATGGGATAGAATTCCAAAGTGTTCCACCAGAATAAATTAAACTAGTTTTAAACAAATCAATTCTTGGTTTTGTTATGATTATATTCAATCAATCAATCAAACAAATCAATCAATCAAAATATTTATTAAAACATAAAGAAATTCTGTGTCTGGCAATTAGTGGCATGCACATAAAACACATACATGTATACAAATAGAGACAATAAGACAATATACAGTAAATAATATCATAAAAATCAAATTACAATACAATATAAGACACACACACACACACACCACCCCCCCCCTCCCCCACAACATATTTTTCAAAAACTCCACCCTCAACCATGCCTTTCCCCTCACACACACACACACACACACAGAGCTAAACAAACAATTTGTATAAAAGTAATAAGGACAGCAAACAACATTTATAAAAGGGGCTACATAAAAACAAGGTTTAGATTATAAAAGCCAATGCTGAATACTAGAACAATGTAAAATAATGTATGCTAAAGTCAACGCACATTCACCCTGTCGCTCTCTCTCTCTGTGTATCTCTCCCTCTCTCCCCCACTCTCTCTCTCTCTCTCTCTCTCTCTCTCTCTCACACACACACACACAGCTTAAACCAACAATTTGTATAAAGTAATAATGGGACAATATGCATAGAACAGAATTAAAATGAATAACATCCCAAGCATAATACATACACAAAAACAAAGTTTAGATTATAAAAACCAATACTGAATACTAGAACAATGATAAAAGGTATGCTAAAATCAACACACATTCATGATTCACCCTAGTTCTCTCTCTCTCTCTCCCTCCCTCCCTCCTCCAATCTCCATCCCCTCTCCCCCCTCTATCACTTCCCCAGACACACACACACACAGACACATGCACACAAAGCTTAAACCATCATTTGTTTAAAACTAAATATAGGATAATACACATAAGAAAACTAAAATATGAACAATCAATATAATTATATAATAGCAATAGCAAAGAAACAGACATAAAATGCTAGATCATAATTATTATAATAATGTATGCTAAAAATCAACCAAGCAACACAGTTACCCTCTCTACCCCCCACCCCCCATCTCTCTCCCTCTCTTACCCCCCCCCCCCCTCTCTCTCTCTCTCTCTCACACCCACACACACACCACCCCCACACCTACACAACTAAATTACTTAATAATATCACATGAGCAAATCACAACAGCAAAAGACAGTATCATATCACAAGAAATATATCACATAATCATAATTAATTGATTGGAAATCTTGCTGAAATATTTAAGGGTGCTGACTGATTCATAATTCTAAACATCATTATTGCTTTGTTGTATTCAAGTTTGTAAGAAAGGGGTAAAATATCCAATGCTGTATAATCTTGAGTAGTAAGCGTTGTTGTTTTGTTAAGTACTGTTTTTATGGCACGTTTAGAGAGAAAGAGAGAGAGAGAGAGGGGGGAGTGTACATATTGTGTGAGTGCGGGCAGCAAGCATATAGTGTGTTTACGCTTTGTTGTTGTTGGGTTGTTTTTTTAACAAAATTATTGCATGCCCATTTTTCATCATTTAATTATTTATTTGTGCTATAGATGGCTTAATGTAAAAAAGCAAACATTATTGCTTATTCAATGTACCATCTAAAAATAAAATTTTGACTTTGACTTCGACTTCGACTTTGACACACACACGCACACAAATACAATGCACATAGACAGACACATACACACAATATTCAACTGTTTTGACAGTCCCCCAAAAAGAAGACAGATTTTTTAAAAATAATACCAGGAATCTCAAATATGTAGCAATACCAACACATTGGAATTAAAATGTAAAAAACAAAAACAAAAGTTTTTTTGAGCAATGTAATATTCTGATATTCTGCATGGGTATTACATTCAATCAATCAGATACAAAACTTTTCTGTACTCTATTTATCTTATGCAGTAATACATCATTTAATAAGATTTTTTTTTGATTTTTTAAAAATGAAATGGCCATACCAAAATTGATCCGAAATTTTAACGTTAGGTCTGATAGCAAATTTGAAGCGATTCGGTCGAAAAACGGCGGAGTTATAAGGCCTGTTCTGTGTTTCACACACACACACGGACGGACAGTTGTCTTTTAATAATATGATGCTTATTTTAAAGTGTTTAAAAAATACAGTAAACACACAAAAGATCTTGTTTGACAAATTTAAAAAAAAGGAAAACCCTCTTCTGGAAAAATTCCAAACCAGGAAATCCTTGCATACCAGGAAATGTAGCACCCAAAGTAGCGATTTTGACGCATTAAAAAATCACGAGGCAAACCGGCGGCGCAAGCGCAGCTGAAAGGCAGCACCAAAGGGGTTAATGATGCCTTCAAAAAACAGACAAAATACATGCTCACATTTTGTAAATCGGTGTATGGACATGATCAATGGAACAAATTTTATTACCCCCAAAAAGTTAAAAATTGTAAAAAAATATTTATACTTCTCAGGCACATTCAGCCCAACAATAAAAGTATCACCGGTTAAAAACAAACCATGGAAAACATTATTTTGCAAGAATAACAATTTATAATGCTGACATTGTTACAACTGTTTTATATGCCTGTACAAAAGGATAAACAATGAATAGCTTTGTAAAAATGCATATGACACTGAAACAAAAGGCAAAAAGCCCAAAACAATTTATTGCCATTATCACAACATATTATCACTACTCCTGTAGCAGTAGCAGTAGTAGTAGTAGTAGTAGTAGTAGTAGTAGTAGTAGTAGTAGTAGCAAAGACTGTACAGGGGAAGATAAACATCCGGTCTCTTTTCCCTATATGAGTAGTGAGGACAGAAACACTGGTTATGTCCCTTTGAAATGTGACACACTTTACACATCGATAGGCCAGTTGAATTCTCCGTTCAAGTTCCAGTCTGAGTTTTTGGATAGCCTCCACTGTGAATAGTGTACATGTCCCCACTAACGATAACTCTATCAGCCCGGTTCGCCGAGCTTTTAAGTAATCCATCTTACCCTTTTAGAATATCTTTGGTAGTAGTAGTAGTAGTAGGTATTAGGTATTATTATCCTGTAAACGCTTACCGGCCGCCATTACTGTTGTCATAAACGATAGTTGGCTCCCTTCTCAAATAATCGAACTTCCGTTTTTGCGACTTCCGGTTGTTGTGTTTGGACAATTCTGCGTGAAAACTGGTAGAATTATAGCATTTTGAGCTCTTCAACGATGCTTTTTATATTCAATGAAGGGTTGTGGCATCTGTTGGACGGTATATCGGATGATAATAGGGATTTTGAAGCATTTTAACGTGAGTATCGGCGACTCGTTACCACTTTCGATGTTGTGACTCACAGTAGACTGTACTGAGTACAGCAATCGTTGCCTCTCTTCTCACAATTTTGTTCACTAATAGGGCGCCCTCATTTATTAGGCGCATAGGTCGAAATTGGAGAAAAAAATATCGCCTTATAGTCCGAAAATTACAGTAGTAGTAGTAGTAGTAGTAGTAGCATAGTACCATTCTCTTGATTGTTATCATATAATTATGTGTGCTAATTTGAAGACTCAAAATGGGATAGACAAACAAGCATCACTGCCTTCTGATATGATTGTCCATCGCATCATAAAAAATAGTCTGTCACTGCCTTCTGATATGATTGTCCATTGCATCATAAAAAATAGTCTGTTTAGCAAATTAACATATCTTAAATGCTGGAAAATATGGAAAGTAGGAATAATGGCGAAAAGCAAAATGAGAACTGAGGAAGGGATACTTTTTTCTTCAAATTCCAGAGAAAAGAAATTTTCACAGAGAAGATTAAAATTTAAACACAAAAGAAACACCAAAAACAAGTATGTGTAAAAAACACACCCAACAACAACACATATTTGACAGAAAACAGATATGTCTCATGTATTTCTGTATCACAATATAACAGAGAAAAACCAAAAAAAAACCATATTTTACAGGAAACAGACATGTCTCACAATATAACAGAGAAAAAAGGGAGAGAAAAAACAACAACACATATTTGACAGGAAACAGACATGTCTCACAATATAACAGAGAAAAAAGGGAGAGAAAAAACAACAACACATATTTGACAGGAAACAGACATGTCTCACAATATAACAGAGAAAAAACGGGAAAAAACCCCAACAACACATATTTGACAGGAAACAGACATGTCTCACAATATAACAGAGAAAAAAGGGAAAAAAACAACACATATTTGACAGGAAACAGACATGTCTCACAATATAAGAGACAAAAAACTAAAACAAAACCAAAAAACATACTTGACAGGAAATGTATATGTCTCAATATAAGAGAACAAAACGAAACCAAAAGACATCCTTGACCCCCCACACACACACACACACATATTTGACAGGAAACAGACATGTCTCACAATACAAGAGAGAGAAAAAAAGGAAAAAAACAAAAAACAGAATCTGGTAAGTGATTGTTTGCAAAGAATTAAAAAGTTCCTATTTGAAAAACAACAACAAAACAAATTATTTAAAAAAATGCTTTCACATACATGCTAATTCAATTTATGACGCCTTAAAAATCTGACACTGGCGATTTTCCTCACCACAATCTACGGCTGTAGCGTCATAATACCCATCATTACACATGCCCTCATACGCTACTACGGAACACCCACGATCCATACATACACCCGTCGAAAAAACACCCAAGCCCTCTTCTTCACATCCCTTCTTCTCCCCGCCCTCCTCTCGAACAAAACCGTTCTCCCCTGCGTTCATTCGGTTCAACACGACACTATCTGCTTTGTTATTGTTTTCGACCGCTTCTGGCGTTTCCGTGGAAGCATTCTTGCGCTTGCGGTAGAGTTTTCGGCCCTGTACGTATACAATACCCACGCAGAGGGGGATGGGGGTGAAGGAGGAGGAAAGCAGCGGCGCCACGATGCTGAGGTCCGATTCGGGGTGGTTGAGTGACACCAGCAGCAGGACGATGGCGATGCCCGTGTTCTGGATGCCCGTTTCTATGGCGATGGTCAACGTCTGGTAGAAGGGCAAGCGGAATAGGAAGGCCACCAGCCCGCCCAGGAAAAAGCCGGCATAAGGGATGATGGCGGACACTGCTACCATCTGTAAACGAGTGGGGCAGTTTAAATGCAGAAGTGAAAAAAAAAATGAAAAAAAATCCACACAAACAAAACAAAGCGAAAACGTGCATCGCGATTATTACACACGCACACACCAGTGTCAATTCTGCCTTTGAAATCAGGGAGGGGGGTCAGAGTTACTGTGTGAAATGCACAGTATGCAGAAAGTTTAATGCAGTATGCATACAAGAAAAAAAAAATGTATTCCAATTACACACACCAGTGTTAATAGACGATTTTCGGAAAAACAAATAGGGAGAGCACTTCATGAAAATTAGAGTTGCTTACCTCCATTACTCGGTCAAATGCCATAGCAACAATGCAACAATGGTGTCAAAGCTTGAAGCCGCAAGTCAGCGACTTGCAATATTTTTTTAAAAGAAAAATTAGGGGTGGCCAGTGGCCACAAACTGATAAAACTTGTAAAATGTGACGTAAAAATATAAATGACAAATTTTAAAATGACACATGGTGTTCTAAGTGATGTAAGTCTAATCAAACAGACGAGCCGAGAGCTGGGGTTATACCTGAAGGTAGAGTAACTCCCCCTGTTTGACCGACTGAATTAGGCAAGATCACTCCCACACACCATGAAATTACTCCCCTTAATTATTTCCGAACATTTCCTATTCTCTTTGAAATCATGGGGTTGAGTCACAGTGAAGTGCACAGTGTGTAGAAAGCAGTATGCAAAAAAAAAGAAAGAAAACCACCCATGCGTCATACACAAACACACACACACACCGTTCTGATAAGAGTGTAGAGTGGCACAGAGGTAACGCGTTTGCCTCGTGCATGATACACCCGAGTTTGAGACTGGGTACAGGGGATTTTCGCACTAGACCTTATGGTCTGAACGTGGAGTCTTTCGGATGAGATAATAAACCGAGGTCCCATGAGGCCATGCACTTGGTATATATAAGTTAACCAAAAAGTTGTCATTTGGTCAAAATTAACCACCCACCCCTTTCCTTCCTCATCAGTCACACAAAAATCACATGCCAAAAATAATAAAAATGGGTGGTGCGCCTCTGGCTGTGACACGCTCTCCAGGTGGGAGCAACCCGAGTTTCACAGAGACGCCTCTGTGACTATAAAATACCAAACACACACATACACACACATACACTCCAACTCACAGGCCAAGTGACAACCTTGAAAATGTACAGGTGCACGTAAACACCCAGGGTCAGAACGAAGATCAGGAAGAGGACCATGAACCCCTTGCTGACCTTGACCATGACCTTGGCCCAGCGGGGTCGGCGGTGCTTGAGCAGCAGGCCGAGGGCCACGGGCAGCAGCAGCCCCAGCAGGGAGTAGAAGAAGTTCTGGTAAGGGATCTGGATGTCCGTGTCCTGGTACAGGGTGGGGCCCAGGGTCAGCAGCCACAGGGGCACCATCCCTGACACAGGGGAATGCAAGAGGCGGAATGAAGAGAAAGAATTCGGAAAGAAATGCCCCGTCTGGGAGTGGACCCACCTGCCCTAACAAAAATACCTAAATACCTTCAAAAATCTCCTTGACAAGGATGAAAATTTTAGTCAACTATTTTTTTACATGATGATTGAATTACAATCATAATTTTAAAAGGCATGCTTTAAGCAAACAAAACGGTGTCAACGAAGGGACGTTTATAAGCCGTGAGGCTTAGGCTTGAGCTAGAGAGCTTGAGAGCAGCCCTACGCCAACTCTCGAAGCCTGCATTGTGCTTCACAAGGGTGTAAGCCAGTAGGTATGTAAGTACACAAAGAAACACATAGGGCATGGACATGTGTATTAACCCCTTCACTGCCGAGCCCGGTTCCGGTTCCCGGGCCACTATTTGCCAAGCCGTTTTAGGTTGCCGAGTCTATCGCAAAACTTTCTCAATAAAAGTGCATAAAACCTATGTTTTACTGAACGGGGATTGAATAATATACTATCCTTTGAGAACACTCTCACATGCATTCGAACATACTGCGAAAAGCGTATGGATAGAAAAAGGGAAACTCTTAGAATAACGCTATGACGGATATTTCCGTGACGGGGCAGTTTATAGGTTACCGGAAGTTGACGGAAATATCAGTGACGGGGCAGTGAAAAGGTTAAAGACCCACCACGTCACGTGTCACATTCCCTCTTATGCTTGGAAGATTTCTTAAGATTTCTTACCAGCTATAAGAGGGAAAACATGTGAAAGCCATGATTTTGACACGTGATGTGGTGGGTCTTTAAGCATGCAGAGGTGCGTAACTGCTCTCAACTCAAAATTAAACACTGTGTGTGTTTAAAGTTTATGAAGCCTGCGATTGTGCATTTTAATCTCCTCACGGAGTACCGGGTAATAAAGTTATTTGAAATTGAATTTGAATTGAATTTGTTTTTGAATTTGAATCAACTAGGTGACATTTATGTACTTCTTCTCCCTTCTTCGTCAATCACTCAGATAGTTTCCTGTCAAACGAAGTTGTGAATGCAGATTCATCATGCTGCCATTATGCGCCTAACTAAGAAATAGCTGGCTTTCGACCGGCGAGGTGTACGCACCTATCGAGCTCTCTCTCTCACGCAAAACCTGTTTTCAGTGCTGCGGGATAATTTTTGGACAATGCTGCGCACGTTCACTAAACTGTTTTTCTATTCAACTGGTGAGGCAGAGAGAAGTGAGCACAAGAGCAGTGAACATTAGTCATTACCATTGGACAAATTCTAACTTTGTTTTAACAGATCTTTTAAGATGCCTCAAAATATGCTAAACTTTAGTTTTAAAAGTTGCTGATTCTTTAAAAAAAAAATGTGGCATGATAATCAATCATATAGTAATAAGCCAAGTGTCCGTGTGTGTGTGTGTGTGTGTGTGGGTGTGGTGAACACAAAATGGAGAGCGCGTCACTCTCAGAGCAGCGCCAACGGGAAACGGGGGCCTTAATCCGCCGTTTCTTAAACCGAATCGCTTCAAATTTGCTGTACTCAGCGTTACCAGTACTTGGCGTTACCGTTACTAGGCGTTACCGTTACTAGGGAGAGCGCGTCACTCTCAGAGCAGCGCCAACAGGAAACGGGGCCTTATAACTCCGCCATTTCTTAACCGAATCGCTTCAAATTTGCTGTACTCAGCGTTACCAGTACTTGGCGTTACCGCTAGGCGTTGCCGTTACCAGGCGTTACCGGTACTCGGCGTTGCGCTAGTGATTATAAATTTTAATGAAGTCTCTGATGCATTTCAAGCTAGAACAAAACCACAACTAATCAAGGTAGTTCAATGAGTACATTTCAGATTTGGACATTTTTAATATTCCTAATGAGTTCAAAATTACAAGGCAAACGTTTGCTATTCATTCATTCACACACACACACACACACACACACACACACATACTGACACACGCATGCATGTGCATACATGTGTCGCACATGCACACACACACATGCATGTGCATACATGTGTCGCACACACACACACACTGACACACACACATGCATGTGCATACAGTTGCACACACACACACATACATGTACCAGAGACTCAGAGAGAGAGAGAGAGAGAGAGAGAGAGGGGGGGGGGGGGGGGAAGAGAACCAGACACAGACAAATGAAAGACAGTATACACAGAGATAAACGTTTCTAGAAATCTACAGTGAGACAGAGAGATTTTGTCTGGGAGAGAAAGAGAGAGAAGGAGGAAGAGTAGGAGCTCAAGGAATAAAAAGAGAAACAGACTAAAAGAGACACATAGACAGAGACAGAGTTTTACCCAGAGCAGCGACATTGCTGATAAACGTCATGGTAATGGACAGATTCACATCTCCTTCCATCAGCATGGCGTAGGCGTTGCTAGCAACTCCACCGGGACAGCAACCCATGGCGAAGAACCCCAAAGCCATGGCCCCATCCAACTGAAAAGCCTTCACCATTCCATATGAAATCTGGAAATTTTCAAATAAAAATGGGTATACATTCTATTGTCATAAAAAGTTCAACTCAGTGAGATTTTATTAACTTCACTAGCCGTTAAGGTGAACTGAGGATAGAGGGATCTTTATCATTAGTAAAAGTAGAATATTGGGGAAAATGTTGCCAAACTTCAAGTTCAAGATAATTGCTTCATCAGCTTAGCCTTAGGCTGTGGCAATTGAACCTATTTTTGTTCACACACACACACAGCGATAGATTAATCAAAAGATGTGCACACAGGACTTTGTTCCACATCCCCAGATTCGCCAGATAAAAATGCAAAAGCAGGTGCAAAAAATCATTCTCAATCAGAAAAGTTAAAAGTTAAATTATCACTAAAGGAAATGAGTCATATAATCGAATACGAAATTTATTCACGTTATAAAAATAACATACAACCCTTCCAATTTAAATCATACATCCCTTCTGGTAACAGGCATGTAACTAGCTTAATACATAGGCTAAGACTTAATGCATACAAAACAAAATATTCCAAGGAAGTTAGCTGTATAAATTGTCAAAGCAACATTTCTATTGAACATATAATATTAAATTGCTCTAAATTAAATATTTTACCAACAGATTTTGCAAATATTGAAATAAATACTCTGCTATACAAAAAAGAGAATTCATTTTTGATTAACCTAGCACAAAATATTTTACATAGTTCAGTAGGACACTTCTTATAACAGGTTTGCAAATGCATGCTAGTATTGGTTTTTGTTTGTTTGTTTGTTTATTCTTCTTTTCGAAATTTTTCTTGTTGTTGATTTTAATTTTGTTCGTGTAATATCACTGTGAAGTGAACACACGTTAAATAAAAGATTCATTCATTCATTCCACATCCCATTCTTTTTCTTCTGCTTCATTCCCAGGCCTATGGTCATAATGGGTGCGGTATATAGACCCTGTCCAGTTTTCCCAGTTTTCAATGGTCTCCCTGGCCTGCTGCAGTCAGCAGCCAAAATAGCAAATATTTTGACAATCTCTATGTTGAAAAGTCTTTTTAACATCAAAATATGTCCTAGTATTACTAGGACCCAAAAATTATTGTGAGTTATCCAGTGTTTTTGAGTTATCCATTTTTTAGTTATCAGTTCTCCACTGTATAAAGCCTTTTATTTATAAGTTTAAAAGAAAATTACCAAAGGCATGATGATAAACTGTGAGCAAAATCCTGTCACGGGACCCACCGGCCGACGCAACACCGCTTTGATCACCGCCAGTTCAGTTTTGCAGCCGATGCCCAGATTTACCACAGTCAGAAAGAGAACGACGAAAGTATTGAAAGCAATGTTCAGAGGTTTCTGTATCTTCTTTACCACAATCTCGCCATTTCCTTCGAAGGAAACTGACGTTTCGTTATCTGATGGCCAGAAGAAGATTAAATTGAAACGGTCGTCCAAGATGTAGGAAGTACTGTCTGGAGTTTCAATCTCACATGGTGCCTCTATATCCCGCCCGGTGAAGATAAATTTCATGTGGGCGCGAGTCCTGCCGATAAATTCCCCCCGAACTGAAACACTAAACAGTCCTGATGGCTGTTTACTGAGATTCGCCATTTGAAAGTCCCCAGAATAAATTGACGCTATTCCTTCATCTTCGATGGACACACACAAAGCAAGCTGAAGAAAAGTGGTGTTGTTTAGTGTGTAGTTTTTCAATGTGTAGTTCAGCTCTATGGTCTTGATTTCATCTTTGTTCACAGTTTTCAAGCCTTCAACAATGTCTGTGACCACGAGGAAATTCATCTGACAAAGGCAAGATTGAGTCATAGCTATGATTATGATCAACACTGGTATTGAGAATGATGAGGAACTTGCTTTTCTGGAAGTATAATCCATTTTTTCCCGTCTCTTTAAACCTTCTGCTTCAAAATCAGAACAGATGTTGTTGTATAAAAAAAACCGCTGGCATTAAAGTCAGTTAGATAGGCCCTTTCAGTTTCACAATTTCATGCTTGTTTTTTTTATAATAAAATAACACAAAATCTGTGTTTTTCACCCATAAAGCTTATCAGTTTCTTCAACAACGTAATACACACATTTTATGCACGTCATCCCATCATAACCGCAATCATATTGATTTTCACACCCTGAACTAGGCGTGGCACCAGTGTGGTGGTACTTTCTTTTTCTTGGATCGATTTTCGCGGATTTTGAGGGTAGTCCGTGGCTGTGGCTACTTAGTTAAAGTTATCAACCTTTGGAATAGCCTGCCAGACTTCTGTGGTAACAGCACCCTCTGTCAACGCCTTTTGGTCGAAGCACCCGATGGTCTACGATCCAGAATGCTATCATTCACTTAGTCGTACGCGACACGCACCACCACGCGCGCGTAATGTCTAAGTCTACCACCTTGCAAATCTGTCGCTCGTGCAAATCTGCAGCTCGCTACCTATGAAAGTCTGTATTTGCGGCATTTTGCGACATTGAGCATGAACCACAAATTTAACTTTTTTCTAGGGTTAGGGATAGGGTTAGGGTTAGGGTTAGGGTTAGGTAAATAGTTCAAGTACAGAAAAAGTGAAATTTGTGGTTGTCGCAAATACACACTCTCATAGCAGCGAGCTGCAGATTTGCACGAGCGATAGATTTGCACGTCTCAAGTTCAACTTCAAGGGACTTCACTCTCGTGAAAGCATCACAATCAATATGGCAGCCTCCTGGTGCCGTCTGCAAGTTTGGTACAGGAAAACTGGAGATAAATTGTATAAAACTCCGACCTCGTCAAAGTTTCTGGATTTGAGGGGGTAAGCCTCATGCATTGATCTTTGCAAAAGAGACTTTTCTCTGACATGTGCCTTTCAGGTAAGTTGGAATTATATAAAACAACTTGACCTTTTCAGCTATCTCTGCTCTCTCTCTCTCTCTCTCTCTCTCTCTCTCTCTCTCTCTCTCTCTCTCTCTCTCTCTCTATAGCTCTCTACTCTCTCTCTCTCCTCTCCTCTGCTCTCTCTCAGGTCTCTCTCTCTCAGCGCTGTCTGTGAGCAGGCACGCGTAGTCTATAGCGTACAACGTCTGACCTGAATGCTTCTGGACAGGTGGTTTATGTCAGTGCTGTGGGGAGAAGGCGGTATGTATAAAACACGATACTGCCCGAAACCATACGGATCACCGCATGATACCTAGTAGTTATATTCAAGTAAGGGGGCCATTAATATATTTGACCTGCGTTTCAGTGATTGTGTTAGGTTATTCTTCCAAGTTTCATCCGGATTTATGATATTACACGCACGCACACGCACGTGTCTAAAGATGAACCGTTTTGAAAATGCAAATGGATTCCAACAGACCGTCCACCAGAAAATTAGACAGTTTAACTCACCAGTTTTACGACGGATTTTAGCAATTTGCATCATGATATTGCCTTCGATTGTCAAATTTCGTTCATTCAAATAACCATTACCACGGAGAAGAAAAAAAGAATATTAATGTTACAGATTGCAGTAAAGTTGACGGTCTCTGTATAGCCAACTTGAAATGTGACCTTGCAATCTTCGTGTTTTCCGAAGAGAGAGAGAGACTAGAGAGAGAGTGAGAGCACATACACACGCACACGCACACGCACACACACATACAGACTTTTTTATTTTTTAGAAACACCCTTTCGATCATGGGTATGTCCCCATTACATTCCGTGTAGAGGGTATCGTGCGGTATCGTATGGTTTCGGGCGGTATCGTGTTTTATACATACCCGGGAGAAGGTTCCATTCTCTTTGTAGACTCCATGATCGATTCGATGATGCCCCCTGACAAACGATGTGGCCACAGGAAAAAACACTGCACAACGCCACAAGGGAAAACCTTTACAGCGACCTGAGGGATCATCGGATGACTGCTGATTTCACACGAGCAACTAGCACATCTCCATCTAAATTGATCGACGATGAAGAACAAGAAGAATGCTATATTTTCTTGCCTAATGTTTTCTTACTCTGGTTGCAGAAAGACAACTTTCAAAGAGTAACCTATGACATTCCAACTGCCGAAGGGCAGAAGAAAGGTAATTTGTACTTTTTGGGTTTGTAAAATTCATAACTTAAGTGTGTTGTGTTATATTTTATGCATCAAAAATAGAATAAGAAAATGAATTTTTAGGTTGGTTACACTTGAAGCACTTTGTATTAAAAAAACTATTATAAGCAGAACACTTACATTTGAAGAACTCTACAGGACTTTACGTTTGCTAAATACTGTAAGACAATTTTCAATTAATTTCAAGCTGAAGTTACTCACTGACATATACATGTGTATCTATGTAACATTTTGGAAGCCTGTATACAATGAGTATAACTAACTATTATAAACTTGTTGCACAACCGTTTTGACATTGTTTATTTAATTTAAGCATAGAAACTGCTCTGTTTTGTGTTTTGAAGTGTATCATTTTACTACTTAGATGGAAAACAGTTGCAAAAAATACAAGCGAAACTCTTTTGTGTTTTGCAGCTCTAGCCTAAAGGTCTGAATTGTAACACAATCCTGTGTTCTGCAAAATGATATTGATAAGGCTTTTGTCGCTTTTAATTTTAATTTATTATATAAATTTTAAAAATATTCTTCTTCGCCTCCTTTTTCTGCATTCCCAAGCCATATCGCCATTATGGATAATGTATGTACCATTTTTTTTGGACTATGTCATATGGGGCACCTTATTATAAGGCGCACACCTAAATTTTATACAAAATTCAGATTTTGCTGTTCTATTTTTTTACAAGTACTATATCATTCAATTCATATGTTTTTACAAGTCGTTCCCTGGCTTAAAGCCCTGAGCAGCAAGGGCTCAAAATCTGAGGTAAAGCGCTACACTTGATAAACATGTACAATTATTATTATTAAAGATTCCAGGGATCATCCCAACAGACGAAAGCACTTGAACACTATGGTACAAGAGCACCAGGACTGTGATCCGTTTTTGATTATCCTGCCACGTGGGCAGCCACACTCCGACTTCGGGGGAAGTCATATTATATAACTATATAAGGCGCAGGCGTCTCACTCTGGGGGGAAAGTATTGCCTTATCTAGTTATCGTCTGAAAAAAACAGTATGTGTCAGATTTTCAGTTTTCACTTGACTCCCCCTGTATTAACTCATTCAAGTCGTTCCGGATAGCTGAAAGCCCTGGGAGACCCTGTCAATTTGATGCATTTGCTTCAAAGGAAGTAAATCTGTGTGCACACCATACCTTGGTCACTTTTAAACTCGCTTCACTCCTTTAGACCACAATTTTGCCTCTAACTTTGCTTTTCTAGTGGTTTGTTGCGGGGAAACCAATTGCTGTAGAGAGCTTTTCTATATAAAGTATTAAAAAAAGTCTGATCTACCACTTCCCTATGTCTAAACCTGAAGTAAAAACCCGTAATCTTCTTTCATT
Source organism: Phymorhynchus buccinoides (assembly GCA_017654935.2). NCBI lineage: Eukaryota > Metazoa > Mollusca > Gastropoda > Neogastropoda > Raphitomidae > Phymorhynchus > Phymorhynchus buccinoides. Next base: position 14,757,293 of record CM065695.1, on the reverse strand, counting down.
TCTCCTTTTGTATGTTTTTTGTTTGTGTGCATGGCTGGAGTGATTTGTGAGTTTTTTTTAATAATTCAAAATCGTTGCGATGCAAATGAGTTAACCCTTTAACCACCAACCATATTTCAACCAAAAATGTCAATTAAATTTACCTGGATAGAGAACAAAATCCATCTGCAGTATTGTGGATTCTTCTGTGACAGATATAAAATAAGGTCTATCCTTATTTCCCAAAACCAAGACAATAGGGTCTTTGGCTATTAGACCCCAATTTGATGCCTTTTAGTGACCTAGGTGTTAAATCACTGTGGTGCTAAAATGCGACTTTGGCGGTGAAAGGGTTAAGGAACAGTGATTCAGCCAACCCATTACGGTTTGGGAGAATCATTGTGATCAACACTGAATATACGCTTTGTAATGATGTTCTATGGATTCAATGTCCCTCCCCAGACACGAGCTGCCCGCTGCCCAGTGCCTACAGTCCACAGTACGTGGAGGCCGCGTGGTACGACTGGTGGATCAGCCAGGGATACTTCCGGGCTCCGTCATCATCATCATCATCATCGTCGTCGTCGACATCAGAAGTAAGATTATTCACCTATAGTGCCTTGAAGGCTTTGTATATATCCGTGGCCTACCGTATTTGACGGACTATAAGGTGATACTTTCAGGGCTCCCAAACGTCCCACAAAACAAGGGGTCCCAGGGACTCCTTCACCTACATTATAGAGGGTCCTAGAGGCGGGATAGAGGGGTCCCAGTGGCATTGCCAATGCTAAAAATAATTTTTCTAGTGCATCCCTGGGACCCCCTTGCACATTCTTTTAGAGGGTCCTTTAGAATTTGAGTGCTTCATAGACCCCCATTTGGGGGTCCCTGGGAGCCCTGACTTTTTTCTATACTGAGAGACCCGTGCGCCTTATAATGTGACTGATAATATAGTAGGAAACTGTAATACAAGGGTAAAACTTTTCCTTTTTAATGCATATATAATTTTCTCGGCGGCTTATAAACTGGTGCGGCTTATATTATGTGAATAAATAGCTAATATTTTGTCAATTTAGGGGATGCGGCTTATATACAGGTGCGTCTTATAGTCCAGTTTTTAACGGTACTAATGATTCACTCTGTGTGTGTGTGCATGTGTTTCTGTCTGCGCAGTGTTCGGGTAATGGGGAGGAGAAGTTTGTTATGCTGCTGCCTCCTCCCAACGTGACTGGTACCCTTCACCTCGGCCACGCCCTCACCAACTCCATACAGGATGCCCTCATACGATGGTGAAGCCTTGTTTTGATTATTCATGTGTGCGTGTGTGTGTGTGTGTGTGTATGTGTGTGTGTGTATGTGTGTGTGTGTGTGCACGCACATGCGTGAGTTCGTGCATGGATGTGCTATTATTTATTTTAACAGGCACAAAGTGATCGGCGCTAAGTACTGCGAGGGCCTAGTTAGAACCAAGCAGGCACTGACTTACATGTGATAATGGGGATGATGATGATGATGATGATGATGACAATGACAACAATACTGAGGATGAGGACGTTGATGACACAATAATGAATATTGCTGAGGAGGATGAAGACATCGAATCAATAATAGTTGATGACGATGTTGCTGCTCTTAATAACTATCTACTTTGGTGATGATAATGGCATTGATGAGAGTGACAGCGATGATGATGGCAACGATGACGACGGAGACAACGCCAGTGATACGAATGATGATGATAATCTCAGGCACAGAATGAAGGGCACCAGTGTCCTACGGATTCCGAGCACAGGCTATGCGGGCATTGTCATCCAGTTAATGATAATAATGATGATGATGATGATGATGATGGTACCAAGCACAGAATGAAGGGCACCAGTGCCCTACGGATTCCGAGCACAGGCTATGCGGGCATTGTCATCCAGTTAATGATAATAATGATGATGATGATGGTACCAAGCACAGATTGAAGGGCACCAGTGCCCTACGGATTCCGGACACAGACTATGCGGGCATTATCACCCAGTTGATAATAATAATGATGATGATGATGATAGTGATAAAGATGAGGACGATGATGATGACATAAATGACTACGATAATGATGATGGTGATGATGATGATGATGGTACCAAGCACAGAATGAAGGGCACCAGTGCCCTACGGATTCCGGGCACAGACTATGTGGGCATTGCCACCCAGTTGATGATAATAACAATGATGATAGTGATGAAGATGATGACGATGATAATGATGATGATGCCCAGGCACAGGATGAAGGGCACCAGTGCCCTGTGGATTCCAGGCACAGACTATGCGAGCATCATCACCCAGTTGACAATAATAATTATGATGATGATGACATAGACGATGATGATGATGACGATAATGATGATGATCCGCAGGCACAGGATGAAGGGCACCAGTGCCCTGTGGGTGCCGGGCACAGACCATGCAGGCATCGCCACCCAGGTGGTGGTGGAGAAAACCCTGTGGTCCCAGAGACGCCAGACCAGACACCAGCTGGGGCGCAGGGAATTCGAGGCGGAGGTCTGGAAGTGGAAGAACGAGTAAGTAGCCAATCTGGCAACATTAACTTCTGGCGCGGTATTCGTGAATGCGTCTTAAGCAGTTAACACTGGTATTCTATTGACATGTAAATTAGCATAAACGGACAATGATATTGACAATAATTTAAAAAATTGTCTATTATAATTAGTCACTATATTATTATTATTATTAATTTTATTGTTATTATTATTGTTATTAAACATTATATGCCTAATCAAATGAATGCCCTTGGTGTTTACAATCAATAAATACTTTAAAAAAACAAAACAATAAACAAACATACACGAGCACACAAAGCCCCCCCCACCCCCACCCCACCCTCCACACACACACACACACACAAACACACATACACACACACACACACACACACACACACATGCGCAGGCACACAACACACACACACACAAACCAGGTCATGAAGAGAGAGATCAGTTGCTACTTGGAAAGAGATGAGTTTTCAGATGGTGTTTGAATGGGGGCAGAGAAGGCGAGTGTCTGAGAGAGTGGGGAAATTGATACCAAGTGACAGGAGCTTGATAGGCGAAAGAGCGTTGGTCAAAGGTTTTAGTGCGGACAGTAGGGATACGATAGAGGCGGGTGTCGGATGAGGAACGCAGAGCTCGATATGGCATATAGAGGTGTAACATATCAGTGCGAGAGATATTCAAGGCAGGAGGACTCGATAGATTTGAAGCACAGAGAAGCAATTTTGTAGAATATTCTTTGCTGAATTGGGAGCCAGTGGAGAGAGTGCAGCAATTGAGTGACATGGTCATATTTAGAAGAGCGAAAGATGAGACGGGTAGTTGATGACTGTGTGACGGGGACTTTGTTGATGAGGTGTGACGGGGAACCAGACAAAAGTGCATTACAGTAATCCAGGCGGATAGTACAAATGCACAGGACAAGAGCTTTTGTAGCGTCTTCTGAAAGGAGATGGCGGATAGATGCAATTCGACGGTGTTCAAGAAAAACGCAGGTACGACAGACATTGCTGACATGCTGTTGAAAGGACAGGGTTTGATCGAGGGCTTACACCAAGGTTGCGGGCAGAAGGAGAGAGAGAGTGATAGACGAGTCAATAAGTTTGATAGAAAGTGGGAAAAAAACCTATGCCGTCTGATTATGCAATTGCTTTTTTTTCTGTTGTCGTTATTTCAAATATTAAGCATTATATTTTTGGAGATGCACCAGCCAAAACTTCAAAACTTGCATGCTCATTTTTGCTGCTGCATATGTGTGTCAACAAAACATTTGTTTAACCTTCACCATGCTTCCTGGGTATTCTAGTACCCAGAGACACATACAAACTGTTATATCTCAAAAAGTATTTAAGCAATCATCATGAAATTTCATGAGTTTATCAAAAACGTTAATGGCTTTATGTGTCTTAAATTTCATTAATGTGTATAAAAATACAAATGATGTAATATAATGCGTCATTTGAACATGCTTGCCACTGATTGCGCGGGTATCCTACAAACCATACTTTAAAGAGCAGAAATATGTCACTGCAGTGCATTGAGTATGGGTCGTGGGAGACCCGCGCCATCTGGAGAAGTATAAACGTGATAAACACATGGTGACTCTTTGACGAGTATGGGTACTGGAGAACCCGCATCATCTGGAATAGGGATAAACAATGTTAAAATGCATGTCCCTTTCCTTTTTTAATGAGTATGGGTAGGGTGGAAAACCCGCCCCATCGTGACTGTGTAGTTGAACAGGGGATCCGGTGAAGGTTAAAACCAAAACTTGCATGCTGTTTTGTATGATGGTTTCTGATTCTGCCTGATTTGCACATATGGATATCCCTACATTTCTTTGCACGTAGCTCACGTTTCTGTGTGCAGAAAGGGTCATGTGATTGAAGAGCAGATGAAATCTCTGGGGTCATCATTTGACTGGAACTACCACTTCTTCACTTTAGACGATGTAAGATTTCCTCTTTGTGTGTATGTATGTGTGTGTGTGTGTGTGCGTGTGCGTGTGATGAAATCTGGAGCCATCGTTTGACTGGAATTACTACTTCCATTACTTCTATGCATTGGACAATGTAAGATTTCCTTTGTGTGTGTGTGTGTGTTTGTGTGTGCGTGTGATGAAATCTGGGTTTGTCATTTGACTGGAACTACTACTACCCAGTACCGGTAATAATAATAATAATTTATAATGCTTATATAGCACATAATCTTGCAATAATATCTGCAATATTGCGAACGTCCTCTGTGACATACATATACAACATTAGGCCTATCCTTACTTCCCAAAATTAAGAAAGATAGGGTCTTTGGATAACATGCCCTGATCTGATGCCTTTTAGTGACCAGAGTGTTAAGCCATTGTGGTGCTAAAATGCGACGTTGGCGGTGAAAGGGTTAAGGTAAAGCTCACGCTGTTTGACTTATAAATTGGAGGTTTTTTGTATGCAGGGTTGCTTTTTCAAATTTTGCAATGATTTTGCGTTAATTCCAGAGGCTGTCCAGCGCAGTGACTGAGGCGTTCATTCGCCTGCACGAGAGGGGCAAAGTGTATCGCAACACGCAGCTGGTCAACTGGTCATGCAGTCTGCAGTCCTCCATATCAGATATTGAGGTAATCTTCTTCTTCATCGATCGCCCACACAGTTTCCTGTCAATTAGGAGCATATATATCATGCTGCCGTTATGCGCCTAACTAAAAAAAATAGGCCCACCGTGTCTGTCTTTGGCTGGAGAACATCTTTGTAAGAATTTCTTGATAAAAGGCAGGAGAATGGACCGGTTAAAGCAGAAAGATTGTAGATGGCAGTAGGCAAAGGGAAAAGGTAGAGCCAAGGAGAGCGACAGATTAGAGAAAGTTAAAAGCACAGAAATTTCCAGAAGGTGGGGGGACTATTTGTATGAAAGATCTCTCATTATCCCCAGGGGAATAATATTGTGGAGTAATAATATCCCACCCATTTTTAACTTGATCACATCGCAGCCATTACGTTAAGCTACGAACCTAGAAATCGCATGATTTTGATTTATTCAAACAGTTTCAACATATCACTCCAGCCATACACCGATTTGTCTTCAACGATGACGTCACATGTTGCATTTATTTATGCGGAAGGATGCGATTAAGTTGAAAACAGTGTTACTTCAAGCTGCCTGTTATTGCTAAAAATGTTTGACAGTGTTAGGGTAATGGAACGCTAGCTGAGTTGAATGAAAATGCTAAGGTAATGAACTTGAACAAAAATGAAATAATATTGCATCAAGGTTTTGCAGCTAAAATGGTTGAAAACGTTTAGGCAAAGTAAAATACCTGAATTGATTGCAGATGATATAACAAGATATTAAAGTTGCTTCTCCTATTTTTGCTGTACCTTATGTAAGCCTTTTTATCGACTTTCTTTTTTCTTAAACTAGAGGGCATACGGTCTTAAAATATGAATTATATTTTGCAATTCATTGTCACACATGATTGAGATTTTATCATTTAGGCCTTGTGCGCGTCAGATCCGCAATCCGCAAGTTGTGTACTACTAATACAGTAAGAAAATGTAATAACAAAAATGTGCATTTTGTGTAAAATTTGGGGGGTGCCGCGGTACAGTCTGAAAAATATGGTTATATAAAAAATAGGCGGATGGGATTGTGGATGAGTTTCTGAGTGTAATGGACGCAATCCTTATATTTCTGACATCCAGATTTTTATTATTTTGTTTTGCGGATTGCGCATGGTTTCTGCACGGAACTTGCTCATATATGTGACCCGGCACCACGAAAGGGACATTAAGTCGTTTGGACTAGTTTCTCACAACAGCTTGGAAATTCAAAAATCTCATTTTTTGTCAGTTTTGAGTTATGGGTATTTTCGTGTTCTCTAACATCTTATATTTCATATTCATCAAGGATCGTCTTTAATATGGCCTCTAAATGGTCTTATAAGTGCTTTAAAGGAGTAGGTCAATGCACTTTCTTCAGCTAGTCTAGACTTTAGACTGTTTTCTCAAAATGGCTGACACTCCACCCTACCAACTTTAAATGCTCATAACTCTCTAATGGAAAAAGATGCGAGAATGATTCTTGTGGCATTAGAAAGAGAATTGTCTGAAGTTTTCAAATGTATAATGTCTCTCAGAATGGACTCTTAATGTTCATTTCGTGGTGCCGGGTCACATATGTGTGCGTGGCCTTACTGCAGACCCGTTCACCCCCTACACAAGTCTTGAGTAGTCTGGATGTCAAATGATGTTCACTGAAAATGAGTAGTAATCAACAATTAAAGAGCAGTATTTTCAGTTTTGAAGAGTAGAAGACCCTGTTTACCCCGCTACACAAGTCTTGAGTAGTCTGGATAGCTGAAATGTGTAGCTTTGGTGTAAAATAAGTAGTCCTCTTCATTAATCGTTTCACCACCAAAGTTGCATTTTAGCACCACAGTGATTTAACATGTATGTCACATGTCACTAAAAGGCATCAAATTGGGGTCTATTATCCAAAGACACTATTGTCTTAGTTTTGGGAAGTAAGGATAGACTTTATTTTATATATATGTCACAGAAGAATCCCCAATACTGCAGATGGATTTTGTTCTCTACCCAGGTAAAATTAATGGAACTATTTGGCTGAAATATGGCCGGTGGTTGAAAGGGTTAAACCATCAAACAATGTTCATTGAAAATGAGTAAATAGAGCATTATTTTACATTTTGAAGAGTAGTAGAGGTCCAAATTGAGTAGAATACTACTCGAAAAGAGTTAGAGTAAACAGGTCTGTTGCTGGCAAAAAACATTTTCAGGTGGACAACGTCGCGGTGGAAGGGCGCTCCAAGCGTCACGTTCCGGGCTACAAGGACAAAGTGGAGTTCGGAGTGCTGTCCTCATTTGCTTACCCTGTGGAAGACTCGAGTTAGTGATGATGAAGATAGATTATTAGATGAAAGCTCAAAGTAATATGGTACAACCACACACGAGCTTTTGAAACATTCATGTTGCAGTGGAGTACTCTTAGCACAAAACTGTCCTCTTTTGCTTACCCTGTGGAAGACTCGAGTTAGTGATGATGAAGATAGATTATTAGATGAAAGCTCAAAGTAATATGGTACAACCACACACGAGCTTTTGAAACATTCATGTTGCAGTGGAGTACTCTTAGCACAAAACTGTCCTCTTTTGCTTACCCTGTGGAAGACTCGAGTTAGTGATGATGAAGATAGATTATTAGATGAAAGCTCAAAGTAATATGGTACAACCACACACGAGCTTTTGAAACATTCATGTTGCAGTGGAGTACTCTTAGCACAAAACTGTCCTCTTTTGCTTACCCTGTGGAAGACTCGAGTTAGTGATGATGAAGATAGATTATTAGATGAAAGCTCAAAGTAATATGGTACAACCACACACGAGCTTTTGAAACATTCATGTTGCAGTGGAGTACTCTTAGCACAAAACTGTCCTCTTTTGCTTACCCTGTGGAAGACTCGAGTTAGTGAGCTTAACAGATGATGAAGATAGATTATTAATCCCTTAACTGCCATATAACGTATCGCATGCTGACTTGATGACATCACTGATGACGTCCTCAGATGAAGAGGAGGAATAACCTCTGATATTATGCTGGCTTTTGCTCTAAGACAGTCAAGAGAGTTATATCCCCCCGAAAATTTTTGCCAGATCTGCTCTATATCAGTTGTCTTTTTCATGGCATGGCTAATTTGTCCAATGATTTTTTTTCTTTAATTTTCTCTGGCAGTCAAGAGGTTAAGATATGTAAAGCTTTATTTCACTTACAGCTTACAGTCAAGGTTGATAAACGCAAGCAGTAGCTTGCCGAAAATTACCTAAGGTTGTTGTTGTTTTTGTTGTTGATGTACCCTGGCTAAAAGACTCAAGGGATCATCCCAACAGCCGAAGCACTTGAACACTATGGTACAAAATGCATCAGCTAGGGATGGGAATATTACATGTGTGAGACCGTTTTTGATTGCCCCGCCATGTGGGCAGCAACCCTCGGGGGAAACCTAAGGCATTTGATTTTTTTTCTTTTTATCTTTTTTCTTTTTTTTCTTTTTTTTAACTGTCCCATCTGCTGGGCTGTACAGTGGTGTTGCTCCCACCCGGCCACTCATTCAGAGACCCAACTCACAGCCACACCCTGGCTTGTTCAAGTCGCAGAATCCGAGACCAGCAGTCCAAGTGGAACGAATCTATGCTAGGCCATCAGGAGGCAACCAACCAACTGAGGAGACACTGCACTGCTGCTGGTAAAGTCACTTCGTTGGAGTTCAGCAGGGCGAGCCGCTGTTCAGGATCACTGCCACTCTACGACTAAGCCCCCTACCATCCTGGAGAGGCTCGAACCTATTCTCTTAGTTCGCGGAGCCAGCGTGAGTGAGGTCCACTCCTCTGAGGGAAAAGCCACCAAGACGGGCCCAGACCGTCCACCGACAGCTTTGTGAGACTTTGAATAATAGTGAACAAAAACTAGTAGGACTTCATCATGATTCATTTTTACACAGTTGGGGGGGGGGGGGGGGTGGGGAATTTCACCGATAGTCGTGCCTCACGAATGTCAAATTCGCATCCGTAATGTAGCAGCCCCTTAATTCTGTCTCAGCGGACGAAGGAAATTGTAAGGTACGATTCGCCATCTCCTGTCTATAGATACTGCTAAGATACTAGTCTGCGCTTTTGTTCTTTCTAAATTAGATTATAGTAATTCACTCTTGTATGGCTGCCCCCAACACCTCATTGACAAGCTTCAAAAAGTCCAGAACTCTGCTGCCAGACTTGTCCTCAAGGTCTCTAAGTATCATGTTCAAAAACCACTCAACCACTCCTGAAAAAAAATATCCCTCCATTGGCTTCCCATCAAAGCACGTATTGACTACAAAATTTCAACTCTATGTCATTCTTATTTCTCTGGAAATGCCCCTAGTAGCTACATTTCTGACATGCTTTCTGTCTATACTCTATCAAGGCAATTGCGGTCATTTTCAGATTCCAAAATTCTCTGTGTTCCTAATACACGAACAAAAATGTTTGGTGAGCGCTCCTTTTCCCTTTTCGGCCCCATCAGTTTGGAATTCCTTACCACGCGAAATTCGCCATATCCAGTCCTTGCAACGTTTCAAATCAGCTCTCAAGACCCACCTATTCAAGCTACATCACAACCTTTAGGCCACATTACTTCTCGACTCTATTCTCACACACAAACCCTCACCCTCCCTCCCCCCCCCCCATATTAGTTTCACTGTGTGTTGACTGCAATGTCTACGTCAGCTTGGTTGCGAGAGAGTCAGACAGAGAGAGAGAGAGAGAGAGAGTGAATGTGTGTGTGTGTTGATGCTTTCTTCAACTGTTTGCATTTTGTATTGTGTTCTTGGGTGGGGTGAGTGGTGGTGATGGTAAACAGTGTGTGTGTGTGAGTGCGTGTGTGTGTGTGGATATGTGCGTACGTGCGTGCCTGCGTGTATGTGTGGGTGGGTGTGGGGGGGGGTGTGTGTGTGTGTGTGTGCATACATGCCTATTTTGCATGTGTGTGAACGATTACTTGTTTTTGTTTTTGAATTTCTTGCTTTTAATTTTTGTTGTTACTAAGCGCATAGAGCTCCACATTTGGTGGAGGAGTGCGCTATATAAATGATTCACTGTTATTATTATTATTATTATTAATGTAGCGGCCCCTTAATTCTGTCTCTCAGACGAGGAAATTGTAATGTAGCGGCCCCTTAATTCTTTCCCTCAGACGAGGAAATTGTAATGTAGCAGTCCCTTAATTCTTTCCCTCAGACGAGGAAATTGTAATGTAGCAGTCCCTTAATTCTGTCTCTCAAATGAGGAAATTGTAGTGTAGCGGTCCCTTAATTCTGTCTCTCAAACGAGGAAATTGTAATGTAACAGCCCCTTAAATCTGTCTCTCAGACGAGGAAATTGTAATGTAGCGGTCCCTTAATTCTGTCTCTCAGACAAGGAAATTGTAATGTAACGGTCCCTTAATTCTGTCTCTCAGACGAGGAAATTGTAATGTAGCGGTCCCTTAATTCTGTCTCTCAGACGAGGAAATTGTAATGTAGTGGCCCCTTAATTCTGTCTCTTAGATGAGGAAATTGTAATGTAACAGCCTCTTAAATCTGTCTCTCAGACGAGGAAATTGTAGTGTAGCGGACCCTTAATTCTAATGCTATATGTAAATACTTTAGGACGCTTTACTGAAGCTTTGTATTACTACTTTTAACGATTAACTATTTGTCATTGTAAACGCTTTGTCAGGAGGTAAGTGCGTCCTAAATTTACAGTATTACCGTAAAATGCGGACTATAAGCCGCTACTTTTTTCCTCAACTTTGGCCCAGGTGGCTTATAGACATGATTTTTTTCCATTCTACATTTATCAGTATGATTAAATCTGTTTCTGGCCACATTCTTCAGCCTGTTTTGAGCTTCTTTAGACTCAAAACTGGTTTTGGTAATCAATAGATTCAAATCTCATGTTTAAAGTGTCTGAGGACATTAAATACTTATGTTCTGATAGGAGAATTTCTATATTTGTGTTGCTTTGTGCACATACAATTTTCTCTGCGGCTTATAAACTGGTGCGTCTTATATGTGAATAAATACCTAATATTTGTGACAGAGTATGGGAAAACCCGGCTTAAGTCGCTGAGAGACACTCTTAGCAATGCACAAAAACAGGTAGCTTAGTTATAATTGATTCTGTGTATTTTGTCAACTTTAAAACATTATAGAAAAAAAGACTATGCCAGATAGATCAATTCTGTTTTTTGCTTTTCAGTCTGTAGAATTTAAACTTTCAGATTATATAAAAATGTCAAAAGTGATCATTTCCGACTTTAGCCTGGTTTTCCTATACTCTGTCACATTTTGTGAACTTAGGGAATGCGGATTATATACAGGTGCGTCTTATAGTCCAGTTTTTACGGTATTATTATAATTCTGTCCCTCAGATGAGGAAATTGTGGTGTTGACCACCCGCTTGGAAACCATGCTGGGCGACACGGGCGTGGCGGTTCACCCGGAGGACGGGCGCTACGGCCACCTGGTGGGCAGGAGAGTGCGACACCCGCTGTGCGCCCGATCGCTGCCCGTCATCGCAGACCCCTTTGTCGATCGCCAGTTTGGATCTGGTGAGAAGCAGGAAAGACCTTATGCTAGCATTTGGTACCGTATGTTTCTGACTGTAAGCGCTTGCCGACCACCATTACTGCTGTCATAAACGAGAGTTGGCTCCCTTTTCAAATAATCGAACTTCCGTTTTTGCTGCTTCCGGTTGTTGTGTTTGGACAATTCTTTAGCGAAAACTGATAGAATTATGGCATTTTAAGCTCTACAACGATGCTTTTTACAACCTATGAAGGGTTGTGGCATCTGTTGTGATGGTATCTCGGACGATAATAGGGATTTTGAAGCATTTTAACATGAGTATTCGTCATATCGGCGACTCGTGACCACTTTCGATGTCGTGACTCACAGTAGAATACTGATAGGGCGCCCTTGTTTATTAGGCGCATAGGTCGAAATTGGAGAACAAAAATATCGCCTTATAACCCGAAAATTACGGTAACTCTCAAACACATCTCTTTTTCTGTATTGTTATTTCCATATTAATGAAAGATAACCTCTCAGGTTTTCTCCGGCAGTGAAGGGGTTGAAGAATTGTGTCCCCTTTCTTTTCAGGAGCTGTCAAGGTCACCCCGGGTCACGACCCCGTCGACCTGGAAGTGGGTCGTCGCCACGGTCTCCCAGAACTTAGCATCCTTGATGACGAGGGAAGGCTGAGCGGAGAGGGGGAGGGAGTGGGGGTACCCAGGGAGTTCGCAGGGCTTCCTCGTTTCTCGGGCCGCGAGGCCGTGCGCGAGGCGCTGAGGGAAAGGGGTCTGTACCGCGGGGAGAAAGAGCACGCCATGGTGCTGCCTGTATGCAGGTAAGTCAGAATGTTTGAAAGTCAAAGTCAAAAATTATTTATTATCTCGTTAATATAAATTACAGTGTGGTCTCATACAAGCGCAGTACAAACAAGGAAACACAGTCATATTTGTGCATTAAAAATGAAAACGAAAGCTAAGAAAAAGGAATGGACAGCCCATCATGATTCACAAAAAGTTGGAGATATTTGAAGTCGATGCAAGCATCCTTCCCAACACATTGAAAACCACCCACTATCCCCCACCATTTCTTTCCTTGCATTCTTTTGTCCTCCCCTCCCTTCTTCACTCAATTTATATAACGTTGCTGTCCGGCGCTAACCGTGTATCTGCAAAATTTGACAAAAATAGATTTCCCACTGAAACCCCTTCTAATGACCTCACACAGGTCTTCTATAAATATCTTGTGTCTGCGACCAATGGAAATGTTCAAATTTGTCACATGATCTACACGCATTCACTGGAAATCCTACAGTCTTGACACGCTAACCGTGTAGCTGCTGGTGCAGAGAGTGAAGCTGTTGATCTCCCATTGTTTGACAACTACTGCGCGAAGCGTGTAACTGAATTATCACGAAAACTTTAGGTGTTATGCAACTTTAATTGTGTCACATGTTTACTCATTGGTAAAGAAGAAGAGTCAATCGTATATCAAATGGGGAATGACATTGTAGCAGATGACAACATGTTTTTTTATTCTTGTGTAAAATCACTGATTTTACAGCGCCGGACAGCGACGATAAGAGTCAGTATAGCAGAGTTCTCATTAGCATGACAAAACTCAGACATAGTGCATGTAGTTCATACTTGGAGCGGGAAATTTCTTTAAATAAAATTATGCAAATTATGCTACACAAAAATCAATGTATGCAACGGAAATACATTGTATACAATGATTTTTGTGTAGCATGATTTGCCTTATTTTTTTCTGTTGACGAGTCTAAGAGTAAGATTCGAAACGTCGAGCTCTCCATGTACCTTTATTTACCTTTCATTTAATTTTTCTACCTTTTTCGAAAGGTACAGTAGTCATACTTATTCATTGCCCTTGTGCTCATCACCTTCGCTCACGTTTATGTATTTTTTCCTTTTTTAAATTTCAGCACAAAGCTCAAATTGTGCTTATCCGCTTTGCTTGAGTTTGTGTGAGGTTTGCTTTGTTTTAATTTTAATCCCTTGACTGCCACCAACGTATCACATACTGACCTGATGACATCACTGACGATTCATTCAGATGAAGAGGAATAACCCTGATATGATGGCTTTTGCTCTAACACAGTCAAGAGAGTAATATCCCCAGACCATTTTGCCAGATTGGCTCTATCAGTTGTCTTTTTCATGGTATGATTTGCCCAATGATTTTTTCTTTAATTTTCTCTGGCAGTCAAGGGGTTAATTTGAATTTCAGCATGAAAGAAACAAAGGGGTGTTTTATTTCTTGAATTCCACCATGATGGATCAGACAAGAATGCCGATTTGAATTCCTACATTACAGCACCAAGATAATTTTTCAACCTTTTCTTATCGCCACAAATTTAGGGTCAATCAGAGCGTACAGAAAAAAAGACTCCACGTTGGCAATTGGAAGATTTGTTTGGAAAAAGGTCAGGAGAATGGGCCAATAAGTCAGAAAGATAGCAGATGATAGAAAGCAAAGGGAAAAGGCAGAGTCAAAGAGAGGTGGCAGATTAGAGGAAGTTACAAGCACAGAACTTTCCAGAAGGTGGGGGAACTATTTTTTACGAGGAAAACAACAACCAAAAATGGTATCCCCACGGGAAGAGACTTGTGGAGGGGGCGGGGTCGCCCTCTCTTTATTAGGCGCATAGGTCGGAATTGGAGAAACAAAATATTACTGTGTAATCTGAAAATTACGGTAATTGCTCGTTTAGCATTTACGAAAGGTTTACGTTTATTCAGAGCGCTGCCCTAGAACAAGGCGATGGTGACAGTGATGTGTGTTGTACTAATGTGTCGCAGTCGGTCCGGGGACGTGGTGGAACCCCGACTGAAGGAGCAGTGGTTTCTGGACTGTCGGCACATGGCTCACAGGGCAATGCAGGTCTGTCTCCCGGCAGAGGGTTGCACTGTATCAGTGCTTTCCAATGTATTTCTTTTGTCCGTTGACTTGTGATATACCAAGGCATCTAAAGTATCATCCTTTATGTATTTATCAGACCTGTTTACCATCCCGATTTTGCTGTAATTTTTACAGGAAAAAAGTCAAATTACGGTAATTACGGCTACGAAAAAAAAAAATACGGAGAAAAAAAATCCTAAATGTAAAAAAAACCCCACTACAGTTGCGTCGGTAAGCGAAGCTTTTGAAACGATGCAGTGAAAAGTCGTTTTGCGCCATTTCCTTTTCTGTTTCAAAATGGCATCCAAGCGAGTGCATTCCGAAGCTTCTGTATCTTCTGGTCGAAAATCAAAAGAAAAAACATCAAAAGTGGCACAGAAATTCCGGGAAAGTTACCTCAAAATTCCAGGAATACGTCGTTCAGCACTAGGTGACGAGCATGTGTTCTGTGTCTACTGCTCGACGGACATTAGTATTGCACACTCAGGTCAGTACGATATCGACGTTCATTGGTCACGCGTTGGATTACATTTTTTTCTTCAAAATTACGTTTTTTTTTGTTTCAGAAATTACAACTTTGCAAAATAGGGGTAAACAGGTCTGAATCTATGCAAGTTAATCTTACTGTTTGCTTTTAATTTATGAATAGTGCATTTAACTAAAGGGCTATCTTTATTAGTTTTGACTTACTTTGTGTGTGTGTGTGCATGTGCGTGCGCGCGCTCGAGGCGAAAATTGTGTTTTACGTCCTCTTGGTCTGAATCAGACACATATGGGACATTTGTGTAATACAAATATGGTGGGAAACAATACTGGAGGCAATGCCCGGAGGCAGTAAGAAACCAGTAAAGTCCCGATTTTTTAAAGATTTTTTTTTTTATTTAGTTTTTTGTGCGCGCGCTCCTGTTAACTTTCATTGTTTCCATGTTATCTACTTGTGCCTATTGTTTGTGTAGAATTGTCTTCTTCAATGTATGTTGTGTAACTGACCAGTTAATGAAATGTTTTTAATATTTATTCTGTATTTTATGCGCAAGCTGGGCAACAAATTTCTTCTGTTTGAAGACAATAAATTGATAGCATTGATTGATTGATTACTTTTACTGCTTGCTTCTTTTTTTTAAAATCTGTTCTTATTCATTTTCTTCTTCTTTAAGTGTGTTCAGCAGCAGTATTTCTTTTTTAATTTCTTGAAATATTTTAGAATTCTAGTGTTCTGATATTTCATTCACGTATTTTATTAAAAAATCTGTGTATTATTTACATGTGTGTGTGGTGGGTTTAAATTTTTTTTATTTTTATAACATAACTCATCTCTCACTTTACTATAAACAAAACACCATAATGACATAACTGATTTGACTCTTTACTATAAACAAAACACCATAATGACATAACTGATCTCTCACTTTACTATAAACAAAACACCATAATGACATAACTTGTGTGTGTGTTGTCAGGCAGTGAAGCAAGGGGAGCTGACCTTCTCCGCCCCACACCACGAAGCTCTGTGGAACGAGTGGCTCTCCAAAGGAAGGTGGACTAGTTGTTCTGTTTATTTATTTTACCTCAGTCTGTCTTTCCCTTTGTCCGTAGTCTTTTTTGGGGGGTCTTTTTTTCCACAAACATACATAATATACAAACATTATATCTGGTGCATAGCTGTCGTACAAACGTAAGCTTACAGCATCATGGTGGTGCATTTTTTGCTGCAGTGTGACATCGGTGAAACAGCACACTACGGTAAATCATACACACATGACATCGCTTACATCTACAACATCCTATTTTCCATTGTTTTAGCCACAGAAAGCATAATATATAGTGTAGTGCAATTTCATATTCCGTGCATTGATCACAATAGATGTGGCTCCCTGGGTAACCTTTACACGCAGACACATACACACAAGAAGAAAAAATAATGTCCCAGAGATTATATCTTTGTATGGCATCCACCTTCCAAAAAAATCATGATGAAAATTAATTCTAGGTATGTACTATTCAATTGTTTCTACTCTTTGTCATTGTCTGTCTTTGTGTTTCTGTGCTTCCTTGTGATTTTTGTTTGTTTGGTTGTTTTTTTGCTGTCCCATCTTCTGGGCCGTACAGTGGCGTTTCTCCCACGCCGCTCATTCCGAGATCTCAACTCGCAGCCACACCCGCAGGCCGCATCAGGTCGCAGAATCCGAAACCAGCAGTCCAAGGGGAACGACGATTCTATATTAGGCCGTCCGACCAGTCGAGGAGACACTGCACTGCCGCTGAGTCACTTTGGTGGAGTTTATTGGAGCCTGTTCTGAGCAGGACACCACCCTACTAAGCCCCCTACTGATGACACTATTCTCTTAGTTGCGGAGCCAGCGTGAGTGAGGTCCTCCTCCGAGGGTGCCACCACGACCGTCCACCGACAGCTGCCCAGAACACACTGATCCCCATGACTTTGACCCGAACGCACCAAGGGCATAAACTGGATTGGAAATTTGAAACTGAGGTCACCATGAGAGCAGGGCATGCAAGGCCACAGAATTTGAGACTTTTTTTTCTTTTTTTGATGATTGATGGAATTGAGGCGGATGACAACTATGATGATGATGTTATGGAGTTCCGTTTGTGATTTGTTTTTTTATTGTTCTCTGTTTCAACTCCCCCCCCCCCCCCTTATGTTGATGTTTACCTTGTCAATTCTGGTGATAGCAGTGTCTCTGTGTATCTTTGTGTGGAGAGGGAAGGGGTGGGGTGTCGCATTTATGTGTGTATGTTAGTCTCTATGAATGTTTTTATTCTGTATCTAATTCTGTATCTATATGTTTCTATGTGTATGCCTGTATGATTTAACCTTTTTCCTGCTCCAGTAGGCTAATGACTACTACTGGCAAAATGATGTCATTGATGATGTCATCAGAGTGAATGTAACAGAGAGTCTCCAGTGCAGTAAAAAGCTGATGATTTTCGCGGAGTTGCATCCCTTCCCAATGGGCTGTGGTCAGTCTGACACATAATATATGCTATGGCTAGCTATGCCATACGCTGAGACTCAGGCCTTATTTTGGGAGAGAGAAGGGGGGGGTGGAGAGGGAGGGAGAGGGGAGGTAGTGTAGGACAGGGGACAGTGGGTTGGGTTATGTTTGCATGCGGCGTGTTTTCAATATTAATGCTATTCATTCTTTTGTTTATTAATTTCGTAGAGATGTACGGTAGTGATAATACGTGAGCTAGTCGTTTAGAAATGTTTGTATAATATGTACCTTGTTGCTGATAGTATGAATGGTGAGTGAAAGCGCATTGAGTTGCTTAGTTGCAGGATTATGCGCTATATAAGCATTATTCGTTATTATTATTATTATTATCACTGCAGCTATCAGCCCATTGCAAAGGGACATAACCCAAATCCTGGCTTGTAGCAGCAAAGAAGGAAAAACACCCGCTGAACAGTCTGTGTGAAACTATATAGTTTCTGGTGTCAAAACCCTGCAATGCAGCAGATTTTTGCTTTAACTCTCTTGCATTTATTCCGCCCAAAACCGCCCAGCCGGAAGTTGCCTCTGTGTATTCAAGCCGCCCAAAAACCGCCCGTAGCTTGCCCCCACTCTGAGACCCCCTCTGATGGCATTTTCATCACGCACTAACTTCTGGCTTGTTATACACACACTATGAAGAAGCTTCTCACTTGCAGTGATGTGATAGTAACTGTATGGCGCTCTGTGTGCTTCAAAAGACAGTTTTTCCCGAAAATGCACGAAAGAATCTGAACACTAGAAGAAGTTTTGTATGTAACAAATGCGAATGCAAGAGGGTTAAATTAAAACAGTCAAGAGACATATATCTCCAGATCAATCTGCCAGATTGAATGTAAAGGTCTCTATTCTACAGTCTGAATTGTTTTTAAATGACTTATTTTCTCAATTTTTCTTGGGCACCAAAGGGGTTAATTCTTTCATTTTGGATGTTCTTACTTGCAGGGATTGGTGTTTATCTCGGCAACTGTGGTGGGGACACAGAATTCCCGCCTACAAATTTCAGGTTCAGTTCTTTTATTTTTTACTTTCCCTCCCTCTAAAAACTACCTAGACCTTTGTCTTGTATTATCTTTCTCAAAATCTGTGGACAAAATTGTGCACAAATCTGTGATTGGATTTGCTTACAATTTTCTTTTTTCTCTTTTGAGCTCCTCCGAAATCGTAATGTGTCGGCTGTACGCAGCGGGGAGACCAGTGTAAAACTGAAAACCGGACACATATGTACCTACCTTATCCATTATGGCCATATGGCCTGGGAACGCAGAATAATAATAATAAGAATGCAATTAGCAGGAAGATTACTCTTCTAGCGCCATGGGTGGGATTTTTTTACATTCTTGCAGACCTGCCTACCCCTACGGATTTTCTGTAGTTCCTACGGAATTTGACTATGAACTACGGTAACTACGGTTGATTCTACGATTTTCTGTTACTGCAAAGTACGTTTTCTAGCAAAATGGCATTGGTTCATTTGAGGTCCGCTTGCCTCTATATCGGTTCATCTGAAGTTCGCACAGGCAAGTAGGGGTCTCGCGCATGCGCCGTCCGACATTAGCCTGACCAAAATGGCAGCGAGAGAAAGCATTCAGATGCTGAGATGGGTGACAACGATTCAGTTTGCAAAGTTATTTCATGGAGAAATAAAAATTAAAAAAAGATCAAAGAAGAAGAGTATATCAATATCTACTCAAACTTATGTCAGTGATTTTCTCCGTTAAGCTTAAAGGCAACCCATGCGCACTCGAAAAAATAGTTACCCCCCTCTTGTCAGTTGAGATGCAACAGACAACCAAAACTGTAATCAAATACATGGTGCTAGAAGAAGCACTTATTAGAGTAATTAGAGACTGTAAAACAGTCTTTCGGATGAGACGATAAACCGAGGTCCCGTGTGCTCATGCACTTAGCACACGTTTAACCCAGTGGCAACCAAAAAGTTGTCATTTGGTCAAAATTTACCCCCCTCCTTCCTTCCTCATCAGTCACACAAAAATCGCATGCCAAAAAGCAATTGGGTGGTGCGCCTCTGGCTGCGACGCGCTCTCCAGGTGGGAGCAACCCGAATTTCACAGAGACCCCTCTGTGACTATGCACCTAACCTAACCTAACCTAACCTAATATAGATTATCCTGTATAAATATGAAAGGTAAAATGTAAGAGAACACGAAAATACCCATAACACACCTCAAAAAACATTTGTAATGAGATTTGACTTTCCAAGCCTGTTGTGAGAAAACTAGCCCTGCGACTTAATGTCCCTTTTGTCGAGGGGGGTCACATATGGTCTGTGAGCACAGAACTTTTGCATGACTTCTGGTAGGTTTATGATGCATTTTATTCACTAAAGACATTCATGTGTGCGTTTTTGTGCTTAAGCTTCAGTAGAAATGGTGTGTGTTTGCAGACAGACGAAGGGGAAGTGTGGGTGGCTGCTAGGAACGAAGCGGAAGCGGTCAGCAAATTCTCCAACCTCTACCCTAACCAGACTTTTCTCTCCGTCACTCAGGGTACTGTCTTTTGTATTAATATGATAATAATAATGCATATTTTTATAGCGCCTATTCTCAGTAAGGGCTCTAAGCGCTTTACAAAACATGTTTACATTGATTAAAAAGAAAACATTAAACAAGAAAACAAACAACCAAAGAGCTAGCGCGAAGTAAGCAGCTTGCACACCCACACCCACAACCACACACTGTCAGGACACACATGATGATGGTGATGAAGATGATGGGTGGTGATGACCAACCATTCCTAAGTAACAGCATGAACCTTGGTCTGTCTCAATGTGGCTGTTGTTTATGCTTTTGCTAGGCGACTTGGTGCCGTAAACAACTTTAGTGAAGGGAGTTAATTACAGAGAGAGTTACCTTTCTTTACTTTACTATTATCCTCTCTCCTTGTCTTTGTTAACACAGAATAAATTTAAGTTAACCCCTTGACTGCCATATAACGTATCACGTACTGACTTGATGACATCACTGATGACGTCATCAGATGAAGAGGAATAACTAATATGTGTAGGGAATAATAGAACCCAAACATCTTTCAAAATATAAGTATTGCAAAGTTCGGGTTTTGCCCTTTTGATTGATAAAAAAAAAAAATTGATACATGGAAACAGGCTGTTACTTTTTTTTTTTTTTAAAGCACCATTAAAAAAACCCCAATAAAAATATCAAAACTCAACTGCCTGCCGACTTTACATAATTATTTTCTTATCTTTTTTTTAAGGACATGCAATCCAACGTCATAATCAAACTTCCGTCATTACACATACGTCATTATTATATTTATTATTTATTCTGCACACACATGTATGAATGTATGTATGTATTTATGTACATGTGTGTATGTATATATGTATGTATGTATCTGTCTATCTGTCTTTCTATCTATCTATGTAGGCCTATCTATGTATGTTTGTGTATGCATGTAGAATGTATGCATATAGACTAAGATATTTGTATAATATATAAATTGTGAATGCAAGTTGTATGTTTGTATGTATGTGTAAGCATATGTGTATGTATGTATAAGTTAGATGGATGGGTAGATAAATGGTTGTATGCGTGCGCATGATGTGTGTGTTGTGTGTGTGTGTATAAGTATATGTGTGTGTATGTGTGTGTGTGTGTGTGTGTGGGTGACTAGAATTGTATGTGCGCACAGTGTTTAAAATAGTCGCATATTCTTATTTTTTGGCTTTTCTACATACTATGTCTCTGTCTTTATTGTGTTTTGTTGATTGTTTTATCGCTGCAGACAGAATTTCCTGTAAAATGGACAATAAAAGTATGGTTGATTGATTATTGATTTGTGTCTCGTTTGCAGATGACGATGTGTTGGACACGTGGTTTTCTTCTGCGCTGTTGCCTTTCACTGTCTTTGGCTGGCCTGACGATGTAAGTCGATTCTTGTAACTACATGGATGCAACTTTGCCTCGGAAACGAGGCGGCGCCTGTTTTTCAAAAATGTGACCACCCAAATAAAAATGGATTCAAAGTTCAAGGGGAAAAAAGTGTTCAATTCTCACTTTACAAGCCTGGAATAAGCTTCAAATTGAGTATGATTTTGCTTTTTCTTCAGCTTCAGTTGCCCCCTAACCCCCCTGCCTTGCCTGTTTTTCGATTTTTTTCAGTTGCATCCATGTAAATGAGAGAAAGGTGGCAGAGTAGTTAAGATGTTCGCCTGCCAAATGTAATGCGTTGACTGCAACGTGAGTGACCCCTGGTTCGAATCCCGGCCTCCTCGCCCTTTCTTTCTAGTTTCGACAGGAAAATCGAACTGAACGTCGAGTCCTCTCGGATGGGGACTTAAAGCTAGTCTGACCCATGCACTTTACGCACGTAAAAATCCCACGGCAGTTGAAAGTCGGTAAGAGCAGGGAGAAATCCCGCTGCCTGGTATGGCCAAATTGAAAGCTAGGTTTCCCAAGACATATCTTTATCGATTTAAAACTCAGGACTTTCCTGTATATTGCAGTGCCTCCAGGATCATCCCACTATCTTTATATCTATTAATGTCCCACATGTGCCTGTTCCAGGCCGGAGGACGTTAATCGAACTTTCATTCATGTGCTTGTAACTTCCTCTAATCTTTCACTCTCTTTTTTGACTCTGCCTTTTCCCTTTACTTCCTGTCATCTACTATACTTCTGCCTTTTGTTCTAGAGATCCTTATAAACAAATTTTCTCCAGATGAAAACAGACATGCGGGGCCTATTTCTTAGGCGCATAACGGCAGCATGACGCATCTGCGCTTATACTGACAGGAAACTGTCTGAGCAATCGATGACGACGATGACGAAGAAGAAGAAAAAAAGAAGAAGATTATTTTTGTGTAAGAGCCTTGTTCTTGTTTTACAGTTTTCTTGTTGATTCTACCTATTATATAATAATAATAATAATGGGAATTTATATAGCGCTCTTTCTCACATGAGCTCAGTGCGCTTTACATTGATAACAAGAACATTAAAGGCAAACAAATAATGAATCATTAGAAAGTAAATAAACACGATGATTGCACGCAACGTTCTCTTACTTTCCTCTCACACACACACACACACACACACACACTCACACACACACACACATACACACAACACGTGTACGCGCGCGCACACACACACGCACGTACGCACGCCTGCATGCACGGCAGGCACAGGCACACACACACATGAACGCACGCACGCACACATACACGTATAGGATGGAATCATTTGTCTTTGTATAAATTCTTCAGCATTTTGTTGGTTTTGTGATTGTTTCTGTTAATGTTTTTCTTGTTGTTGTTGTTGTTGTTGTTGACTCAGACGGAGGAAATGCGTCGCTGGTACCCGCTGTCGCTGATGGAGACGGGCCACGACATTTTGTTCTTCTGGGTGGCCCGCATGGTCATGCTGGGGCTGGAGTTGACCGACACCCTGCCTTTCAAACAAGTCAGTGTGTGTCTGTGAGTGTGTGCTTTTATATGTGAGTGTGTGTGTGTGTGGTGGTCTGTCTGTGTCGAGGGGAGGAGGAGGTGAAGGGAGAAAGAAGGGTAGGGGTGGAAGGGGAGGGATCACCACATGTTCGTTTTTCTGGGTGGACTTGTATAGTCATGCTGGGATAGTTGACTGACACCCTGCATTTCAGTACAAGTCTCTGTGTGTGTGTCTGTGAGTGTGTGTCTCTGTGTGTGTAGAGGGGAGGGAGGAGAGGAGGGAGAAAGAAGGGTAGGGTGGAAGGGAGGGTCACCACATTTCGTTTTTCTGGGGGACTTGTATAGTCATGCTGGTATGGAGTTTGACTGAAAACCGCCTTCAAACAAGTACAATTGTGTGTCTGTGAGTGTGTGCCCATGTGTGTGTTTAGAGAGAGAGGGGGGGGGGGAGAAAGAAGGGTATGGTGGAAGGGGAGGGTCACCACGTTTCGTTTCTCTGGGTGGCTCGTATAGTCATGCTGGGATGAGTTGACTGACACCCTACCTTTCAAACAAGTCAGTGTGGCTGTGTATGTGTAGAGGGGAGGAGGAGGAGGGAGAAAGAATGGTAGGGGTGGAAGGGGAGGGTCATCACATTTTGTTTTTCTGGGTGGCTCGTAAGAAGCATGCTGGGATGAACTGCCCCGTCACGGAAATATCCATAATAGGGTTATTCTAAGTTTCCTGTTTTCTATCCATACGCTTTTCGCAGTATGTTCGAATGCATGTGAGAGTGTTCTCAAAGGATAGTATATTCAATCCCCGTTCAGAAAAAGCATAGGTTATATGCACTTTTATTCAGAAAGTTTTGCGATAGACTCTGCAACCTAAAACGGCTTGGCAAATAGTTGCCCCGGAACCGGAACCGGGCTCGGCAGTGAAGGGGTTAATGGCATGGGTGTTAAATCATTGTGGTGCAAAAATGCGACATCGGCAGTGAAAGGGTTAATGTGGTTTGGTTTTTTATTCGTTTTATTTTTCGTCCTCTTGTTTCGGCTTGTCAGGTGTTGTTGCACGGCATAGTGCGTGACGCTGAGGGCAGAAAGATGAGCAAGTCGCTGGGTAACGTGGTCGATCCAGGGGACGTCATCAGGGGCGTCTCTTTGCAGGTAGGTAAATGAATCTGTTTCAGGGCTCCCAGGGACCCCCAACTTGGGGTCTATGAAGCACATGGATGCAACCTTGCCTCGATTACGAGGCGGCGGCCTGTTTTTCAAAATTTTGACCACCCCCAAAAAAATTTATTCAAAGTTCAAGGGGGAAAAGTGTTGAATTCTCACTTTACAAGCCTGGAATAAGCTTCAAATTGAGTATGATTTTGCTTTTTCTTCAGGAGGCTTCAGGGGGGCAATGCCTCCCTGACCCCGCCCCTCATGACAGGGGCCTGTGCGGCCCCTGGACCCCTGCCTTTCAGTTTTTGATTTTCTCCAGTTGCATCCATGGAAGCGCTATTTAAGCCGAAAAGGACTCTATGAGAGTGTGTAGTGGGGGGTCCCAGGGATGCACTATAAAAACCAAGTAAAATAACAAATCATATTTTACGGACTAAGGCAAATACTCTGTTTTGCTCTGGCAGTGAAGGGGTTAATCCAAAAAGGGGTTAATTCATGTACTTGCTGGAGTAGCTTCCCCTGATGATGGTTTGAGCGCTCAGGAGAATTGCTACCTTTAAGGTGGCGCACTGCGTTTTTGTGGGGCAATTTTTGTTTCTCAGGAACTAATAGATATCTACATGAAATTTTGCATACTGATACAGAACATGACCCTGACCATTTATGCCAAATTTCAAGACTGTGTGAAGGCACTATGAAAGCATGGAGCCCAACCTTAAAAAAACATTCACACGAAAACTTAGCCCCTTTACAGACCTGTTTACCATTCCAGTTTAGCTGGAATTATTCCGGAAATTTGCTAAGATTCCGGGTAAAATAGTAAATTCCGGGTGAAAGCTGAAAATTCCGTGATTTCGAAAAACCGTCTATTATTTGTTTCCGTTCGTAGGAAAAGACGCAAGGGTTGACCGAAACGTGTAACTAACACGCCTACGTCATCAGAAAAGGGGTTGTGCTTGACGTCACATGCATTAAATGCTACATTTTCATTGGTCAAAGGGGTGAAATAATGTTTTTATTTTGGTCGATCTATTTCGGGACTGAGCAAATGGATGGCCAGACTTTTACTGTCGATTCGAAAAGCTTTCCAGGCAGTTTTTTAATGGTTGAGATTGTAATTAGGGCTTGAAATGATTCAATTTAGATTATATTATCACTGGAGAATACGATGACGTGAGAATTTGAATTTACCGCGAAAATGAAGTCAAAAAAACTTGATCGCACATGATGCGCCGGCAGTTGCAACTACTGGAATGTCCGCGATCCAGACGTGATGTTCTCTGTCCCATCGTGGAAAGTTCAGGTATTTTCGCTTTTTCCAGCTTGTTTTATACTAAAACTTGACCACAGACACTTAGTGACTAATTAATAATAAACTTTTCTGGCAAAACTTGGAGCCAGAAATCTCAACAATATTGAAAATCGACAGCCGATGTGCGCGAAAGGAGCCAGCCCCCCCACGTGCACACCGCTTTATCGCGAGTCGTGGACAGATCATCATGTGAATCAGTAACCCCCTACTTCAGGTTTGGTGATCTCTCTCTCACTTCGACCACTCCTCCTCTCCAGTTAAGTATGAGTCGTCTGTTTGGCTTTGATGCCGAGAAAAAATCTGGATGATACATAAGAAAAACTGATCAATGCTATGTTGTCACAGGGGATTTCTTTCGTTGTACGTTAGCCATGCGTGAAATTAACTTTGGGAATTGCATTTGGGAGGTAGGGCGAAGTTTGTTTGGAGACACATCACGATGCATCATGTAAGACTTAACGATATTTTCGACCAATATTGCTTACTTTTGCATTTTCGGTGAAGATCAGAAAGAACAATGATTTTTTATGCTTTCGTTTCTGCTCAATTCCTCGTTTTCCCCGCGAACCAGACTGACCATGCATGTGCTTTTTCCAAATATTGGTTGGAGGATTTACCTCTTTGGCTCAATATTTGCCACCAAAAAAAACGGAATTTTTTAGCGCAAAATGTAATTCACATGAAAATGTTATTCAAGAGCAATCGCGAC
The DNA here is from genome assembly GCA_017654935.2 of Phymorhynchus buccinoides. NCBI lineage: Eukaryota > Metazoa > Mollusca > Gastropoda > Neogastropoda > Raphitomidae > Phymorhynchus > Phymorhynchus buccinoides. Next base: position 14,731,132 of record CM065695.1, on the reverse strand, counting down.
TATAAATTCCCATTGTCCCCCCCCTTTCCGCGATCATCGGCGAAAATCAACGGCTCTTGTGTAATTTCAATGGTAAACTAAAACCAGAAGCTTTTCTTTGTAAATTCAGCCACTAAATTACTTGATGAAATTTATTTTAAACAAGCTGGACAAAGCAAAATACTTGGAAATGTCCACGATGGGACAGAGAACAAAAATCACTCGGACTCGGATCGGAGGATGCCAAGTTGCAACTCGGCGCCATCGCGATCAATTTTGACTTCATTTTCCGTTTTGAAAACTTCAAAATTCTCACATCCATCGTATTTTCCAGTGATAATATAATCTAAATTGAAATCATTTCAAGCCCTAATTACAATCTCTACCATTAAAAAAACTGCCTGGAAAGCTCTTCGAATCCAGACAGTAAAAGCCAAAAACTTGAGCCACCATTTGCTCAGTCCCGAAATAGATCGACCAAAATAAAAACATTATTTCACCCCTTTAACCAATGAAAATGCAGCATTTAATGCATGTGACGTCAAGCACAACCCCTTTTCTGATGACGTAGTGTGTTAGGTACACGTTTCGGTCAACCCTTGCGTCTTTTCCTACGAACGGAAACAAATAATAGACGGTTTTTCGAAATCACGGAATTTTCAGCTTTCACCCGGAATTTACTATTTTACCCGGAATCTTAGCAAATTTCCGGAATAATTCCAGCTAAACTGGAATGGTAAACAGGTCTGTAAAGGGGCTAAGTTTTCGTGTGAATGTTTTTTTAAGGTTGGGCTCCATGCTTTCATAGTGCCTTCACACAGTCTTCCAATTTGGCATATATGGTCAGGGTCATGTACTGTATCAGTGTGAATACATTCATGTAGATATCTTTATTAGTTCCTGAGAAACAAAAATTGCCCCACAAAAACGCAGTGCGCCACCTTAAAGGTAGCAATTCTCCTGAGCGCTCAAACCATCATCAGGGGAAGCTACTCCAGCAAGTACATGAATTAACCCCTTTTTGGATTAACCCCTTCACTGCCAGAGCAAAACAGAGTATTTGCCTTAGTCCGTAAAATATGATTTGTTATTTTACTTGGTTTTTATAGTGCATCCCTGGGACCCCCCACTACACACTCTCATAGAGTCCTTTTCGGCTTAAATAGCGCTTCCATGGATGCAACTGGAGAAAATCCAAAAACTGAAAGGCAGGGGTCCAGGGGCCGCCCAGGCCCCTGTCATGAGGGGCGGGGTCAGGGGGGCATTGCCCCCCTGAAGCTGAAGAAAAAGCAAAATCATACTCAATTTGAAGCTTATTCCAGGCTTGTAAAGTGAGAATTCAACACTTTTCCCCCCTTGAACTTTGAATAAATTTTTTTGGGGTGGTCAAAAAGTTTGAAAAACAGGCGCCGCCTCGTAATCGAGGCAAGGTTGCATCCATGCGCTTCATAGACCCCCAAATTGGGGGTCCCTGGGAGCCCTGAAACAGATTCATTTACCTACCTGCAAAGAGACGCCCCTGATGACGTCCCCTGGATCGACCACGTTACCCAGCGACTTGCTCATCTTTCTGCCCTCAGCGTCACGCACTATGCCGTGCAACAACACCTGACAAGCCGAAACAAGAGGACGAAAAATAAAACGAATAAAAACCAAACCACATTAACCCTTTCACTGCCGATGTCGCATTTTTGCACCACAATGATTTAAACACCCATGCCATTAACCCCTTCACTGCCGAGCCCGGTTCCGGTTCCGGGGCAACTATTTGCCAAGCCGTTTTAGGTTGCAGAGTCTATCGCAAAACTTTCTGAATAAAAGTGCATATAACCTATGCTTTTCTGAACGGGGATTGAATATACTATCCTTTGAGAACACTCTCACATGCATTCGAACATACTGCGTAAAGCGTATGGATAGAAAACAGGAAACTCTTAGAATAACCCTATTATGGATATTTCCGTGACGGGGCAGTTCATCCCAGCATGACTTTACGAGCCACCCAGAAAAACAAAATGTGATGACCCTCCCCTTCCACCCCTACCATTCTTTCTCCCTCCTCCTCCTCCCCTCTACACATACACAGCCACACTGACTTGTTTGAAAGGTAGGGTGTCAGTCAACTCATCCCAGCATGACTATACGAGCCACCCAGAGAAACGAAACGTGGTGACCCTCACCTTCCACCCCTACCCTTCTTTCTCCCCCCCCCCCCCCCTCTCTCTCTCTACACACACACATGCACACACTCACAGACACACACTGACTTGTTTGAAAGGCAGGGTGTCAGTCAACTCATCCCAGCATGACTATACAAGTCCCCCAGAAAAACGAAATGTGGTGACCCTCCCCTTCCACCCCTACCCTTCTTTCTCCCTCCTCCTCCTCCTCCCCTCTACACACACAGAGACACACACTCACAGACACACACTACAGAGACTTGTCTGAAAGGCAGGGTGTCAGTCAACTCATCCCAGCATGACTATACGAGCCACCCAGAGAAACAAAATGTGGTGACCCTCCCCTTCCACCCCTACCCTTCTTTCTCCCTTCACCTCCTCCTCCCTTCGACACAGACAGACACACACACACACACTCACATATACACACACATTCACACACACACACTGACGTTGTTTGAAAGGCAGGGTGTCGGTCAACTCCAGCCCCAGCATGACCATGCGGGCCACCCAGAAGAACAAAATGTCGTGGCCCGTCTCCATCAGCGACAGCGGGTACCAGCGACGCATTTCCTCCGTCTGAGTCAACAACAACAACAACAACAACAGAAAAACATTAACCAGAAAACAATCACAAAACCAACAAAATGCTGAAGAATTTATACAAAGACAAAATGATTCCATTCCTATACGGTGTAATGTGTGCGTGCGTGAGTTCATGTGTGTGTGTGCCTGTGCTCTGCGTGCATGCAGGCGTGCGTACGTGCGTGTGTGTGTGCGCGCGCTGTACACGTGTGTGTGTTATGTGTGTGTGTGTGTGAGTGTGTGTGTGTGTGTGTGTGTGTGTGAGAGAAGTAAGAGAACGTTGCGTGCAATCATCGTGTTTATTTTACTTTCTAATGATTCATTATTTGTTTGCCTTTAATGTTCTTGTTATCAATGTAAAGCGCACTGAGCTCATGTGAGAAAGAGCGCTATATAAATTCCCATTATTATTATTATTATATAATAGGTAGAATCCATACAAGAAAAACTGTAAACAAGAACAAGCTCTACACAAAAATATTCTTCTTCTTTTTCTTCTTCTTCGTCATCGTCGTCATCGATTGCTCAGACAGTTTCCAATCATTATATGAGCGCAGATGCATCATGCTGCCGTTATGCGCCTAAGAAATAGGCCCCGCATGTCTGTTTTCATCTGGAGAAAATTTGTTTATAAGGATCTCTAGAACAAAAGGCAGAAGTATAGTAGATGACAGTAAGTAAAGGGAAGAGGCAGAGTCAAAAGAGAGTGACAGACTAGAGGAAGCTACAAGCACATGAATGAAAGTTCGATTAACGTCCTCCGGCCTGGAACAGGCACATGTGGAACATTAATAGATATAAAGATAGTGGGATGATCCTGGAGGTACTGCAATATACAGGAAAGTCCTGAGTTTTAAATCGATAAAGATATGTCTTGGGAAACCTAGCTTTCAATTTGGCCATACCAGGCAGTGGGATTTCTCCCTGCTCTTACCGACTTTCAACTGCCGTGGGATTTTTACGTGCGTAAAGTGCATGGGTCAGACTAGCTTTAAGTCCCCATCCGAAAGGACTGGACGTTCAGTTCGATTTTCCATGTCGAACTAGAAAGAAAGGGCGAGGAGGCCGGGATTCGAACCAGGGGTCACTCACGTTGCAGTCAACGCATTACATTTGGCAGGGCGAACATCTTAACTACTCTGCCACCTTTCTCTCATTTACATGGATGCAACTGAAAAAAATCGAAAAACAGGCAAGGCAGGGGGGTTAGGGGGCAACTGAAGCTGAAGAAAAAGCAAAATCAGACTCAATTTGAAGCTTATTCCAGGCTTGTAAAGTGAGAATTCAACACTTTTTTCCCCTTGAACTTTGAATCCATTTTTATTTTGGTGGTCACATTTTTGAAAAACAGGCGCCGCCTCGTTTCCGAGGCAAAGTTGCATCCATGTAGTTACAAGAATCGACTTACATCGTCAGGCCAGCCAAAGACAGTGAAAGGCAACAGCGCAGAAGAAAACCACGTGTCCAACACATCGTCATCTGCAAACGAGACACAAATCAATCAATCAATCAATCAATATTTTTATTGTCCATTTTACAGGAAATTCTTTCTGCAGCGATAAAACAATCAACAAAACAACACAATAAACACAGAGACATAGTATGTAGAAAAGCCAAAAAATAAGATATGCGACTATGTTAAACACCGTGCGCACATACAATTCTTAGTCACCCACACCCACAACCACACACACATACACACACATATATACACACACACACAACACACACATCATGCGCATGCATACAACCATTTATCTACCCATCCATCTAACTTATACATACATACACATATGCTTACACATACATACAAACATACAACTTGCATTCACAATTTATATATTATACAAATATCTTAGTCTATATGCATACATTCTACATGCATACACAAACATACATAGATAGGCCTACATAGATACATAGATAGAAAGACAGATAGATAGATAGATACATACATATATACATACACACATGTACATAAATACATACATACATTCATACATGTGTGTGCAGAATAAATAATAAATATAATAATGACGTATGTGTAATGACGGAAGTTTGATTATGACGTTGGATTGCATGTCCTTAAAAAAAAGATAAGAAAATAATTATGTAAAGTCGGCAGGCAGTTGAGTTTTGATATTTTTATTGGGGTTTTTTTAATGGTGCTTTAAAAAAAAAAAAAAGTAACAGCCTGTTTCCATGTATCAATTTTTTTTTTTTATCAATCAAAAGGGCAAAACCCGAACTTTGCAATACTTATATTTTGAAAGATGTTTGGGTTCTATTATTCCCTACACATATTAGTTATTCCTCTTCATCTGATGACGTCATCAGTGATGTCATCAAGTCAGTACGTGATACGTTATATGGCAGTCAAGGGGTTAACTTAAATTTATTCTGTGTTAACAAAGATAAGAGAGAGGATAATAGTGAAGCAAAGAAAGGTAACTCTCTCTGTAATTAACTCCCTTCACCAAAGTTATTTTCGGCACCAAGTCGCCTAGCAAAGCATAAACAACAGCCACATTGAGACAGACCAAGGTTCATGCTGTTACTTAGGAATGGTTGGTCATCACCACCATCATCTTCATCACCATCATCATGTGTGTCCTGACAGTGTGTGGTTGTGGGTGTGGGTGTGCAAGGCTGCTTACTTCGCGCTAGCTCTTTGGCTGTTTGTTTTCTTGTTTAATGTTTTCTTCTTTTTAATCAATGTAAATATGTTTTGTAAAGCGCTTAGAGCCCTTACTGAGAATAGGAGATATAAAAATATGTATTATTATTATCATATTAATACAAAAGACAGTACCCTGAGTGACGGAGAGAAAAGTCTGGTTAGGGTAGAGGTTGGAGAATTTGCTGACCGCTTCCGCTTCGTTCCTAGCAGCCACCCACACTTCCCCTTCGTCTGTCTGCAAACACACACCATTTCTACTGAAGCTTAAGCACAAAAACGCACACATGAATGTCTTTAGTGAATAAAATGCATCATAAACCTACCAGAAGTCATGCAAAAGTTCTGTGCTCACAGACCATATGTGACCCCCCTCGACAAAAGGGACATTAAGTCGCAGGGCTAGTTTTCTCACAACAGGCTTGGAAAGTCAAATCTCATTACAAATGTTTTTTGAGGTGTGTTATGGGTATTTTCGTGTTCTCTTACATTTTACCTTTCATATTTATACAGGATAATCTATATTAGGTTAGGTTAGGTTAGGTTAGGTACATTATAGTCACAGAGGCGTCTCTGTGAAATTCGGGTTGCTCCCACCTGGAGAGCGCGTCGCAGCCAGAGGCGCGCCACCCAATTGCTTTTTTTGGCATGCGATTTTTGTGTGACTGATGAGGAAGGAAGGGGAGGGGGTAAATTTTGACCAAATGACAACTTTTTCGTTGCCACTGGGTTTAACGTGTGCTAAGTGCATGAGCACATGGGAACCTCGGTTTATCGTCTCATCCGAAAGACTGTTTTACAGTCTCTAATTACTCTAATAAGTGCTTCTTCTAGCACCATGTATTTGATTACAGTTTTGGTTGTCTGTTGCATCTCAACTGACAAGAGGGGGGTAACTATTTTTTCGAGTGCGCATGGGTTGCTTTAAGCTTAACGGAGAAAATCACTGACATAAGTTTGAGTAGATATTGATATACTCTTCTTCTTTGATCTTTTTTTAATTTTTATTTCTCCATGAAATAACTTTGCAAACTGAATCGTTGTCACCCATCTCAGCATCTGAATGCTTTCTCTCGCTGCCATTTTGGTCAGGCTAATGTCGGACGGCGCATGCGCGAGAGACCCCTACTTGCCTGTGCGAACTTCAGATGAACCGATATAGAGGCAAGCGGACCTCAAATGAACCAATGCCATTTTGCTAGAAAACGTACTTTGCGGTAACAGAAAATCGTAGAATTTGGTTATCAACCGTAGTTCCGTAGTTTATAGTCAAATTCCGTAGGAACTACAGAAAATCCGTAGGGGTAGGCAGGTCTGCAAGAATGTAAAAAAATCCCACCCATGGCGCTAGAAGAGTTAATCTTCCTGCTAATTGCATTCTTATTATTATTATTCTGCGTTCCCAGGCCATATGGCCATAATGGATAAGGTACATATGTGTCCGGTTTTTCAGTTTTTACTGGTCTCCCCGCTGCGTACAGCCGACACATTCCGATTTTGGAGGAGCTCAAAGGAGAAAAAAGAAAATTGTAAGCAAATCCAATCACAGATTTGTGCACAATTTTGTCCACAGATTTTGAGAAAGATAATACAAGACAAAGGTCTAGGTAGTTTTTAGAGGGAGGGAAAGTAAAAAATAAAAGAACTGAACCTGAAATTTGTAGGCGGGAATTCTGTGTCCCCACCACAGTTGCCGAGATAAACACCAATCCCTGCAAGTAAGAACATCCAAAATGAAAGAATTAACCCCTTTGGTGCCCAAGAAAAATTGAGAAAATAAGTCATTTAAAAACAATTCAGACTGTAGAATAGAGACCTTTACATTCAATCTGGCAGATTGATCTGGAGATATATGTCTCTTGACTGTTTTAATTTAACCCTCTTGCATTCGCATTTGTTACATACAAAACTTCTTCTAGTGTTCAGATTCTTTCGTGCATTTTCGGGAAAAACTGTCTTTTGAAGCACACAGAGCGCCATACAGTTACTATCGCATCACTGCAAGTGAGAAGCTTCTTCATAGTGTGTGTAGAACAAGCCAGAACTTAGTGCGTGATGAAAATGCCATCAGAGGGGGGTCTCAGAGTGGGGGGCAAGCTACGGGCGGTTTTGGGCGGCTTGAATACACAGAGGCAACTTCCGGCTGGGCGGTTTGGGGCGGAATAAATGCAAGAGAGTTAAAGCAAAAATCTGCTGCATTGCAGGGTTTTGACACCAGAAACTATATAGTTTCACACAGACTGTTCAGCGGGTGTTTTTCCTTCTTTGCTGCTACAAGCCAGGATTTGGGTTATGTCCCTTTGCAATGGGCTGATAGCTGCAGTGATAAAATAATAATAATAACGAATAATGCTTATATAGCGCATAATCTTGCTAAGCAACTCAATGCGCTTTCACTCACCATTCATACTATCAGCAACAAGGTACATATTATACAAACATTTCTAAACGACTAGCTCACGTATTATCACTACCGTACATCTCTACGAAATTAATAAACAAAAGAATGAATAGCATTAATATTGAAAACACGCCGCATGCAAACATAACCCAACCCACTGTCCCCTGTCCTACACTACCTCCCCTCTCCCTCCCTCTCCACCCCCCCCCTTCTCTCTCCCAAAATAAGGCCTGAGTCTCAGCGTATGGCATAGCTAGCCATAGCATATATTATGTGTCAGACTGACCACAGCCCATTGGGAAGGGATGCAACTCCGCGAAAATCATCAGCTTTTTACTGCACTGGAGACTCTCTGTTACATTCACTCTGATGACATCATCAATGACATCATTTTGCCAGTAGTAGTCATTAGCCTACTGGAGCAGGAAAAAGGTTAAATCATACAGGCATACACATAGAAACATATAGATACAGAATTAGATACAGAATAAAAACATTCATAGAGACTAACATACACACATAAATGCGACACCCCACCCCTTCCCTCTCCACACAAAGATACACAGAGACACTGCTATCACCAGAATTGACAAGGTAAACATCAACATAAGGGGGGGGGGGGGGGAGTTGAAACAGAGAACAATAAAAAAACAAATCACAAACGGAACTCCATAACATCATCATCATCGTTATCATCCGCCTCATTTCCATCAATCAAAGAGAAAAAGAAAAAAAATGTCTCAAATTCTGTGGCCTTGCATGCCCTGCTCTCATGGTGACCTCAGTTTCCAATTTCCAATCCAGTTTATGTCCTTGGTGTGTTCGGGTCAAAGTCATGGGGATCAGTGTGTTCTGGGGAGCTGTCGGTGGACGGTCGTGGTGGCACCCTCGGAGTAGAACCTCACTCACATTGACTCCGCAACTAAGAGAATAGTGTCATCAGTAGGGGGCTTAGTAGGGTGTGTCCTGCTCAGAACAGGCTCAATTAAACTCCACCAAAGTGACTCAGCGGCAGTGCAGTGTCTCCTCGACTGGTCGGACGGCCTAATATAGAATTCGTTCCCCTTGGACTGCTGGTTTCGGTTCTGCGACCTGATGGGCCAGGGTGTGGCTGCGAGTTGGGATCTCGGAATGAGCGGCGTGGGAGAAACGCCACTGTACGGCCCAGAAGATGGGACAGCAAAAAAACAACCAAACAAACAAAAATCACAAGGAAGCACAGAAACACAAAGACAGACAATGACAAAGAGTAGAAACAATTGAATAGTACATACCTAGAATTAATTTTCATCATGATTTTTTTGGAAGGTGGATGCCATACAAAGATATAATCTCTGGGACATTATTTTTTCTTCTTGTGTGTATGTGTCTGCGTGTAAAGGTTACCCAGGGAGCCACATCTATTGTGATCAATGCACGGAATATGAAATTGCACTACACTATTTATTATGCTTTGTGTGGCTAAAACAATGGTAAATAGGATGTTGTAGATGTAAGAGATGTCATGTGTGTATGATTTACCGTAGTGTGCTGTTTCACCGATGTCACACTGCAGCAAAAAATGCACCACCATGATGCTGTAAGCTTACGTTTGTACGACAGCTATGCACCAGATATAATGTTTGTATATTATGTATGTTTGTGGAAAAAAAGACCCCCCAAAAAAGACTACGGACAAAGGGAAAGACAGACTGAGGTAAAATAAATAAACAGAACAACTAGTCCACCTTCCTTTGGAGAGCCACTCGTTCCACAGAGCTTCGTGGTGTGGGGCGGAGAAGGTCAGCTCCCCTTGCTTCACTGCCTGACAACACACACACAAGTTATGTCATTATGGTGTTTTGTTTATAGTAAAGTGAGAAATCAGTTATGTCATTATGGTGTTTTGTTTATAGTAAAGTGTCAAATCAGTTATGTCATTATGGTGTTTTGCTTATAGTAAAGTGAGAGATGAGTTATGTTATAAAAATAAAAAAAATTTAAACCCACCACACACACATGTAAATAATACACAGATTTTTTAATAAAATACGTGAATGAAATATCAGAACACTAGAATTCTAAAATATTTCAAGAAATTAAAAAAGAAATACTGCTGCTGAACACACTTAAAGAAGAAGAAAATGAATAAGAACAGATTTTAAAAAAAAGAAGCAAGCAGTAAAAGTAATCAATCAATCAATGCTATCAATTTATTGTCTTCAAACAGAAGAAATTTGTTGCCCAGCTTGCGCATAAAATACAGAATAAATAATTAAAAACATTTCATTAACTGGTCAGTTACACAACATACATTGAAGAAGACAATTCTACACAAACAATAGGCACAAGTAGATAACATGGAAACAACGAAAGTTAACAGGAGCGCGCGCACAAAAAACTAAATAAAAAAAAATCTTTAAAAAATCGGGACTTTACTGGTTTCGTACTGCCTCCGGGCATTGCCTCCAGTATTGTTCCCACCATATTTGTATTCACAAATGTCCCATATGTGTCTGATTCAGACCAAGAGGACGTAAAACACAATTTTCGCCTCGAGCGCGCGCACGCACATGCACACACACACACAAAGTAAGTCAAAACTAATAAAGATAGCCCTTTAGTTAAATGCACTATTTATAAATTAAAAGCAAACGGTAAGATTAACTTGCATAGATCAGACCTGTTTACCCCTATTTTGCAAAGTTGTAATTTCTGAAACAAAAAAACGTAATTTTGAAAAAAAAAAATGTAATCCAACGCGTGACCAATGAACGTCGATATCGTACTGACCTGAGTGTGCAATACTAATGTCCGTCGAGCAGTAGACACAGAACACATGCTCATCACCTAGTGCTGAACGACGTATTCCTGGAATTTTGAGGTAACTTTCCCGGAATTTCTGTGCCACTTTTGATGTCTTTTCTTTTGATTTTCGACCAGAAGATACAGAAGCTTCGGAATGCACTCGCTTGGACGCCATTTTGAAACAGAAAAGGAAATGGCGCGAAACGACTTTTCACTGCATCGTTTCAAAAGCTTCGCTTACCGACGCAACTGTAGTGGGGTTTTTTTACATTTAGGATTTTTTTTCTCCGTATTTTTTTTCTTTCGTAGCCGTAATTACCGTACTTTGACTTTTTTCCTGTAAAAAATTCAGCAAAATCGGGATGGTAAACAGGTCTGATAAATACAGAAAGGATAATACTTTAGATGCCTTGGTATATCACAAGTCAACGGACAAAAGAAATACATTGGAAAGCACTGATACAGTGCAACCCTCTGCCGGGAGACAGACCTGCATTGCCCTGTGAGCCATGTGCCGACAGTCCAGAAACCACTGCTCCTTCAGTCGGGGTTCCACCACGTCCCCGGACCGACTGCGACACATTAGTACAACACACATCACTGTCACCATCGCCTTGTTCTAGGGCAGCGCTCTGAATAAACGTAAACCTTTCGTAAATGCTAAACGAGCAATTACCGTAATTTTCAGATTACACAGTAATATTTTGTTTCTCCAATTCCGACCTATGCGCCTAATAAATGAGGGCGACCCCGCCCCCTCCACAAGTCTCTTCCCGTGGGGATACCATTTTTGGTTGTTGTTTTCCTCGTAAAAATAGTTCCCCCACCTTCTGGAAGTTCTGTGCCTGTAACTTCCTCTAATCTGCCACCTCTCTTTGACTCTGCCTTTTCCCTTTGCTTTCTATCATCTGCTATCTTTCTGACTTAATGGCCCCATTCTCCAGCCTTTTTCCAACAACATTTTCCAATTGCCAAACGTGGAGTCTTTTTTTCTGTACGCTCTGATTGACCCTAAATTTGTGGCGATAAGAAAAGGTTGAAAAATTATCTTGGTGCTGTAATGTAGGAATTCAAATCGGCATTCTTGTCTGATCCATCATGGTGGAATTCAAGAAATAAAACACCCCTTTGTTTCTTTCATGCTGAAATTCAAATTAACCCCTTGACTGCCAGAGAAAATTAAAGAAAAAATCATTGGGCAAATCATGCCATGAAAAAAGACAACTGATAGAGCCAATCTGGCAAAATGGTCTGGGGATATTACTCTCTTGACTGTGTTAGAGCAAAAGCCAGCATATCAGGGTTATTCCTCTTCATCTGATGACATCGTCAGTGATGTCATCAGGTCAGTATGTGATACGTTGGTGGCAGTCAAGGGATTAAAATTAAAACAAAGCAAACCTCACACAAACTCAAGCAAAGCGGATAAGCACAATTTGAGCTTTGTGCTGAAATTTAAAAAAGGAAAAAATACATAAACGTGAGCGAAGGTGATGAGCACAAGGGCAATGAATAAGTATGACTACTGTACCTTTCGAAAAAGGTAGAAAAATTAAATGAAAGGTAAATAAAGGTACATGGAGAGCTCGACGTTTCGAATCTTACTCTTAGACTCGTCAACAGAAAAAAATAAGGCAAATCATGCTACACAAAAATCATTGTATACAATGTATTTCCGTTGCATACATTGATTTTTGTGTAGCATAATTTGCATAATTTTATTTAAAGAAATTTCCCCTCCTAGTATGAACTACCATGTTTGAGTTTTTCCATGCAAATGAGAACTCTGCTATACTGACTCTTATCGTCGCTGTCCGGCGCTGTAAAATCAGTGATTTTACACAAGAATAAAAAAACATGTTGTCATCTGCTACAATGTCATTCCCCATTTGATATGTGATTGACTCTTCTTCTTTACCAATGAGTAAACATGTGACACAATTAAAGTTGCATAACATCTAAAGTTTTCGTGATAATTCAGTTACACGCTTCGCGCAGTAGTTGTCAAACAATGGGAGATCAACAGCTTCAATCTCTGTACCAGCAGCTACACGGTTAGCGTGTCAAGACTGTAGGATTTCCAGTGAATGCCTGTAGATCATGTGACAAATTTGAACATTTCCATTGGTCGCAGACACAAGATATTTATAGAAGACCTGTGTGAGGTCATTGGAAGGGGTTTCAGTGGGAAATCTATTTTTGTCAAATTTTGCAGATACACGGTTAGCGCCGGACAGCAACGTTATATAAATTGAGTGAAGAAGGGAGGGGAGGACAAAAGAATGCAAGGAAAGAAATGGTGGGGGATAGTGGGTGGTTTTCAATGTGTTGGGAAGGATGCTTGCATCGACTTCAAATATCTCCAACTTTTTGTGAATCATGATGGGCTGTCCATTCCTTTTTCTTAGCTTTCGTTTTCATTTTTAATGCACAAATATGACTGTGTTTCCTTGTTTGTACTGCGCTTGTATGAGACCACACTGTAATTTCTCTTCACGAGATTAATAAAGAATTTTTGACTTTGATTTTCAAACATTCTGACTTACCTGCATACAGGCAGCACCATGGCGTGCTCTTTCTCCCCGCGGTACAGACCCCTTTCCCTCAGCGCCTCGCGCACGGCCTCGCGGCCCGAGAAACGAGGAAGCCCTGCGAACTCCCTGGGTACCCCCACTCCCTCCCCCTCTCCGCTCAGCCTTCCCTCGTCATCAAGGATGCTAAGTTCTGGGAGACCGTGGCGACGACCCACTTCCAGGTCGACGGGGTCGTGACCCGGGGTGACCTTGACAGCTCCTGAAAAGAAAGGGGACACAATTCTTCAACCCCTTCACTGCCGGAGAAAACCTGAGAGGTTATCTTTCATTAATATGGAAATAACAATACAGAAAAAGAGATGTGTTGAGAGTTACCGGAATTTTCGGGTTATAAGGCGATATTTTTTTCTCCAATTTCGACCTATGCGCCTAATAAACAAGGGCGCCCTTCAGTATTCTACGGTGAGTCACGACATCGAAAGTGGTCAGGAGTCGCCGATACGACGAATGCTCATGTTAAAATGCTTCAAAATCCCTATTATCGACCGATATACCGTCACAACAGATGCCATAACCCTTCATAGGTTGTAAAAAGCATCGTTGTATAGCTTAAAATGCCATAATTCTATCAATTTTCGCAAAGAATTGTCCAAACACAACAACAGGAAGCAGCACAAATGGAAGTTCGATTATTTGAAAAGGGAGCCAACTCTCGTTTATGACAGCAGTAATGGTGGTCGGCAAGCGCTTACAGTCAGAAACATACGGTACCAAATGCTAGCATAAGGTCTTTCCTGCTTCTCACCAGATCCAAACTGGCGATCGACAAAGGGGTCTGCGATGACGGGCAGCGATCGGGCGCACAGCGGGTGTCGCACTCTCCTGCCCACCAGGTGGCCGTAGCGCCCGTCCTCCGGGTGAACCGCCACGCCCGTGTCGCCCAGCATGGTTTCCAAGCGGGTGGTCAACACCACAATTTCCTCATCTGAGGGACAGAATTATAATAATACCGTAAAAACTGGACTATAAGACGCACCTGTATATAATCCGCATTCCCTAAGTTCACAAAATGTGACAGAGTATAGGAAAACCAGGCTAAAGTCGGAAATGATCCCTTTTGACATTTTTATATAATCTGAAAGTTTAAAAATATACGGACTGAAAAGCAAAAAACAGAATTGATCTATCTGGCATAGTCTTTTTTCTATAATTTTTTAAAGTTGACAAAATACACAGAATCAAGTATAACTAAGCTACCTGTTTTTGTGCATTGCTAAGAATGTCTCTCAGCGACTTTAGCCGGGTTTTCCCATACTCTGTCACAAATATTAGGTATTTATTCACAGATAAGACGCACCAGTTTATAAGCCGCAGAGAAAATTGCATGTGCACAAACCAACACAAATATAGAAATTCTCCTATCAGAACATAAGTATTTAATGTCCTCAGACACTTTAAACATGAGATTTGAATCTATTGATTACCAAAACCAGTTTTGAGTCTAAAGAAGCTCAGAATAGGCTGAAGAATGTGGCCGGAAACAGATTTAATCATACTAATAAAGGTAGAATGGAAAAAAATCATGTCTATAAGCCACCTGGGCCAAAGTTGAGGAAAAAAGTAGCGGCTTATAGTCCGCATTTTACGGTAATACTGTAAATTTAGGACGCACTTACCTCCTGACAAAGCGTTTACAATGACAAATAGTTAATCGTTAAAAGTAGTAATACAAAGCTTCAGTAAAGCGTCCTAAAGTATTTACATATAGCATTAGAATTAAGGGTCCGCTACACTACAATTTCCTCGTCTGAGAGACAGATTTAAGAGGCTGTTACATTACAATTTCCTCATCTAAGAGACAGAATTAAGGGGCCACTACATTACAATTTCCTCGTCTGAGAGACAGAATTAAGGGGCCACTACATTACAATTTCCTCGTCTGAGAGACAGAATTAAGGGACCGTTACATTACAATTTCCTTGTCTGAGAGACAGAATTAAGGGACCGCTACATTACAATTTCCTCGTCTGAGAGACAGATTTAAGGGGCTGTTACATTACAATTTCCTCGTTTGAGAGACAGAATTAAGGGACCGCTACACTACAATTTCCTCATTTGAGAGACAGAATTAAGGGACTGCTACATTACAATTTCCTCGTCTGAGGGAAAGAATTAAGGGACTGCTACATTACAATTTCCTCGTCTGAGGGAAAGAATTAAGGGGCCGCTACATTACAATTTCCTCGTCTGAGAGACAGAATTAAGGGGCCGCTACATTAATAATAATAATAATAATAACAGTGAATCATTTATATAGCGCACTCCTCCACCAAATGTGGAGCTCTATGCGCTTAGTAACAACAAAAATTAAAAGCAAGAAATTCAAAAACAAAAACAAGTAATCGTTCACACACATGCAAAATAGGCATGTATGCACACACACACACACACACCCCCCCACACCCACCCACACATACACGCAGGCACGCACGTACGCACATATCCACACACACACACGCACTCACACACACACACTGTTACCATCACCACCACTCACCCCACCCAAGAACACAATACAAAATGCAAACAGTTGAAGAAAGCATCAACACACACACACATTCACTCTCTCTCTCTCTCTCTCTCTGTCTGACTCTCTCGCAACAAAGCTGACGTAGACATTGCAGTCAACACACAGTGAAACTAATATGGGGGGGGGGGGGAGGAGGGGAGTGTGTGTGTGAGAATAGAGTCGAGAAGTAATGTGGCCTAAAGGTTGTGATGTAGCTTGAATAGGTGGGTCTTGAGAGCTGATTTGAAACGTTGCAAGGACTGGATATGGCGATTTTCGCGTGGTAAGGAGTTTCAAACTGATGGGGCCGAAAAGGAAAAGGAGCGCTCACCAAACATTTTTGTTCGTGTACTAGGAACACAGAGAATTTTGGAATCTGAAGATGACCGCAATTGCCTTGATGGAGTATAGACAGAAAGCATGTCAGAGATGTAGCTAGGGGCATTTCCAGAGAAATAAGAATGACATAGAGGAAATTTTGTAGTCAATACGTGCTTTGATGGGAAGCCAATGGAGGGATATCAGGAGTGGTTGAACATGATGATACTTAGAGACCTTGAGGACAAGTCTGGCAGCAGAGTTCTGGACTTTTTGAAGCTTGTCAATGAGGTGTTGGGGGCAGCCATACAAGAGTGAATTACTATAATCTAATTTAGAAAGAACAAAAGCGCAGACTAGTATCTTAGCAGTATCTATAGACAGGAGATGGCGAATTGTACATTACAATTTCCTCGTCTGAGAGACAGAATTAAGGGGCTGCTACATTACGATGCGATTTGACATTCGTGAGGCACGACTATCGTGAAATTCAACTGTGTAAATGAATCTGATGAAGTCCTACTAGTTTTTGTTCACTATATTCAAAGTCTACAAAGCTGTCGGTGGACGGTCGTGGTGGCGCCCTCAGAGGACCTCACTCACGCTGGCTCCGCGACTAAGAGAATAGTGTCATCAGTAGGGGGCTTAGTAGGTGGTGTCCTGAACAGGCTCCGCTGAACTCCACCAAAGTGACTCAGCAGCAGTGCAGTGTCTCCTCGGATGGTTGCCTCCTGATGGCCTAGCATAGATTCGTTCCCCTTGGACTGCTGGTCTCGGATTCTGCGACTTGAACAAGCCAGGGTGTAGCTGCGAATTGGATTTCGGAATGAGTGGCGTGGGAGCAACACCACTGTACAGCCCAGCAGATGGGACAGTTAAAAAAAAGAAAAAAAGAAAAAAGAAAAAGAAATAAAATAAAATGCCTTAGGTTCCCCCGAGGGTTGCTGCCCACATGGCGGGGCAATCAAAAACGGTCTCACACACGTAATATTCCCATCCCTAGCTGATGCATTTTGTACCATAGTGTACAAATGCTTTGACTGTTGGGATGATCCCTGGAGTCTTTTAGCCAGGGTACATCAACAACAAAAACAACAACAACCTTAGGTAATTTTCGGCAAGCTACTGCTTGCGTTTATCAACCTTGACTGTAAGCTGTAAGTGAAATAAAGCTTTACATATCTTAACCTCTTGACTGCCAGAGAAAATTAAAGAAAAAAATCATTGTACAAATCATGACATGAAAAAAGACAACCGACATAGCCGATCTGGCAAAATTTTCTGGGGGATATAACTCTCTTGACTGTGTTAGAGCAAAAACCAGCATAATTATCAGAGTTATTCCTCTTTCATCTGATGACGTCATCAGCGATGTCATCAAGTCAGCATGCGATACGTTATATGGCAGTTAAGGGATTAATAATCTATCTTCATCATCTGTTAAGCTCACTAACTCGAGTCTTCCACAGGGTAAGCAAAAGAGGACAGTTTTGTGCTAAGAGTACTCCACTGCAACATGAATGTTTCAAAAGCTCGTGTGTGGTTGTACCATATTACTTTGAGCTTTCATCTAATAATCTATCTTCATCATCACTAACTCGAGTCTTCCACAGGGTAAGCAAAAGAGGACAGTTTTGTGCTAAGAGTACTCCACTGCAACATGAATGTTTCAAAAGCTCGTGTGTGGTTGTACCATATTACTTTGAGCTTTCATCTAATAATCTATCTTCATCATCACTAACTCGAGTCTTCCACAGGGTAAGCAAAAGAGGACAGTTTTGTGCTAAGAGTACTCCACTGCAACATGAATGTTTCAAAAGCTCGTGTGTGGTTGTACCATATTACTTTGAGCTTTCATCTAATAATCTATCTTCATCATCACTAACTCGAGTCTTCCACAGGGTAAGCAAAAGAGGACAGTTTTGTGCTAAGAGTACTCCACTGCAACATGAATGTTTCAAAAGCTCGTGTGTGGTTGTACCATATTACTTTGAGCTTTCATCTAATAATCTATCTTCATCATCACTAACTCGAGTCTTCCACAGGGTAAGCAAATGAGGACAGCACTCCGAACTCCACTTTGTCCTTGTAGCCCGGAACGTGACGCTTGGAGCGCCCTTCCACCGCGACGTTGTCCACCTGAAAAATGTTTTTGCCAGCAACAGACCTGTTTACTCTACTCTTTTCGAGTAGTATTCTACTCAATTTGGACCTCTACTACTCTTCAAAATGTAAAATAATGCTCTATTTACTCATTTTCAATGAACATTGTTTGATGGTTTAACCCTTTCACCACCGGCCATATTTCAGCCAAATAGTTCCATTAATTTTACCTGGGTAGAGAACAAAATCCATCTGCAGGATTGGGGAATCTTCTGTGACATATATATAAAATAAGGTCTATCCTTACTTCCCCAAAATAAGACAATAGTGTCTTTGGATAATAGACCCCAATTTGATGCCTTTTAGTGACATGTGACATACATGTTAAATCACTGTGGTGCTAAAATGCAACTTTGGTGGTGAAACGATTAATGAAGAGGACTACTTATTTTACACCAAAGCTACACATTTCAGCTATCCAGACTACTCAAGACTTGTGTAGCGGGGTAAACAGGTCTTCTACTCTTCAAAACTGAAAATACTGCTCTTTAATTGTTGATTACTACTCATTTTCAGTGAACATCATTTGACATCCAGACTACTCAAGACTTGTGTAGGGGGTGAACGGGTCTGCAGTAAGGCCACGCACACATATGTGACCCGGCACCACGAAATGAACATTAAGAGTCCATTCTGAGAACATTATACATTTGAAAACTTCAGACAATTCTCTTTCTAATGCCACAAGAATCATTCTCGCATCTTTTTCCATTAGAGAGTTATGAGCATTTAAAGTTGGTAGGGTGAGTGTCAGCCATTTTGAGAAAACAGTCTAAAGTCTAGACTAGCTGAAGAAAGTGCATTGACCTACTCCTTTGAAAGCACTTATAAGACCATTTAGAGGCCATATTAAAGACGATCCTTGATGAATATGAAATATAAGATGTTAGAGAACACGAAAATACCCATAACTCAAAACTGACAAAAAATGAGATTTTTGAATTTCCAAGCCTGTTGTGAGAAACTAGTCCAACGACTTAATGTCCCTTTCGTGGTGCCGGGTCACATATATGAGCAAGTTCCGTGCAGAAACCCATGCGCAATCCGCAAAACAAAATAATAAAAAATCTGGATGTCAGAAATATGAAGGATTGCGTCCATTACACTCAGAAACTCATCCACAATCCCATCCGCCTATTTTTTATATAACCATATTTTTCAGACTGTACCGCGGCACCCCCCAAATTTTACACAAAATGCACATTTTTGTTATTACATTTTCTTACTGTATTAGTAGTACACAACTTGCGGATTGCGGATCTGACGCGCACAAGGCCTAAATGATAAAATCTCAATCATGTGTGACAATGAATTGCAAAATATAATTCATATTTTAAGACCGTATGCCCTCTAGTTTAAGAAAAAAGAAAGTCGATAAAAAGGCTTACATAAGGTACAGCAAAAATAGGAGAAGCAACTTTAATATCTTGTTATATCATCTGCAATCAATTCAGGTATTTTACTTTGCCTAAACGTTTTCAACCATTTTAGCTGCAAAACCTTGATGCAATATTATTTCATTTTTGTTCAAGTTCATTACCTTAGCATTTTCATTCAACTCAGCTAGCGTTCCATTACCCTAACACTGTCAAACATTTTTAGCAATAACAGGCAGCTTGAAGTAACACTGTTTTCAACTTAATCGCATCCTTCCGCATAAATAAATGCAACATGTGACGTCATCGTTGAAGACAAATCGGTGTATGGCTGGAGTGATATGTTGAAACTGTTTGAATAAATCAAAATCATGCGATTTCTAGGTTCGTAGCTTAACGTAATGGCTGCGATGTGATCAAGTTAAAAATGGGTGGGATATTATTACTCCACAATATTATTCCCCTGGGGATAATGAGAGATCTTTCATACAAATAGTCCCCCCACTTTATGGAAATTCTGTGCTTTTAACTTTCTCTAATCTGTCGCTCTCCTTGGCTCTACCTTTTCCCTTTGCCTACTGCCATCTACAATCTTTCTGCTTTAACCGGTCCATTCTCCTGCCTTTTATCAAGAAATTCTTACAAACATGTTCTCCAGCCAAAGACAGACACGGTGGGCCTATTTTTTTAGTTAGGCGCATAACGGCAGCATCTATATATATGCTCCTAATTGACAGGAAACTGTGTGGGCGATCGATGAAGAAGAAGATTACCTCAATATCTGATATGGAGGACTGCAGACTGCATGACCAGTTGACCAGCTGCGTGTTGCGATACACTTTGCCCCTCTCGTGCAGGCGAATGAACGCCTCAGTCACTGCGCTGGACAGCCTCTGGAATTAACGCAAAATCATTGCAAAATTTGAAAAAGCAACCCTGCATACAAAAACCTCCAATTTATAAGTCAAACAGCGTGAGCTTTACCTTAACCCTTTCACCGCCAACGTCGCATTTTAGCACCACAATGGCTTAACACTCATGTCACTAAAAGGCATCAAATCAGGGCATGTTATCCAAAGACCCTATTTTCTTAATTTTGGGAGGTAAGGATAGGCCTAATGTTGTATATGTATGTCACAGAGGAGTTCGCAATATTGCAGATATTATTGCAAGATTATGTGCTATATAAGCATTATAAATTATTATTATTATTACCGGTACTGGTAGTAGTAGTTCCAGTCAAATGACAAACCCAGATTTCATCACACGCACACACAAACACACACACACACACAAAGGAAATCTTACATTGTCCAATGCATAGAAGTAATGGAAGTAGTAATTCCAGTCAAACGATGGCTCCAGATTTCATCACACGCACACGCACACACACACACACACACATACATACACACAAAGAGGAAATCTTACATCGTCTAAAGTGAAGAAGTGGTAGTTCCAGTCAAATGAGGACCCCAGAGATTTCATCTGCTCTTCAATCACATGACCCTTTCTGCACACAGAAACGTGAGCTACGTGCAAAGAAATGTAGGGATATCCATATGTGCAAATCAGGCAGAATCAGAAACCATCATACAAAACAGCATGCAAGTTTTGGTTTTAACCTTCACCGGATCCCCTGTTCAACTACACAGTCACGATGGGGCGGGTTTTCCACTACCCATACTCATTAAAAAGGAAAGGGACATGCATTTTAACAGTGTTTATCCCTATTCCAGATGATGCGGGTTCTCCAGTACCCATACTCGTCAAAGAGTCACCATGTGTTTATCCTTATCCAGATGCCGCGGGTGTCCCACTACCCATACTCAATGCACTGCAGTGGCATATTTCTGCTCTTTAAAGTATGGGTTGTAGGATACCCGCGCAATCAGTGGCAAGCATGTTCAAATGACGCATTATATTACATCATTTGTATTTTATACACATTAATGAAATTTAAGACACATAAAGCCATTAACGTTTTTGATAAACTCATGAAATTTCATGATGATTGCTTAAATACTTTTTGAGATATAACAGTTTGTATGTGTCTCTGGGTACTAGAATACCCAGGAAGCATGGTGAAGGTTAAACAAATGTTTTGTTGACACACATATGCAGCAGCAAAAATGAGCATGCAAGTTTTGAAGTTTTGGCTGGTGCATCTCCAAAAATATAATGCTTAATATTTGAAATAACGACAACAGAAAAAAAAGCAATTGCATAATCAGACGGCATAGGTTTTTTTCCCACTTTCTATCAAACTTATTGACTCGTCTATCACTCTCTCTCCTTCTGCCCGCAACCTTGGTGTAGCCCTCGATCAAACCCTGTCCTTTCAACAGCATGTCAGCAATGTCTGTCGTACCTGCTTTCTTGAACACCGTCAAATTGCATCTATCCGCCATCTCCTTTCAGAAGACGCTACAAAAGCTCTTGTCTGTGCATTTGTACTATCCCGCCTGGATTACTGTAATGCACTTTTGTCTGGTTCCCCGTCACACCTCATCAACAAATTCCCCGTCACACCTCATCAACACCTCATCTTTCGCTCTTCTAAATATGACCATGTCACTCAATTGCTGCACTCTCTCCACTGGCTCCCAATTCAGCAAAGAATATTCTACAAAATTGCTTCTCTGTGCTTCAAATCTATCGAGTCCTCCTGCCTTGAATATCTCTCGCACTGATATGTTACACCTCTATATGCCATATCGAGCTCTGCGTTCCTCATCCGACACCCGCCTCTATCGTATCCCTACTGTCCGCACTAAAACCTTTGGCCAACGCTCTTTCGCCTATCAAGCTCCTGTCACTTGGTATCAATTGCCCCACTCTCTCAGACACTCGCCTTCTCTGCCCCCATTCAAACACCATCTGAAAACTCATCTCTTTCCAAGTAGCAACTGATCTCTCTCTTCATGACCTGGTTTGTGTGTGTGTGTGTTGGTGCCTGCGCATGTGTGTGTGTGTGTGTGTGTGTGTGTGTATGTGTGTATGTGTGTGTGTGTGTGTGTGTGTGGGGGTGGGGGTGGGGGTGGGGGGGGCTTTTGTGTGCTCGTGTATGTTTGTTTATTGTTTTGTTTTTTTAAAGTATTTATTGATTGTAAACACCAAGGGCATTCATTTGATTAGGCATATAAATGTTAATAACAATAATAATAACAATAAAATTAATAATAATAATAATATAGTGACTAATTATAATAGACAATTTTTTAAATTATTGTCAATATCATTGTCCGTTTATGCTAATTTACATGTCAATAGAATACCAGTGTTAACTGCTTAAGACGCATTCACGAATACCGCGCCAGAAGTTAATGTTGCCAGATTGGCTACTTACTCGTTCTTCCACTTCCAGACCTCCGCCTCGAATTCCCTGCGCCCCAGCTGGTGTCTGGTCTGGCGTCTCTGGGACCACAGGGTTTTCTCCACCACCACCTGGGTGGCGATGCCTGCATGGTCTGTGCCCGGCACCCACAGGGCACTGGTGCCCTTCATCCTGTGCCTGCGGATCATCATCATTATCGTCATCATCATCATCGTCTATGTCATCATCATCATAATTATTATTGTCAACTGGGTGATGATGCTCGCATAGTCTGTGCCTGGAATCCACAGGGCACTGGTGCCCTTCATCCTGTGCCTGGGCATCATCATCATTATCATCGTCATCATCTTCATCACTATCATCATTGTTATTATCATCAACTGGGTGGCAATGCCCACATAGTCTGTGCCCGGAATCCGTAGGGCACTGGTGCCCTTCATTCTGTGCTTGGTACCATCATCATCATCATCACCATCATCATTATCGTAGTCATTTATGTCATCATCATCGTCCTCATCTTTATCACTATCATCATCATCATCATTATTATTATCAACTGGGTGATAATGCCCGCATAGTCTGTGTCCGGAATCCGTAGGGCACTGGTGCCCTTCAATCTGTGCTTGGTACCATCATCATCATCATTATTATCATTAACTGGATGACAATGCCCGCATAGCCTGTGCTCGGAATCCGTAGGGCACTGGTGCCCTTCATTCTGTGCTTGGTACCATCATCATCATCATCATCATCATTATTATCATTAACTGGATGACAATGCCCGCATAGCCTGTGCTCGGAATCCGTAGGACACTGGTGCCCTTCATTCTGTGCCTGAGATTATCATCATCATTCGTATCACTGGCGTTGTCTCCGTCGTCATCGTTGCCATCATCATCGCTGTCACTCTCATCAATGCCATTATCATCACCAAAGTAGATAGTTATTAAGAGCAGCAACATCGTCATCAACTATTATTGATTCGATGTCTTCATCCTCCTCAGCAATATTCATTATTGTGTCATCAACGTCCTCATCCTCAGTATTGTTGTCATTGTCATCATCATCATCATCATCATCATCCCCATTATCACATGTAAGTCAGTGCCTGCTTGGTTCTAACTAGGCCCTCGCAGTACTTAGCGCCGATCACTTTGTGCCTGTTAAAATAAATAATAGCACATCCATGCACGAACTCACGCATGTGCGTGCACACACACACACACATACACACACACACATACACACACACACACACACACACACACATGAATAATCAAAACAAGGCTTCACCATCGTATGAGGGCATCCTGTATGGAGTTGGTGAGGGCGTGGCCGAGGTGAAGGGTACCAGTCACGTTGGGAGGAGGCAGCAGCATAACAAACTTCTCCTCCCCATTACCCGAACACTGCGCAGACAGAAACACATGCACACACACACAGAGTGAATCATTAGTACCGTTAAAAACTGGACTATAAGACGCACCTGTATATAAGCCGCACCCCTTAAATTGACAAAATATTAGCTATTTATTCACATAATATAAGCCGCACCAGTTTATAAGCCGCCGAGAAAATTATATATGCATTAAAAAGGAAAAGTTTTACCCTTGTATTACAGTTTCCTACTATATTATCAGTCACATTATAAGGCGCACGGGTCTCTCAGTATAGAAAAAAGTCAGGGCTCCCAGGGACCCCCAAATGGGGGTCTATGAAGCACTAAAATTCTAAAGGACCCTCTAAAAGAATGTGCAGGGGGTCCCAGGGATGCACTAGAAAAATTAGTTTTAGCATTGGCTTTGCCACTGGGACCCTCTATCCCGCCTCTAGGACCCTCTATAATGTAGGTGAAGGAGTCCCTGGGACCCCTTGTTTTGTGGGACGTTTGGGAGCCCTGAAAGTATCACCTTATAGTCCGTCAAATACGGTAGGCCACGGATATATACAAAGCCTTCAAGGCACTATAGGTGAATAATCTTACTTCTGATGTCGACGACGACGATGATGATGATGATGATGACGGAGCCCGGAAGTATCCCTGGCTGATCCACCAGTCGTACCACGCGGCCTCCACGTACTGTGGACTGTAGGCACTGGGCAGCGGGCAGCTCGTGTCTGGGGAGGGACATTGAATCCATAGAACATCATTACAAAGCGTATATTCAGTGTTGATCACAATGATTCTCCCAAACCGTAATGGGTTGGCTGAATCACTGTTCCTTAACCATTTCACCGCCAAAGTCGCAT
The DNA here is from genome assembly GCA_017654935.2 of Phymorhynchus buccinoides. NCBI lineage: Eukaryota > Metazoa > Mollusca > Gastropoda > Neogastropoda > Raphitomidae > Phymorhynchus > Phymorhynchus buccinoides. Next base: position 14,705,976 of record CM065695.1, on the reverse strand, counting down.
TTTAGCACCACAGTGATTTAACACCTAGGTCACTAAAAGGCATCAAATTGGGGTCTAATAGCCAAAGACCCTATTGTCTTGGTTTTGGGAAATAAGGATAGACCTTATTTTATATCTGTCACAGAAGAATCCACAATACTGCAGATGGATTTTGTTCTCTATCCAGGTAAATTTAATTGACATTTTTGGTTGAAATATGGTTGGTGGTTAAAGGGTTAACTCATTTGCATCGCAACAATTTTGAATTATTAAAAAAACTCACAAATCACTCCAGCCATGCACACAAACAAAACATACATAAACAAATGAAAGAAGATTACGGGTTTTTACTTCAGGTTTAGACATAGGGAAGTGGTAGATCAGACTTTTTTTAATACTTTATATAGAAAAGCTCTCTACAGCAATTGGTTTCCCCGCAACAAACCACTAGAAAAGCAAAGTTAGAGGCAAAATTGTGGTCTAAAGGAGTGAAGCGAGTTTAAAAGTGACCAAGGTATGGTGTGCACACAGATTTACTTCCTTTGAAGCAAATGCATCAAATTGACAGCTATGTATTAATTCTGGACATATATGGCCGGAACGACTTGAATGAGTTAATACAGCGGGGAGTCAAGTGAAAACTGAAAATCTGACACATACTGTATTTTTTCAGACTATAACTAGTATAAGGCAATACTTTTTCCCCAGAGTGAGACGCCTGCGCCTTATATAGTTATATAATATGACTTCCCCCGAAGTCGGAGTGTGGCTGCCCACGTGGCAGGATAATCAAAAACGGTCACACACTGGTGCATTTGTACCATAGTGTTCAAGTGCTTTGGTTGTTGGGATGATCCCTGGAATCTTTAATAATAATAATTGTACATTTATATAGCGCTTTACCTCAGATGAGCCCAACTTTAAGCCAGGGAACGACAACAAAAACATAATATGATTAATGATATAGTAATAAAAAAAATAGAACAGCAAAATCTGAATTTTGTATAAAATTTGAGGTGTGCGCCTTATAATAAGGTGCCCCATATGACATAGTCCAAAAAAAATGGTACATACATTATCCATAATGGCGATATGGCTTGGGAATGCAGAAAAAGGAGGCGAAGAAGAATATTTTTAAAATTTATATAATAAATTAAAATTAAAAGCGACAAAAGCCTTATCAATATCATTTTGCAGAACACAGGATTGTGTTACAATTCAGACCTTTAGGCTAGAGCTGCAAAACACAAAAGAGTTTCGCTTGTATTTTTTGCAACTGTTTTCCATCTAAGTAGTAAAATGATACACTTCAAAACACAAAACAGAGCAGTTTCTATGCTTAAATTAAATAAACAATGTCAAAACGGTTGTGCAACAAGTTTATGATAGTTAGTTATACTCATTGTATACAGGCTTCCAAAATGTTACATAGATACACATGTATATGTCAGTGAGTAACTTCAGCTTGAAATTAATTGAAAATTGTCTTACAGTATTTAGCAAACGTAAAGTCCTGTAGAGTTCTTCAAATGTAAGTGTTCTGCTTATAATAGTTTTTTTAATACAAAGTGCTTCAAGTGTAACCAACCTAAAAATTCATTTTCTTATTCTATTTTTGATGCATAAAATATAACACAACACACTTAAGTTATGAATTTTACAAACCCAAAAAGTACAAATTACCTTTCTTCTGCCCTTCGGCAGTTGGAATGTCATAGGTTACTCTTTGAAAGTTGTCTTTCTGCAACCAGAGTAAGAAAACATTAGGCAAGAAAATATAGCATTCTTCTTGTTCTTCATCGTCGATCAATTTAGATGGAGATGTGCTAGTTGCTCGTGTGAAATCAGCAGTCATCCGATGATCCCTCAGGTCGCTGTAAAGGTTTTCCCTTGTGGCGTTGTGCAGTGTTTTTTCCTGTGGCCACATCGTTTGTCAGGGGGCATCATCGAATCGATCATGGAGTCTACAAAGAGAATGGAACCTTCTCCCGGGTATGTATAAAACACGATACCGCCCGAAACCATACGATACCGCACGATACCCTCTACACGGAATGTAATGGGGACATACCCATGATCGAAAGGGTGTTTCTAAAAAATAAAAAAGTCTGTATGTGTGTGTGCGTGTGCGTGTGCGTGTGTGTGTGCGTCTCTCTCTCTCTCTATCTCTCTCTCTTCGGAAAACACGAAGATTGCAAGGTCACATTTCAAGTTGGCTATACAGAGACCGTCAACTTTACTGCAATCTGTAGAATTAATATTCTTTTTTTCTTCTCCGTGGTAATGGTTATTTGAATGAACGAACCACTTTGACAATCGAAGGCAATATCATGATGCAAATTGCTAAAATCCGTCGTAAAGCTGGTGAGTTAAACTGTCTCATTTTTGGGTGGACGGTCTGTTGGAATCCATTTGCATTTTCAAAACGGTTCATTTTTAGACACGTGCGTGTGCGTGCGTGTAATATCATAAATCCGGATGAAACTTGGAAGAATAACCTAACACAATCACTGAAACGCAGGTAATATATTAATGGCCCCCTTACTTGAATATAACTACTAGGTATCGTGCGGTATCGTATGGTTTCGGGCAGTATCGTGTTTTATACATACCGCCTTCTCCCCACAGCACTGACATAAACCACCTGTCCAGAAGCATTCAGGTCAGACGTTGTACGCTATAGACTACGCGTGCCTGCTCACAGAGAGAGAGAGAGAGAGAGAGATAGAGAGAGAGAGAGAGAGAGAGAGAGAGAGAGAGAGAGAGAGAGAGAGAGAGAGAGAGAGAGAGAGAGAGAGAGAGAGAGAGAGAGAGAGAGAGAGAGAGACTCAGAGATAGCGAGCTGAAAAGGTCAAGTTGTTTTATATAATTCCAACTTACCTGAAAGGCACATGTCAGAGAAAAGTCTCTTTTGCAAAGATCAATGCATGAAGCCAACCCCCTCAAACCCAGAAACTTTGACGAGGTCGGAGTTTTATACAATTTATCTCCAGTTTTCCTGTACCAAACTTGCAGACGGCACCAGGAGGCTGCCATCTTGATTGTGATGCTTTCACGAGAGTGAAGTCCCTTGAAGTTGAACTTGAGACGTGCAAATCTGTCGCTCGTGCAAATCTGCAGCTCGCTACTATGAGAGTGTGTATTTGCGACAACCACAAATTTCACTTTTTCTGTACTTGAACTATTTACCTAACCCTGACCCTAACCCTAACCCTATCCCTAACCCTAGAAAAAAGTTAAATTTGTGGTTCATGCTCAATGTCGCAAAATGCCGCAAATACAGACTTTCATAGGTAGCGAGCTGCAGATTTGCACGAGCGACAGATTTGCAAGGTGGTAGACTTAGACATTACGCGCGCGTGGTGGTGCGTGTCGCGTACGACTAAGAAATAGCATTCTGGATCGTAGACCATCGGGTGCTTCGACCAAAAGGCGTTGACAGAGGGTGCTGTTACCACAGAATCTGGCAGGCTATTCCAAAGGTTGATAACTTTAACTAAGTAGCCACAGCCACGGACTACCCTCAAAATCCGCGAAAATCGATCCAAGAAAAAGAAAGTACCACCACACTGGTGCCACGCCTAGTTCAGGGTGTGAAAATCAATATGATTGCGGTTATGATGGGATGACGTGCATAAAATGTGTGTATTACGTTGTTGAAGAAACTGATAAGCTTTATGGGTGAAAAACACAGATTTTGTGTTATTTTATTATAAAAAAAACAAGCATGAAATTGTGAAACTGAAAGGGCCTATCTAACTGACTTGAATGCCAGCGGTTTTTTTATACAACAACATCTGTTCTGATTTTGAAGCAGAAGGTTTAAAGAGACGGGAAAAAATGGATTATACTTCCAGAAAAGCAAGTTCCTCATCATTCTCAATACCAGTGTTGATCATAATCGTAGCTATGACTCAATCTTGCCTTTGTCAGATGAATTTCCTCGTGGTCACAGACATTGTTGAAGGCTTGAAAACTGTGAATGAAGATGAAATCAAGACCATAGAGCTGAACTACACATTGAAAAACTACACACTAAACAACACCACCTTTCTTCAGCTTGCTTTGTGTGTGTCCATCGAAGATGAAGGAATAGCGTCAATTCATTCTGGGGACTTTCAAATGGCGAATCTCAGTAAACAGCCATCAGGACTGTTTAGTGTTTCAGTTCGGGGGGAATTTATCGGCAGGACTCGCGCCCACATGAAATTTATCTTCACCGGGCGGGATATAGAGGCACCATGTGAGATTGAAACTCCAGACAGTACTTCCTACATCTTAGACGACCGTTTCAATTTGATCTTCTTCTGGCCATCAGATAACGAAACGTCAGTTTCCTTTGAAGGAAATGGCGAGATTGTGGTAAAGAAGATACAGAAACCTCTGAACATTGCTTTCAATACTTTCGTCGTTCTCTTTCTGACTGTGGTAAATCTGGGCATCGGCTGCAAAACTGAACTGGCGGTGATCAAAGCGGTGTTGCGTCGGCCGGTGGGTCCCGTGACGGGATTTTGCTCACAGTTTATCATCATGCCTTTGGTAATTTTCTTTTAAACTTATAAATAAAAGGCTTTATACAGTGGAGAACTGATAACTATAAAATGGATAACTCAAAAACACTGGATAACTCACAATAATGTTTGGGTCCTAGTATAATAATCTCTATGTTGAAAAGTCTTTTTACTTCAAAATATTTGCTATTTGGGCTGCTGACTGCAGCAGGCCAGGGAGACCATTGAAAACTGGGAAAACTGGACAGGGTCTATGTAACGCACCCATTATGACCATAGGCCTGGGGATGAAGCAGAAGAAAAAGAATGGGATGTGGAATGAATGAATGAATCTTTTATTTAACGTGTGTTCACTTCACAGTGATATTACACGAACAAAATTAAAATCAACAACAAGAAAAATTTCGAAAAGAAGAATAAACAAACAAAAACCAATACTAGCATGCAATTGCAAACCTGTTATAAGAAGTGTCCTAGACTCCTACTGAACTATGTAAAATATTTTGTGCTAGGTTAATCAAAAATGAATTATCTTTTTTGTATAGCAGAGTATTTATTTCAATATTTGCAAAATCTGTTGGTAAAATATTTAATTTAGAGCAATTTAATATATGTTCAATAGAAATGTTGCTTTGACAATTTTACAGCTAACTTCCTTGGAATATTTTGTTTTGTATGCATTAAGTCTTAGCCTATGTATTAAGCTAGTTACATGCTAGTTACCAGAAGGGATGTATGATTTAAATTGGTAGGGTTGTATGTTATTTTTATAACGTGAATAAATTTCGTATTCGATTATATCACTCATTTCCTTTAGTGATAATTTAACTTTTAACTTTTCAGATTGAGAATGATTTTTTGCACCTGCTTTTGCATTTTTATCTGGCGAATCTGGGGATGTGGAACAAAGTCCTGTGTGCACATCTTTTGATTAATCTATCGCTGTGTGTGTGTGTGAACAAAAATAGGTTCAATTGCCACAGCCTAAGGCTAAGCTGATGAAGCAATTATCTTGAACTTGAAGTTTGGCAACATTTTCCCCAATATTCTACTTTTACTAATGATAAAGATCCCTCTATCCTCAATTCACCTTAACGGCTAGTGAAGTTAATAAAATCTCACTGAATTGAACTTTTTATGACAATAGAATGTATACCCATTTTTATTTGAAAATTTCCAGATTTCATATGGAATGGTGAAGGCTTTTCAGTTGGATGGGGCCATGGCTTTGGGGTTCTTCGCCATGGGTTGCTGTCCCGGTGGAGTTGCTAGCAACGCCTACGCCATGCTGATGGAAGGAGATGTGAATCTGTCCATTACCATGACGTTTATCAGCAATGTCGCTGCTCTGGGTAAAACTCTGTCTCTGTCAATGTGTCTCTTTTAGTCTGTTTCTCTTTTTATTCCTTGAGCTCCTACTCTTCCTCCTTCTCTCTCTTTCTCTCCCAGACAAAATCTCTCTGTCTCACTGTAGATTTCTAGAAACGTTTATCTCTGTGTATACTGTCTTTCATTTGTCTGTGTCTGGTTCTATTCCACCCCCCCCCCCCTCTCTCTCTCTCTCTCTCTCTCTCTCTCTGAGTCTCTGGTACATGTATGTGTGTGTGTGTGCAACTGTATGCACATGCATGTGTGTGTGTCAGTGTGTGTGTGTGTGTGCGACACATGTATGCACATGCATGTGTGTGTGTGCATGTGCGACACATGTATGCACATGCATGCGTGTGTCAGTATGTGTGTGTGTGTGTGTGTGTGTGTGTGTGTGAATGAATGAATAGCAAACGTTTGCCTTGTAATTTTGAACTCATTAGGAATATTAAAAATGTCCAAATCTGAAATGTACTCATTGAACTACCTTGATTAGTTGTGGTTTTGTTCTAGCTTGAAATGCATCAGAGACTTCATTAAAATTTATAATCACTAGCGCAACGCCGAGTACCGGTAACGCCTGGTAACGGCAACGCCTAGTAACGGTAACGCCAAGTACTGGTAACGCTGAGTACAGCAAATTTGAAGCGATTCGGTTAAGAAATGGCGGAGTTATAAGGCCCCGTTTCCTGTTGGCGCTGCTCTGAGAGTGACGCCCTCTCCCTAGTAACGGTAACGCCTAGTAACGGTAACAGCAAGTACTGGTAACGCTGAGTACCACAAATTTGAAGCGATTCGGTTAAGAAACGGCGGAGTTATAAGGCCCCGTTTCCCGTTGGCGCTGCTCTGAGAGTGACGCGCTCTCCATTTTGTGTTTCACACACACACACACGGACACTTGGCTTATTACTATATGATTGATTATCATGCCACATTTTTTTTTTAAAGAATCAGCAACTTTTAAAACTAAAGTTTAGCATATTTTGAGGCATCTTAAAAGATCTGTTAAAACAAAGTTAGAATTTGTCCAATGGTAATGACTAATGTTCACTGCTCTTGTGCTCACTTCTCTCTGCCTCACCAGTTGAATAGAAAAACAGTTTAGTGAACGTGCGCAGCATTGTCCAAAAATTATCCCGCAGCACTGAAAACAGGTTTTGCGTGAGAGAGAGAGCTCGATAGGTGCGTACACCTCGCCGGTCGAAAGCCAGCTATTTCTTAGTTAGGCGCATAATGGCAGCATGATGAATCTGCATTCACAACTTCGTTTGACAGGAAACTATCTGAGTGATTGACGAAGAAGGGAGAAGAAGTACATAAATGTCACCTAGTTGATTCAAATTCAAAAACAAATTCAATTCAAATTCAATTTCAAATAACTTTATTACCCGGTACTCCGTGAGGAGATTAAAATGCACAATCGCAGGCTTCATAAACTTTAAACACACACAGTGTTTAATTTTGAGTTGAGAGCAGTTACGCACCTCTGCATGCTTAAAGACCCACCACATCACGTGTCAAAATCATAGCTTTCACATGTTTTCCCTCTTATAGCTGGTAAGAAATCTTAAGAAATCTTCCAAGCATAAGAGGGAATGTGACACGTGACGTGGTGGGTCTTTAACCTTTTCACTGCCCCGTCACTGATATTTCCGTCAACTTCCGGTAACCTATAAACTGCCCCGTCACGGAAATATCCGTCATAGGGTTATTCTAAGAGTTTCCCTTTTTCTATCCATACGCTTTTCGCAGTATGTTCGAATGCATGTGAGAGTGTTCTCAAAGGATAGTATATTATTCAATCCCCGTTCAGTAAAACATAGGTTTTATGCACTTTTATTGAGAAAGTTTTGCGATAGACTCGGCAACCTAAAATGGCTTGGCAAATAGTGGCCCGGGAACCGGAACCGGGCTCGGCAGTGAAGGGGTTAATACACATGTCCATGCCCTATGTGTTTCTTTGTGTACTTACATACCTACTGGCTTACACCCTTGTGAAGCACAATGCAGGCTTCGAGTGTTGGCGTAGGGCTGCTCTCAAGCTCTCTAGCTCAAGCCTAAGCCTCACGGCTTATAAACGTCCCTTCGTTGACACCGTTTTGTTTGCTTAAAGCATGCCTTTTAAAATGATGATTGTAATTCAATCATCATGTAAAAAAATAGTTGACTAAAATTTTCATCCTTGTCAAGGAGATTTTTGAAGGTATTTAGGTATTTTTGTTAGGGCAGGTGGGTCCACTCCCAGACGGGGCATTTCTTTCCGAATTCTTTCTCTTCATTCCGCCTCTTTGCATTCCCCTGTGTCAGGGATGGTGCCCCTGTGGCTGCTGACCCTGGGCCCCACCCTGTACCAGGACACGGACATCCAGATCCCTTACCAGAACTTCTTCTACTCCCTGCTGGGGCTGCTGCTGCCCGTGGCCCTCGGCCTGCTGCTCAAGCACCGCCGACCCCGCTGGGCCAAGGTCATGGTCAAGGTCAGCAAGGGGTTCATGGTCCTCTTCCTGATCTTCGTTCTGACCCTGGGTGTTTACGTGCACCTGTACATTTTCAAGGTTGTCACTTGGCCTGTGAGTTGGAGTGTATGTGTGTGTATGTGTGTGTTTGGTATTTTATAGTCACAGAGGCGTCTCTGTGAAACTCGGGTTGCTCCCACCTGGAGAGCATGTCACAGCCAGAGGCGCACCACCCATTTTTATTATTTTTGGCATGTGATTTTTGTGTGACTGATGAGGAAGGAAAGGGGTGGGTGGTTAATTTTGACCAAATGACAACTTTTTGGTTAACTTATATATACCAAGTGCATGGCCTCATGGGACCTCGGTTTATTATCTCATCCGAAAGACTCCACGTTCAGACCATAAGGTCTAGTGCAAAAATCCCCTGTACCCAGTCTCAAACTCGGGTGTATCATGCACGAGGCAAACGCGTTACCTCTGTGCCACTCTACACTCTTATCAGAACAGTGTGTGTGTGTTTGTGTATGACGCATGGGTGGTTTTCTTTCTTTTTTTTTGCATACTGCTTTCTACACACTGTGCACTTCACTGTGACTCTAACCCCATGATTTCAAAGAGAGAGTAGGAATTGTTCGGAAATAATTAAGGGGAGTAATTTAATGTAATTTCATGGTGTGTGGGAGTGATCTTGCCTAATTCAGTCGGTCAAACAGGGGGAGTTACTCTACCTTCAGGTATATCCCCAGCTCTCGGCTCGTCTGTTTGATTAGACTTACATCACTTAGAACACCATGTGTCATTTTAAAATTTATGTCATTTATATTTTTACATCACATTTTACAAGTTTTATCAGTTTGTGGCCACTGGCCACCCCTAATTTTTCTTTTTAAAATATTGCAAGTCGCTGACTTGCGGCTTCAAGCTTTGACACCATTGTTGCATTGTTGCTATGGCATTTGACCGAGTAATGGAGGTAAGCAACTCTAATTTTCATGAAGTGCTCTCCCTATTTTTTTTTCTCTGAAAATCGTCTATTAACACTGGTGTGTGTAATTGGAATACATTTTTTTTTTCTTGTATGCATACTGCATTAAACTTTCTGCATACTGTGCATTTCACACAGTAACTCTGACCCCCCTCCCTGATTTCAAAGGCAGAATTGACACTGGTGTGTGCGTGTGTAATAATCGCGATGCACGTTTTCGCTTTGTTTTGTTTGTGTGGATTTTTTTTCATTTTTTTTGTCACTTCTGCATTTAAACTGCCCCACTCGTTTACAGATGGTAGCAGTGTCCGCCATCATCCCTTACGCCGGCTTTTTCCTGGGCGGGCTGGTGGCCTTCCTATTCCGCTTGCCCTTCTACCAGACGTTGACCATCGCCATAGAAACGGGCATCCAGAACACGGGCATCGCCATCGTCCTGCTGCTGGTGTCACTCAACCACCCCGAATCGGACCTCAGCATCGTGGCGCCGCTGCTTTCCTCCTCCTTCACCCCCATCCCCCTCTGCGTGGGTATTGTATACGTACAGGGCCGAAAACTCTACCGCAAGCGCAAGAATGCTTCCACGGAAACGCCAGAAGCGGTCGAAAACAATAACAAAGCAGATAGTGTCGTGTTGCACCGAATGAACGCAGGGGAGAACGGTTTTGTTCGAGAGGAGGGCGGGGAGAAGAAGGGATGTGAAGAAGAGGGCTTGGGTGTTTTTTCGACGGGTGTATGTATGGATCGTGGGTGTTCCGTAGTAGCGTATGAGGGCATGTGTAATGATGGGTATTATGACGCTACAGCCGTAGATTGTGGTGAGGAAAATCGCCAGTGTCAGATTTTTAAGGCGTCATAAATTGAATTAGCATGTATGTGAAAGCATTTTTTTAAATAATTTGTTTTGTTGTTGTTTTTCAAATAGGAACTTTTTAATTCTTTGCAAACAATCACTTACCAGATTCTGTTTTTTGTTTTTTTCCTTTTTTTTCTCTCTTGTATTGTGAGACATGTCTGTTTTCTGTCAAATATGTGTGTGTGTGTGTGTGTGTGTGTGTCTTTCGTTTTGTTCTCTTATATTGAGACATATACGTTTCCTGTCAAGTATGTGTTTTGGTTTTGTTTTAGTTTTTTGTCCCTTATATTGTGAGACATGTCTGTTTCCTGTCAAATATGTGTTGTTGTTTTTCTCTTTTTTTCTCTGTTATATTGTGAGACATAAATATGTTTCCTGTCAAGTATGTGTTTTTGTGTTTTTTGTTTTTTTCCCTGTGAGACATGTCTGTTTCCTGTCAAATATGTGTTGTTTTTGTTTTTCTCTGTTATATTGTGAGACATGTCTGTTTCCTGTCAAATATGTGTTGTTGTGAGACATGTGTTTTTCCTGTTATATTGTGAGACATGTCTGTTTCCTGTCAAATATGTGTTGTTGTTTTTTCTCTCCCTTTTTTCTCTGTTATATTGTGAGACATGTCTGTTTCCTGTAAAATATGTGTTGTTTTTTTTTTTTTTCTCTTATATTGTGAGACATGTCTGTTTCCTGTAAATATGGTTGTTTTTTGTTTTTTTCTCTTATATTGTGAGACATATCTGTTTTCTGTCAAATATGTGTTGTTGTTGGGTGTGTTTTTTACACATACTTGTTTTTGGTGTTTCTTTTGTGTTTAAATTTTAATCTTCTCTGTGAAAATTTCTTTTCTCTGGAATTTGAAGAAAAAAATATCCCTTCCTCAGTTCTCATTTTGCTTTTCGCCATTATTCCTACTTTCCATATTTTCCAGCATTTAAGATATGTTAATTTGCTAAACAGACTATTTTTTATGATGCGATGGACAATCATATCAGAAGGCAGACAGACTATTTTTTATGATGCGATGGACAATCATATCAGAAGGCAGTGATGCTCATTTGTCTATCCCATTTTGAGTCTTCAAATTAGCACACATAATTATATGATAACAATCAAGAGAATGGTACTATGCTACTACTACTACTACTACTACTACTACTACTACTGTAATTTTCGGACTATAAGGTGATATTTTTTTCTCCAATTTCGACCTATGCGCCTAATAAATGAGGGCGCCCTATTAGTGAACAAAATTGTGAGAAGAGAGGCAACGATTGCCGTACTCAGTACAGTCTACTGTGAGTCACAACATCGAAAGTGGTAACGAGTCGCCGATACTCACGTTAAAATGCTTCAAAATCCCTAGTATCATCCGAGATACCGTCCAACAGATGCCACAACCCTTCATTGGATGTAAAAAGCATCGTTGTAGAGCTCAAAATGCTATAATTCTACCAGTTTTCACGCAGAATTGTCCAAACACAACAACCGGAAGTCGCAAAAACGGAAGTTCGATTATTTGAGAAGGGAGCCAACTATCGTTTATGACAACAGTAATGGCGGCCGGTAAGCGTTTACAGGATAATAATACCTAATACCTACTACTACTACCAAAGATATTCTAAAAGGGTAAGATGGATTACTTAAAAGCTCGGCGAACCGGGCTGATAGAGTTATCGTTAGTGGGGACATGTACACTATTCACAGTGGAGGCTATCCAAAAACTCAGACTGGAACTTGAACGGAGAATTCAACTGGCCTATCGATGTGTAAAATGTGTCACGTTTCAAAGGGACATAACCAGTGTTTCTGTCCTCACTACTCATATAGGGAAAAGAGACCGGATGTTTATCTTCCCCTGTACAGTCTTTGCTACTACTACTACTACTACTACTACTACTACACATGTACTACTACTACTACTACTACTACTACTACTACTACTACTACTACTGTACTACTACTACTACTACTACTACTACTACATGTACTACTACTACTGGCTACAGGAGTAGTGATAATATGTTGTGATAATGGCAATAAATTGTTTTGGGCTTTTTGCCTTTTGTTTCAGTGTCATATGCATTTTTACAAAGATATTCATTGTTTATCCTTTTGTACAGGCGTATAAAACAGTTGTAACAATGTCAGCATTATAAATTGTTATTCTTGCAAAATAATGTTTTCCATGGTTTGTTTTTAACCGGTGATACTTTTATTGTTGGGCTGAATGTGCCTGAGAAGTATAAATATTTTTTTACAATTTTTCACTTTTTGGGGGTAATAAAATTTGTTCCATTGATCATGTCCATACACCGATTTACAAAATGTGAGCATGTATTTTGTCTGTTTTTTGAAGGCATCATTAACCCCTTTGGTGCCGCCTTTCAGCTGCGCTTGCGCCGCCGGTTTGCCTCGTGATTTTTTAATGCGTCAAAATCGCTACTTTGGGTGCTACATTTCCTGGTATACAAGGATTTCCTGTTTTTGAATTTTTCCAGAAGAGGGTTTTCCTTTTTTTTGAATTTGTCAAACAAGATCTTTTGTGTGTTTACTGTATTTTTTAAACACTTTAAAATAAGCATCATATTATTAAAAGGCAACTGTCCGTCCGTGTGTGTGTGTGAAACACAGAACGGGCCTTATAACTCCGCCGTTTTTCGACCGAATCGCTTCAAATTTGCTATCAGCCCTAACGTTAAAATTTCGGATCAATTTTGGTATGGCCATTTCATTTTTTAAAAATCAAAAAAAAATCTTATTAAATGATGTATTACTGCATAAGATAAATAGAGTACAGAAAAGTTTTTTATCTGATTGATTGAATGTAATACCCATGCAGAATATCAGAATATTACATTGCTCAAAAAAACTTTTGTTTTTGTTTTTTACATTTTAATTCCAATGTGTTGGTATTGCTACATATTTTAGATTCCTGGTATTATTTTTAAAAAATCTGTCTTCTTTTTGGGGGACTGTCAAAACAGTTGAATATTGTGTGTATGTGTCTGTCTATGTGCATTGTATTTGTGTGCGTGTGTGTGTGTGTGTGTCAAAGTCGAAGTCAAAATTTTATTTTCAGATGGTACATTGAATAAGCAATAATGTTTGCTTTTTTACATTAAGCCATCTATAGCACAAATAAATAATTAAATGATGAAAAATGGGCATGCAATAATTTTGTTAAAAAAACAACCCAACAACAACAAAGCGTAAACACACTATATGCTTGCAAACCATGCCCGCACTCACACAATATGTACACTCCCCCCCTCTCTCTCTCTAAACGTGCCATAAAAACAGTACTTAACAAAACAACAACGCTTACTACTCAAGATTATACAGCATTGGATATTTTACCCCTTTCTTACAAACTTGAATACAACAAAGCAATAATGATGTTTAGAATTATGAATCAGTCAGCACCCTTAAATATTTCAGCAAGATTTCCAATCAATTAATTATGAGTTATGTGATATATTTCTTGTGATATGATACTGTCTTTTGCTGTTGTGATTTGCTCATGTGATATTATTAAGTAATTTAGTTGTGTAGGTGTGGGGGTGGTGTGTGTGTGTGTGTGAGAGAGAGAGAGAGGGGGGGGGGGGTAAGAGAGAGAGAGAGAGAGAGATGGGGGGGGGGGGTAGAGAGGGTAACTGTGTTGCTTGGTTGATTTTTAGCATACATTATTATAATAATTATGATCTAGCATTTTATGTCTGTTTCTTTTTCTTTGCTATTGCTATAATAATATATTGATTGTTCATATTTTAGTTTTCTTATGTGTATTATCCTATATTAGTTTTAAACAAATGATGGTTTAAGCTTTGTGTGCATGTGTCTGTGTGTGTGTGTGTCTGGGGAAGTGATAGAGAGAGGGGGGAGAGGGGATGGAGATTGGAGGAGGGAGGGAGGGAGAGAGAGAGAGAGAGAACTAGGGTGAATCATGAATGTGTGTTGATTTTAGCATACCTTTTATCATTGTTCTAGTATTCAGTATTGGTTTTTATAATCTAAACTTTGTTTTTGTGTATTATTATGCTTGGGATGTTATTCATTTTAATTCTGTTCTATGCATATTGTCCCATTATTACTTTATACAAATTGTTGGTTTAAGCTGTGTGTGTGTGTGAGAGAGAGAGAGAGAGAGAGAGGGGGAGAGAGGGAGAGATACACAGAGAGAGAGAGCGACAGGGTGAATGTGCGTTGACTTTAGCATACATTATTTTACATTGTTCTAGTATTCAGCATTGGCTTTTATAATCTAAACCTTGTTTTTATGTAGCCCCTTTTATAAATGTTGTTTGCTGTCCTTATTACTTTTATACAAATTGTTTGTTTAGCTCTGTGTGTGTGTGTGTGAGGGGAAAGGCATGGTTGAGGGTGGAGTTTTTGAAAAATATGTTGTGGGGAAGGGGAGGGGGGGTGTGTGTGTGTGTGTGTGTGTCTTATATTGTATTGTAATTTGATTTTTATGATATTATTTACTGTATATTGTCTTATTGTCTCTATTTGTATACATGTATGTGTTTTATGTGCATGCCAGACACAGAATTTCTTTATGTTTTAAAGACAATAAATATTTTGATTGATTGATTTGATTGATTGATTGATTGAATATAATCATAACAAAACCAAGAATTGATTTGTTTAAAACTAGTTTAATTTATTCTGGTGGAACACTTTGGAATTCTATCCCATCACATATCAAAGAGAAAAAAAGCATTAACCACTTTAAAGCAGCATACAAACGCTTTTTATTTAATAGAATGGAAACAGATACATCAATCCAAGTGTAATTTGTGATCTATAGTGTTATTTGTAATGTCATCAGTTTATTTTATTCCCCCCCTCTATTCCTGGTATAAAAGTATAAATCATGCATGGTTTGTCTATTTTACTTGGTGATTTGAATGCTGTGTGCCATATTATATACAGATCAGTGTGGCATAGGCCTAAATATTACCCATGTGCCATTTAAATCAATGATTGTACCTTTTCCCGCCTCCAAGCCCTCTCCCCATCACCTTCTTCCTGTATTAGTCTTGTACATTGATGATGTATATAGTGCTGTGTTATGTTATTTTTGAATATTTACTTTTCTTGAATGCTTTGTAGTAGTGTTATTTGTTACGCAAGCGCTTCATTTTTTTGTAAACCTTTGTTTTGCCTCAGGGCTGAGTGTAAAAAAGCAATGTTTGCTTATCTATTAACCCTGAATAAACAAAATTTTGTCATTCGTCGCCGTCGTCTCTCTCTCTCTCCCTCACTTTCATGCACACACGCACATATACATCCTAATTCATATACATATACAATAGCATAAAAAAAATATAACAGGGCAATGTTTATGAAACATTATAAAAAAATCAATTCAGTAGAAGACGTGAAATTCCACTTTTGGTCTCTTAGCATTATGAAGGAAATATAAGCAGGCAACAGATTAACAAAGTGGATAGCTGCAACGACTTACATTATTTGTATTGAAAAATGGTAGAGAAAAAACAACCATATATGTGATCAATAAAATATACAGTAAACTTTGTCATTGGATTCTTCTTACTAAACGTTACTATTCATGAGGTGAGTTTTGAGTTTTTTCTTAAACTGATTCTTGTTTTTTATACATTTTAAATATTTTGGTAATTGATTCCATAAGTTTCCACCCGAGTAAAGAAAACTAGATTTGTAAATATTGTTTTTCGGTCGAGGGATTGATAACAAATGGTTATGTCTATGTTGGTTAGTTTTAAAAGTGTCTGTTATCTTTTTCGGGGCATTTCCATTTACAACGTTATGCATACATGCCGCTTTACTAAAGAAAAGTCTGTTGTGAAGTGACAATATGTTCAAATTTTTTTACTCATCATTTGATATTAAAATTAATTTCACTGCTTTTTTATACATACGATGAATTA
>CM065695.1:14607443-14689406 GCA_017654935.2 Phymorhynchus buccinoides | reverse complement strand
GGCGCCACGATGCTGAGGTCCGATTCGGGGTGGTTGAGTGACACCAGCAGCAGGACGATGGCGATGCCCGTGTTCTGGATGCCCGTTTCTATGGCGATGGTCAACGTCTGGTAGAAGGGCAAGCGGAATAGGAAGGCCACCAGCCCGCCCAGGAAAAAGCCGGCGTAAGGGATGATGGCGGACACTGCTACCATCTGTAAACGATTGGGGCAGTTTAAATGCAGAAGTGACAAAAAAAATGGGAAAAAATCCACACAAACAAAACAGAGCGAAAACGTGCATCGCGATTATTACACACGCACACACCAGTGTCAATTCTGCCTTTGAAATCAGGGAGGGGGGTCAGAGTTACTGTGTGAAATGCACAGTATGCAGAAAGTTTAATGCAGTATGCATACAAGAAAAAAAAAATGTATTCCAATTACACACACCAGTGTTAATAGACGATTTTTGGAAAAAAAAAATAGGGGAGAGCACTTCATGAAAATTAGAGTTGCTTACCTCCATTACTCGGTCAAATGCCATAGCAACAATGCAACAATGGTGTCAAAGCTTGAAGCCAGAATGCAAGTCAGCGACTTGCAATATTTTTTAAAAGAAAAATTAGGGGTGGCCAGTGGCCACAAACTGATAAAACTTGCAAAATGTGACGTAAAAATATAAATGACATAAATTTTAAAATGACGCATGGTGTTCTAAGTGATGTAAGTCTAATCAAACACACGAGCCGAGAGCTGGGGATATACCTGAAGGTAGAGTAACTCTTCCCCTGTTTGACCGATTGAATTAGGCAAGATCACTCCACACACCATGAAATTACATTAAATTACTCCCCTTAATTATTTCCGAACAATTCCTACTCTCTCTTTGAAATCATGTGGTTAGAGTCACAGTGAAGTGCACAGTGTGTAGAAAGCAGTATGCAAAAAAAAAGAAAAAAACCCACCCATGCGTCATACACAAACACACACACACACCGTTCTGATAAGAGTGTAGAGTGGCACAGAGGTAACGCGTTTGCCTCGTGCATGATACACCCGAGTTTGAGACTGGGTACAGGGGATTTTTGCACTAGACCTTATGGTCTGAACGTGGAGTCTTTCGGATGAGATAATAAACCGAGGTCCCATGAGGCCATGCACTTGGTATATATAAGTTAACCAAAAAGTTGTCATTTGGTCAAAATTTAACCACCCACCCCTTTCCTTCCTCATCAGTCACACAAAAATCACATGCCAATAAAAATAAAAATGGGTGGTGCGCCTCTGGCTGTGACATGCTCTCCAGGTGGGAGCAACCCAAATTTCACAGAGACGCCTCTGTGACTATAAAATACCAAACACACACATACACACACATACACTCCAACTCACAGGCCAAGTGACAACCTTGAAAATGTACAGGTGCACGTAAACACCCAGGGTCAGAACGAAGATCAGGAAGAGGACCATGAACCCCTTGCTGACCTTGACCATGACCTTGGCCCAGCGGGGTCGGCGGTGCTTGATCAGCAGGCCGAGGGCCACGGGCAGCAGCAGCCCCAGCAGGGAGTAGAAGAAGTTCTGGTAAGGGATCTGGATGTCCGTGTCCTGGTACAGGGTGGGGCCCAGGGTCAGCAGCCACAGGGGCACCATCCCTGACACAGGGGAATGCAAAGAGGCGGAATGAAGAGAAAGAATTCGGAAAGAAATGCCCCGTCTGGGAGTGGACCCACCTGCCCTAACAAAAATACCTAAATACCTTCAAAAATCTCCTTGACAAGGATGAAAATTTTAGTCAACTATTTTTTTACATGATGATTGAATTACAATCATCATTTTAAAAGGCATGCTTTAAGCAAACAAAACGGTGTCAACGAAGGGACGTTTATAAGCCGTGAGGCTTAGGCTTGAGCTAGAGAGCTTGAGAGCAGCCCTACGCCAACACTCGAAGCCTGCATTGTGCTTCACAAGGGTGTAAGCCAGTAGGTATGTAAGTACACAAAGAAACACATAGGGCATGGACATGTGTATTAACCCCTTCACTGCCGAGCCCGGTTCCGGTTCCCGGGCCACTATTTGCCAAGCCATTTTAGGTTGCCGAGTCTATCGCAAAACTTTCTCAATAAAAGTGCATAAAACCTATGTTTTACTGAACGGGGATTGAATAATATACTATCCTTTGAGAACACTCTCACATGCATTCGAACATACTGCGAAAAGCGTATGGATAAAAAACCGGAAACTCTTAGAATAACGCTATGACGGATATTTCCGTGACGGGGCAGTTTATAGGTTACCGGAAGTTGACGGAAATATCAGTGACGGGGCAGTGAAAAGGTTAAAGACCCACCACGTCACGTGTCACATTCCCTCTTATGCTTGGAAGATTTCTTAAGATTTCTTACCAGCTATAAGAGGGAAAACATGTGAAAGCTATGATTTTGACACGTGATGTGGTGGGTCTTTAAGCATGCAGAGGTGCGTAACTGCTCTCAACTCAAAATTAAACACTGTGTGTGTTTAAAGTTTATGAAGCCTGCGATTGTGCATTTTAATCTCCTCACGGAGTACCGGGTAATAAAGTTATTTGAAATTGAATTTGAATTGAATTTGTTTTTGAATTTGAATCAACTAGGTGACATTTATGTACTTCTTCTCCCTTCTTCGTCAATCACTCAGATAGTTTCCTGTCAAACGAAGTTGTGAATGCAGATTCATCATGCTGCCATTATGCGCCTAACTAAGAAATAGCTGGCTTTCGACCGGCGAGGTGTACGCACCTATCGAGCTCTCTCTCTCACGCAAAACCTGTTTTCAGTGCTGCGGGATAATTTTTGGACAATGCTGCGCACGTTCACTAAACTGTTTTTCTATTCAACTGGTGAGGCAGAGAGAAGTGAGCACAAGAGCAGTGAACATTAGTCATTACCATTGGACAAATTCTAACTTTGTTTTAACAGATCTTTTAAGATGCCTCAAAATATGCTAAACTTTAGTTTTAAAAGTTGCTGATTCTTTAAAAAAAAAATGTGGCATGATAATCAATCATATAGTAATAAGCCAAGTGTCCGTGTGTGTGTGTGTGAAACACAAAATGGAGAGCGCGTCACTCTCAGAGCAGCGCCAACGGGAAACGGGGCCTTATAACTCCGCCGTTTCTTAACCGAATCGCTTCAAATTTGCTGTACTCAGCGTTACCAGTACTTGGTGTTACCGTTACTAGGCGTTACCGTTACTAGGGAGAGGGCGTCACTCTCAGAGCAGCGCCAACAGGAAACGGGGCCTTATAACTCCGCCATTTCTTAACCGAATCGCTTCAAATTTGCTGTACTCAGCGTTACCAGTACTTGGCGTTACCGTTACTAGGCGTTGCCGTTACCAGGCGTTACCGGTACTCGGCGTTGCGCTAGTGATTATAAATTTTAATGAAGTCTCTGATGCATTTCAAGCTAGAACAAAACCACAACTAATCAAGGTAGTTCAATGAGTACATTTCAGATTTGGACATTTTTAATATTCCTAATGAGTTCAAAATTACAAGGCAAACGTTTGCTATTCATTCATTCACACACACACACCCACACACACACATACTGACACACGCATGCATGTGCATACATGTGTCGCACATGCACACACACACATGCATGTGCATACATGTGTGTCGCACACACACACACACTGACACACACACATGCATGTGCATACAGTTGCACACACACACACATACATGTACCAGAGACTCAGAGAGAGAGAGAGAGAGAGAGAGAGAGAGGGGGGGGGGGGTGGAATAGAACCAGACACAGACAAATGAAAGACAGTATACACAGAGATAAACGTTTCTAGAAATCTACAGTGAGACAGAGAGATTTTGTCTGGGAGAGAAAGAGAGAGAAGGAGGAAGAGTAGGAGCTCAAGGAATAAAAAGAGAAACAGACTAAAAGAGACACATTGACAGAGACAGAGTTTTACCCAGAGCAGCGACATTGCTGATAAACGTCATGGTAATGGACAGATTCACATCTCCTTCCATCAGCATGGCGTAGGCGTTGCTAGCAACTCCACCGGGACAGCAACCCATGGCGAAGAACCCCAAAGCCATGGCCCCATCCAACTGAAAAGCCTTCACCATTCCATATGAAATCTGGAAATTTTCAAATAAAAATGGGTATACATTCTATTGTCATAAAAAGTTCAATTCAGTGAGATTTTATTAACTTCACTAGCCGTTAAGGTGAATTGAGGATAGAGGGATCTTTATCATTAGTAAAAGTAGAATATTGGGGAAAATGTTGCCAAACTTCAAGTTCAAGATAATTGCTTCATCAGCTTAGCCTTAGGCTGTGGCAATTGAACCTATTTTTGTTCACACACACACACAGCGATAGATTAATCAAAAGATGTGCACACAGGACTTTGTTCCACATCCCCAGATAAAAATGCAAAAGCAGGTGCAAAAAATCATTCTCAATCTGAAAAGTTAAAAGTTAAATTATCACTAAAGGAAATGAGTGATATAATCGAATACGAAATTTATTCACGTTATAAAAATAACATACAACCCTTCCAATTTAAATCATACATCCCTTCTGGTAACTAGCTTAATACATAGGCTAAGACTTAATGCATACAAAACAAAATATTCCAAGGAAGTTAGCTGTATAAATTGTCAAAGCAACATTTCTATTGAACATATAATATTAAATTGCTCTAAATTAAATATTTTACCAACAGATTTTGCAAATATTGAAATAAATACTCTGCTATACAAAAAAGATAATTCATTTTTGATTAACCTAGCACAAAATATTTTACATAGTTCAGTAGGAGTCTAGGACACTTCTTATAACAGGTTTGCAATTGCATGCTAGTATTGTTTTTTTTTTTGTTTGTTTATTCTTCTTTTCGAAATTTTTCTTGTTGTTGATTTTAATTTTGTTCGTGTAATATCACTGTGAAGTGAACACACGTTAAATAAAAGATTCATTCATTCATTCCACATCCCATTCTTTTTCTTCTGCTTCATCCCCAGGCCTATGGTCATAATGGGTGCGTTACATAGACCCTGTCCAGTTTTCCCAGTTTTCAATGGTCTCCCTGGCCTGCTGCAGTCAGCAGCCCAAATAGCAAATATTTTGAAGTAAAAAGACTTTTCAACATAGAGATTATTATACTAGGACCCAAACATTATTGTGAGTTATCCAGTGTTTTTGAGTTATCCGTTTTTTTTAGTTATCAGTTCTCCACTGTATAAAGCCTTTTATTTATAAGTTTAAAAGAAAATTACCAAAGGCATGATGATAAACTGTGAGCAAAATCCCGTCACGGGACCCACCGGCCGACGCAACACCGCTTTGATCACCGCCAGTTCAGTTTTGCAGCCGATGCCCAGATTTACCACAGTCAGAAAGAGAACGACGAAAGTATTGAAAGCAATGTTCAGAGGTTTCTGTATCTTCTTTACCACAATCTCGCCATTTCCTTCAAAGGAAACTGACGTTTCGTTATCTGATGGCCAGAAGAAGATCAAATTGAAACGGTCGTCTAAGATGTAGGAAGTACTGTCTGGAGTTTCAATCTCACATGGTGCCTCTATATCCCGCCCGGTGAAGATAAATTTCATGTGGGCGCGAGTCCTGCCGATAAATTCCCCCCGAACTGAAACACTAAACAGTCCTGATGGCTGTTTACTGAGATTCGCCATTTGAAAGTCCCCAGAATGAATTGACGCTATTCCTTCATCTTCGATGGACACACACAAAGCAAGCTGAAGAAAGGTGGTGTTGTTTAGTGTGTAGTTTTTCAATGTGTAGTTCAGCTCTATGGTCTTGATTTCATCTTCATTCACAGTTTTCAAGCCTTCAACAATGTCTGTGACCACGAGGAAATTCATCTGACAAAGGCAAGATTGAGTCATAGCTACGATTATGATCAACACTGGTATTGAGAATGATGAGGAACTTGCTTTTCTGGAAGTATAATCCATTTTTTCCCGTCTCTTTAAACCTTCTGCTTCAAAATCAGAACAGATGTTGTTGTATAAAAAAACCGCTGGCATTCAAGTCAGTTAGATAGGCCCTTTCAGTTTCACAATTTCATGCTTGTTTTTTTTATAATAAAATAACACAAAATCTGTGTTTTTCACCCATAAAGCTTATCAGTTTCTTCAACAACGTAATACACACATTTTATGCACGTCATCCCATCATAACCGCAATCATATTGATTTTCACACCCTGAACTAGGCGTGGCACCAGTGTGGTGGTACTTTCTTTTTCTTGGATCGATTTTCGCGGATTTTGAGGGTAGTCCGTGGCTGTGGCTACTTAGTTAAAGTTATCAACCTTTGGAATAGCCTGCCAGATTCTGTGGTAACAGCACCCTCTGTCAACGCCTTTTGGTCGAAGCACCCGATGGTCTACGATCCAGAATGCTATTTCTTAGTCGTACGCGACACGCACCACCACGCGCGCGTAATGTCTAAGTCTACCACCTTGCAAATCTGTCGCTCGTGCAAATCTGCAGCTCGCTACCTATGAAAGTGTGTATTTGCGGCATTTTGCGACATTGAGCATGAACCACAAATTTAACTTTTTTCTAGGGTTAGGGATAGGGTTAGGGTTAGGGTCAGGGTTAGGTAAATAGTTCAAGTACAGAAAAAGTGAAATTTGTGGTTGTCGCAAATACACACTCTCATAGTAGCGAGCTGCAGATTTGCACGAGCGACAGATTTGCACGTCTCAAGTTCAACTTCAAGGGACTTCACTCTCGTGAAAGCATCACAATCAAGATGGCAGCCTCCTGGTGCCGTCTGCAAGTTTGGTACAGGAAAACTGGAGATAAATTGTATAAAACTCCGACCTCGTCAAAGTTTCTGGGTTTGAGGGGGTTGGCTTCATGCATTGATCTTTGCAAAAGAGACTTTTCTCTGACATGTGCCTTTCAGGTAAGTTGGAATTATATAAAACAACTTGACCTTTTCAGCTCGCTATCTCTGAGTCTCTCTCTCTCTCTCTCTCTCTCTCTCTCTCTCTCTCTCTCTCTCTCTCTCTCTCTCTCTCTCTCTCTCTCTCTCTCTCTCTCTCTCTCTCTCTCTCTCTCTCTCTCTATCTCTCTCTCTCTCTCTCTCTCTGTGAGCAGGCACGCGTAGTCTATAGCGTACAACGTCTGACCTGAATGCTTCTGGACAGGTGGTTTATGTCAGTGCTGTGGGGAGAAGGCGGTATGTATAAAACACGATACTGCCCGAAACCATACGATACCGCACGATACCTAGTAGTTATATTCAAGTAAGGGGGCCATTAATATATTACCTGCGTTTCAGTGATTGTGTTAGGTTATTCTTCCAAGTTTCATCCGGATTTATGATATTACACGCACGCACACGCACGTGTCTAAAGATGAACCGTTTTGAAAATGCAAATGGATTCCAACAGACCGTCCACCCAAAAATGAGACAGTTTAACTCACCAGTTTTACGACGGATTTTAGCAATTTGCATCATGATATTGCCTTCGATTGTCAAAGTGGTTCGTTCATTCAAATAACCATTACCACGGAGAAGAAAAAAAGAATATTAATTCTACAGATTGCAGTAAAGTTGACGGTCTCTGTATAGCCAACTTGAAATGTGACCTTGCAATCTTCGTGTTTTCCGAAGAGAGAGAGATAGAGAGAGAGAGAGACGCACACACACACGCACACGCACACGCACACGCACACACACATACAGACTTTTTTATTTTTTAGAAACACCCTTTCGATCATGGGTATGTCCCCATTACATTCCGTGTAGAGGGTATCGTGCGGTATCGTATGGTTTCGGGCGGTATCGTGTTTTATACATACCCGGGAGAAGGTTCCATTCTCTTTGTAGACTCCATGATCGATTCGATGATGCCCCCTGACAAACGATGTGGCCACAGGAAAAAACACTGCACAACGCCACAAGGGAAAACCTTTACAGCGACCTGAGGGATCATCGGATGACTGCTGATTTCACACGAGCAACTAGCACATCTCCATCTAAATTGATCGACGATGAAGAACAAGAAGAATGCTATATTTTCTTGCCTAATGTTTTCTTACTCTGGTTGCAGAAAGACAACTTTCAAAGAGTAACCTATGACATTCCAACTGCCGAAGGGCAGAAGAAAGGTAATTTGTACTTTTTGGGTTTGTAAAATTCATAACTTAAGTGTGTTGTGTTATATTTTATGCATCAAAAATAGAATAAGAAAATGAATTTTTAGGTTGGTTACACTTGAAGCACTTTGTATTAAAAAAACTATTATAAGCAGAACACTTACATTTGAAGAACTCTACAGGACTTTACGTTTGCTAAATACTGTAAGACAATTTTCAATTAATTTCAAGCTGAAGTTACTCACTGACATATACATGTGTATCTATGTAACATTTTGGAAGCCTGTATACAATGAGTATAACTAACTATTATAAACTTGTTGCACAACCGTTTTGACATTGTTTATTTAATTTAAGCATAGAAACTGCTCTGTTTTGTGTTTTGAAGTGTATCATTTTACTACTTAGATGGAAAACAGTTGCAAAAAATACAAGCGAAACTCTTTTGTGTTTTGCAGCTCTAGCCTAAAGGTCTGAATTGTAACACAATCCTGTGTTCTGCAAAATGATATTGATAAGGCTTTTGTCGCTTTTAATTTTAATTTATTATATAAATTTTAAAAATATTCTTCTTCGCCTCCTTTTTCTGCATTCCCAAGCCATATCGCCATTATGGATAATGTATGTACCATTTTTTTTGGACTATGTCATATGGGGCACCTTATTATAAGGCGCACACCTCAAATTTTATACAAAATTCAGATTTTGCTGTTCTATTTTTTTTATTACTATATCATTAATCATATGTTTTTGTTGTCGTTCCCTGGCTTAAAGTTGGGCTCATCTGAGGTAAAGCGCTATATAAATGTACAATTATTATTATTAAAGATTCCAGGGATCATCCCAACAACCAAAGCACTTGAACACTATGGTACAAATGCACCAGTGTGTGACCGTTTTTGATTATCCTGCCACGTGGGCAGCCACACTCCGACTTCGGGGGAAGTCATATTATATAACTATATAAGGCGCAGGCGTCTCACTCTGGGGAAAAAGTATTGCCTTATACTAGTTATAGTCTGAAAAAATACAGTATGTGTCAGATTTTCAGTTTTCACTTGACTCCCCGCTGTATTAACTCATTCAAGTCGTTCCGGCCATATATGTCCAGAATTAATACATAGCTGTCAATTTGATGCATTTGCTTCAAAGGAAGTAAATCTGTGTGCACACCATACCTTGGTCACTTTTAAACTCGCTTCACTCCCTTAGACCACAATTTTGCCTCTAACTTTGCTTTTGTAGTGGTTTGTTGTGGGGAAACCAATTGCTGTAGAGAGCTTTTCTATATAAAGTATTAAAAAAAGTCTGATCTACCACTTCCCTATGTCTAAACCTGAAGTAAAAACCCGTAATCTTCTTTCATTTCTTTGTTTATGTATGTTTTGTTTGTGTGCATGGCTGGAGTGATTTGTGAGTTTTTTTAATAATTCAAAATTGTTGCGATGCAAATGAGTTAACCCTTTAACCACCAACCATATTTCAACCAAAAATGTCAATTAAATTTACCTGGATAGAGAACAAAATCCATCTGCAGTATTGGGGATTCTTCTGTGACATATATAAAATAAGGTCTATCCTTATTTCCCAAAACTAAGACAATAGGGTCTTTGGATAATAGACCCCAATTTGATGCCTTTTAGTGACCTAGGTGTTAAATCACTGTGGTGCTAAAATGCGACTTTGGCGGTGAAATGGTTAAGGAACAGTGATTCAGCCAACCCATTACGGTTTGGGAGAATCATTGTGATCAACACTGAATATACGCTTTGTAATGATGTTCTATGGATTCAATGTCCCTCCCCAGACACGAGCTGCCCGCTGCCCAGTGCCTACAGTCCACAGTACGTGGAGGCCGCGTGGTACGACTGGTGGATCAGCCAGGGATACTTCCGGGCTCCGTCATCATCATCATCATCATCGTCGTCGTCGACATCAGAAGTAAGATTATTCACCTATAGTGCCTTGAAGGCTTTGTATATATCCGTGGCCTACCGTATTTGACGGACTATAAGGTGATACTTTCAGGGCTCCCAATCGTCCCACAAAACAAGGGGTCCCAGGGACTCCTTCACTTACATTATAGAGGGTCCTAGAGGCGGGATAGAGGGTCCCAGTGGCAAAGCAAATGCTAAAACTAATTTTTCTAGTGCATCCCTGGGACCCCTTGCGCATTGTTTTAGAGGGTCCTTTAGAATTTGAGTGCTTCATAGACCCCCATTTGGGGGTCCCTGGGAGCCCTGACTTTTTTCTATACTGAGAGACCCGTGCGCCTTATAATGTGACTGATAATATAGTAGGAAACTGTAATACAAGGGTAAAACTTTTCCTTTTTAATGCATATATAATTTTCTCGGCGGCTTATAAACTGGTGCGGCTTATATTATGTGAATAAATAGCTAATATTTTGTCAATTTCAGGGGTGCGGCTTATATACAGGTGCGTCTTATAGTCCAGTTTTTAACGGTACTAATGATTCACTCTGTGTGTGTGTGCATGTGTTTCTGTCTGCGCAGTGTTCGGGTAATGGGGAGGAGAAGTTTGTTATGCTGCTGCCTCCTCCCAACGTGACTGGTACCCTTCACCTCGGCCACGCCCTCACCAACTCCATACAGGATGCCCTCATACGATGGTGAAGCCTTGTTTTGATTATTCATGTGTGCGTGTGTGTGTGTGTGTGTATGTGTGTGTGTGTGTATGTGTGTGTGTGTGTGCACGCACATGCGTGAGTTCGTGCATGGATGTGCTATTATTTATTTTAACAGGCACAAAGTGATCGGCGCTAAGTACTGCGAGGGCCTAGTTAGAACCAAGCAGGCACTGACTTACATGTGATAATGGGGATGATGATGATGATGATGATGATGACAATGACAACAATACTGAGGATGAGGACGTTGATGACACAATAATGAATATTGCTGAGGAGGATGAAGACATCGAATCAATAATAGTTGATGACGATGTTGCTGCTCTTAATAACTATCTACTTTGGTGATGATAATGGCATTGATGAGAGTGACAGCGATGATGATGGCAACGATGACGACGGAGACAACGCCAGTGATACGAATGATGATGATAATCTCAGGCACAGAATGAAGGGCACCAGTGTCCTACGGATTCCGAGCACAGGCTATGCGGGCATTGTCATCCAGTTAATGATAATAATGATGATGATGATGATGATGATGGTACCAAGCACAGAATGAAGGGCACCAGTGCCCTACGGATTCCGAGCACAGGCTATGCGGGCATTGTCATCCAGTTAATGATAATAATGATGATGATGATGGTACCAAGCACAGATTGAAGGGCACCAGTGCCCTACGGATTCCGGACACAGACTATGCGGGCATTATCACCCAGTTGATAATAATAATGATGATGATGATGATAGTGATAAAGATGAGGACGATGATGATGACATAAATGACTACGATAATGATGATGGTGATGATGATGATGATGGTACCAAGCACAGAATGAAGGGCACCAGTGCCCTACGGATTCCGGGCACAGACTATGTGGGCATTGCCACCCAGTTGATGATAATAACAATGATGATAGTGATGAAGATGATGACGATGATAATGATGATGATGCCCAGGCACAGGATGAAGGGCACCAGTGCCCTGTGGATTCCAGGCACAGACTATGCGAGCATCATCACCCAGTTGACAATAATAATTATGATGATGATGACATAGACGATGATGATGATGACGATAATGATGATGATCCGCAGGCACAGGATGAAGGGCACCAGTGCCCTGTGGGTGCCGGGCACAGACCATGCAGGCATCGCCACCCAGGTGGTGGTGGAGAAAACCCTGTGGTCCCAGAGACGCCAGACCAGACACCAGCTGGGGCGCAGGGAATTCGAGGCGGAGGTCTGGAAGTGGAAGAACGAGTAAGTAGCCAATCTGGCAACATTAACTTCTGGCGCGGTATTCGTGAATGCGTCTTAAGCAGTTAACACTGGTATTCTATTGACATGTAAATTAGCATAAACGGACAATGATATTGACAATAATTTAAAAAATTGTCTATTATAATTAGTCACTATATTATTATTATTATTATTATTATTGTTATTATTATTATTATTAACATTTATATGCCTAATCAAATGAATGCCCTTGGTGTTTACAATCAATAAATACTTTAAAAAAACAAAACAATAAACAAACATACACGAGCACACAAAGCCCCCCCCACCCCCCCCACCCCCACCCTCCCACACACACACACACACACATACACACATACACACACACACACACACACACACACACACATGCGCAGGCACCAACACACACACACACAAACCAGGTCATGAAGAGAGAGATCAGTTGCTACTTTGGAAAGAGATGAGTTTTCAGATGGTGTTTGAATGGGGGCAGAGAAGGCGAGTGTCTGAGAGAGTGGGGCAATTGATACCAAGTGACAGGAGCTTGATAGGCGAAAGAGCGTTGGCCAAAGGTTTTAGTGCGGACAGTAGGGATACGATAGAGGCGGGTGTCGGATGAGGAACGCAGAGCTCGATATGGCATATAGAGGTGTAACATATCAGTGCGAGAGATATTCAAGGCAGGAGGACTCGATAGATTTGAAGCACAGAGAAGCAATTTTGTAGAATATTCTTTGCTGAATTGGGAGCCAGTGGAGAGAGTGCAGCAATTGAGTGACATGGTCATATTTAGAAGAGCGAAAGATGAGGTGTTGATGAGGTGTGACGGGGAATTTGTTGATGAGGTGTGACGGGGAACCAGACAAAAGTGCATTACAGTAATCCAGGCGGGATAGTACAAATGCACAGACAAGAGCTTTTGTAGCGTCTTCTGAAAGGAGATGGCGGATAGATGCAATTTGACGGTGTTCAAGAAAGCAGGTACGACAGACATTGCTGACATGCTGTTGAAAGGACAGGGTTTGATCGAGGGCTACACCAAGGTTGCGGGCAGAAGGAGAGAGAGTGATAGACGAGTCAATAAGTTTGATAGAAAGTGGGAAAAAAACCTATGCCGTCTGATTATGCAATTGCTTTTTTTTCTGTTGTCGTTATTTCAAATATTAAGCATTATATTTTTGGAGATGCACCAGCCAAAACTTCAAAACTTGCATGCTCATTTTTGCTGCTGCATATGTGTGTCAACAAAACATTTGTTTAACCTTCACCATGCTTCCTGGGTATTCTAGTACCCAGAGACACATACAAACTGTTATATCTCAAAAAGTATTTAAGCAATCATCATGAAATTTCATGAGTTTATCAAAAACGTTAATGGCTTTATGTGTCTTAAATTTCATTAATGTGTATAAAATACAAATGACGTAATATAATGCGTCATTTGAACATGCTTGTCACTGATTGCGCGGGTATCCTACAACCCATACTTTAAAGAGCAGAAATATGCCACTGCAGTGCATTGAGTATGGGTAGTGGGACACCCGCGGCATCTGGA
Source organism: Phymorhynchus buccinoides (assembly GCA_017654935.2). Lineage (NCBI taxonomy): Eukaryota > Metazoa > Mollusca > Gastropoda > Neogastropoda > Raphitomidae > Phymorhynchus > Phymorhynchus buccinoides. The sequence continues at coordinate 14,675,812 of CM065695.1, read as the reverse complement.
TAAGGATAAACACATGGTGACTCTTTGACGAGTATGGGTACTGGAGAACCCGCATCATCTGGAATAGGGATAAACACTGTTAAAATGCATGTCCCTTTCCTTTTTAATGAGTATGGGTAGTGGAAAACCCGCCCCATCGTGACTGTGTAGTTGAACAGGGGATCCGGTGAAGGTTAAAACCAAAACTTGCATGCTGTTTTGTATGATGGTTTCTGATTCTGCCTGATTTGCACATATGGATATCCCTACATTTCTTTGCACGTAGCTCACGTTTCTGTGTGCAGAAAGGGTCATGTGATTGAAGAGCAGATGAAATCTCTGGGGTCCTCATTTGACTGGAACTACCACTTCTTCACTTTAGACGATGTAAGATTTCCTCTTTGTGTGTATGTATGTGTGTGTGTGTGTGTGCGTGTGCGTGTGATGAAATCTGGAGCCATCGTTTGACTGGAATTACTACTTCCATTACTTCTATGCATTGGACAATGTAAGATTTCCTTTGTGTGTGTGTGTGTGTGTTTGTGTGTGCGTGTGATGAAATCTGGGTTTGTCATTTGACTGGAACTACTACTACCAGTACCGGTAATAATAATAATAATTTATAATGCTTATATAGCACATAATCTTGCAATAATATCTGCAATATTGCGAACTCCTCTGTGACATACATATACAACATTAGGCCTATCCTTACTTCCCAAAATTAAGAAAATAGGGTCTTTGGATAACATGCCCTGATCTGATGCCTTTTAGTGACCAGAGTGTTAAGCCATTGTGGTGCTAAAATGCGACGTTGGCGGTGAAAGGGTTAAGGTAAAGCTCACGCTGTTTGACTTATAAATTGGAGGTTTTTGTATGCAGGGTTGCTTTTTCAAATTTTGCAATGATTTTGCGTTAATTCCAGAGGCTGTCCAGCGCAGTGACTGAGGCGTTCATTCGCCTGCACGAGAGGGGCAAAGTGTATCGCAACACGCAGCTGGTCAACTGGTCATGCAGTCTGCAGTCCTCCATATCAGATATTGAGGTAATCTTCTTCTTCATCGATCGCCCACACAGTTTCCTGTCAATTAGGAGCATATATATAGATGCTGCCGTTATGCGCCTAACTAAAAAAATAGGCCCACCGTGTCTGTCTTTGGCTGGAGAACATGTTTGTAAGAATTTCTTGATAAAAGGCAGGAGAATGGACCGGTTAAAGCAGAAAGATAGTAGATGGCAGTAGGCAAAGGGAAAAGGCAGAGTCAAAGAGAGCGACAGATTAGAGAAAGTTAAAAGCACAGAATTTCCATAAAGTGGGGGGACTATTTGTATGAAAGATCTCTCATTATCCCCAGGGGAATAATATTGTGGAGTAATAATATCCCACCCATTTTTAACTTGATCACATCGCAGCCATTACGTTAAGCTACGAACCTAGAAATCGCATGATTTTGATTTATTCAAACAGTTTCAACATATCACTCCAGCCATACACCGATTTGTCTTCAACGATGACGTCACATGTTGCATTTATTTATGCGGAAGGATGCGATTAAGTTGAAAACAGTGTTACTTCAAGCTGCCTGTTATTGCTAAAAATGTTTGACAGTGTTAGGGTAATGGAACGCTAGCTGAGTTGAATGAAAATGCTAAGGTAATGAACTTGAACAAAAATGAAATAATATTGCATCAAGGTTTTGCAGCTAAAATGGTTGAAAACGTTTAGGCAAAGTAAAATACCTGAATTGATTGCAGATGATATAACAAGATATTAAAGTTGCTTCTCCTATTTTTGCTGTACCTTATGTAAGCCTTTTTATCGACTTTCTTTTTTCTTAAACTAGAGGGCATACGGTCTTAAAATATGAATTATATTTTGCAATTCATTGTCACACATGATTGAGATTTTATCATTTAGGCCTTGTGCGCGTCAGATCCGCAATCCGCAAGTTGTGTACTACTAATACAGTAAGAAAATGTAATAACAAAAATGTGCATTTTGTGTAAAATTTGGGGGGTGCCGCGGTACAGTCTGAAAAATATGGTTATATAAAAAATAGGCGGATGGGATTGTGGATGAGTTTCTGAGTGTAATGGACGCAATCCTTCATATTTCTGACATCCAGATTTTTTATTATTTTGTTTTGCGGATTGCGCATGGGTTTCTGCACGGAACTTGCTCATATATGTGACCCGGCACCACGAAAGGGACATTAAGTCGTTGGACTAGTTTCTCACAACAGGCTTGGAAATTCAAAAATCTCATTTTTTGTCAGTTTTGAGTTATGGGTATTTTCGTGTTCTCTAACATCTTATATTTCATATTTATAAAGGATAATCTTTAATATGGCCTCTAAATGGTCTTATAAGTGCTTTAAAACGAGTAGGTCAATGCACTTTCTTCAGCTAGTCTAGACTTTAGACTGTGTTTTCTCAAAATGGCTGACACTCACCCTACCAACTTTAAATGCTCATAACTCTCTAATGGAAAAAGATGCGAGAATGATTCTTGTGGCATTAGAAAGAGAATTGTCTGAAGTTTTCAAATGTATAATGTTCTCAGAATGGACTCTTAATGTTCATTTCGTGGTGCCGGGTCACATATGTGTGCGTGGCCTTACTGCAGACCCGTTCACCCCCTACACAAGTCTTGAGTAGTCTGGATGTCAAATGATGTTCACTGAAAATGAGTAGTAATCAAGAATTAAAGAGCAGTATTTTCAGTTTTGAAGAGTAGAAGACCTGTTTACCCCGCTACACAAGTCTTGAGTAGTCTGGATAGCTGAAATGTGTAGCTTTGGTGTAAAATAAGTAGTCCTCTTCATTAATCGTTTCACCACCAAAGTTGCATTTTAGCACCACAGTGATTTAACATGTATGTCACATGTCACTAAAAGGCATCAAATTGGGGTCTATTATCCAAAGACACTATTGTCTTATTTTGGGGAAGTAAGGATAGACCTTATTTTATATATATGTCACAGAAGAATCCCCAATCCTGCAGATGGATTTTGTTCTCTACCCAGGTAAAATTAATGGAACTATTTGGCTGAAATATGGCCGGTGGTGAAAGGGTTAAACCATCAAACAATGTTCATTGAAAATGAGTAAATAGAGCATTATTTTACATTTTGAAGAGTAGTAGAGGTCCAAATTGAGTAGAATACTACTCGAAAAGAGTAGAGTAAACAGGTCTGTTGCTGGCAAAAACATTTTTCAGGTGGACAACGTCGCGGTGGAAGGGCGCTCCAAGCGTCACGTTCCGGGCTACAAGGACAAAGTGGAGTTCGGAGTGCTGTCCTCATTTGCTTACCCTGTGGAAGACTCGAGTTAGTGATGATGAAGATAGATTATTAGATGAAAGCTCAAAGTAATATGGTACAACCACACACGAGCTTTTGAAACATTCATGTTGCAGTGGAGTACTCTTAGCACAAAACTGTCCTCTTTTGCTTACCCTGTGGAAGACTCGAGTTAGTGATGATGAAGATAGATTATTAGATGAAAGCTCAAAGTAATATGGTACAACCACACACGAGCTTTTGAAACATTCATGTTGCAGTGGAGTACTCTTAGCACAAAACTGTCCTCTTTTGCTTACCCTGTGGAAGACTCGAGTTAGTGATGATGAAGATAGATTATTAGATGAAAGCTCAAAGTAATATGGTACAACCACACACGAGCTTTTGAAACATTCATGTTGCAGTGGAGTACTCTTAGCACAAAACTGTCCTCTTTTGCTTACCCTGTGGAAGACTCGAGTTAGTGATGATGAAGATAGATTATTAGATGAAAGCTCAAAGTAATATGGTACAACCACACACGAGCTTTTGAAACATTCATGTTGCAGTGGAGTACTCTTAGCACAAAACTGTCCTCTTTTGCTTACCCTGTGGAAGACTCGAGTTAGTGAGCTTAACAGATGATGAAGATAGATTATTAATCCCTTAACTGCCATATAACGTATCGCATGCTGACTTGATGACATCGCTGATGACGTCATCAGATGAAGAGAGGAATAACTCTGATAATTATGCTGGTTTTTGCTCTAACACAGTCAAGAGAGTTATATCCCCCAGAAAATTTTGCCAGATCGGCTATGTCGGTTGTCTTTTTTCATGTCATGATTTGTACTATGATTTTTTTCTTTAATTTTCTCTGGCAGTCAAGAGGTTAAGATATGTAAAGCTTTATTTCACTTACAGCTTACAGTCAAGGTTGATAAACGCAAGCAGTAGCTTGCCGAAAATTACCTAAGGTTGTTGTTGTTTTTGTTGTTGATGTACCCTGGCTAAAAGACTCCAGGGATCATCCCAACAGTCAAAGCACTTGAACACTATGGTACAAAATGCATCAGCTAGGGATGAGAACATTACGTGTGTGACCGTTTTTGATTGCCCCGCCATGTGGGCAGCAACCCTCGGGGGAACCTAAGGCATTTTATTTTATTTCTTTTTCTTTTTTCTTTTTTTCTTTTTTTTAACTGTCCCATCTGCTGGGCTGTACAGTGGTGTTGCTCCCACGCCACTCATTCCGAAATCCAATTCGCAGCTACACCCTGGCTTGTTCAAGTCGCAGAATCCGAGACCAGCAGTCCAAGGGGAGCGAATCTATGTTAGGCCGTCAGGAGGCAACCAACCGAGGAGACACTGCACTGCTGCTGAGTCACTTTGGTGGAGTTCAGCGGAGCCTGTTCAGGACACCACCTACTAAGCCCCCTACTGATGACACTATTCTCTTAGTCGCGGAGCCAGCGTGAGTGAGGTCCTCCTCTGAGGGCGCCACCACGACCGTCCACCGACAGCTTTGTAGACTTTGAATATAGTGAACAAAAACTAGTAGGACTTCATCAGATTCATTTACACAGTTGAATTTCACGATAGTCGTGCCTCACGAATGTCAAATCGCATCGTAATGTAGCAGCCCCTTAATTCTGTCTCTCAGACGAGGAAATTGTAATGTACAATTCGCCATCTCCTGTCTATAGATACTGCTAAGATACTAGTCTGCGCTTTTGTTCTTTCTAAATTAGATTATAGTAATTCACTCTTGTATGGCTGCCCCCAACACCTCATTGACAAGCTTCAAAAAGTCCAGAACTCTGCTGCCAGACTTGTCCTCAAGGTCTCTAAGTATCATGTTCAACCACTCCTGACATCCCTCCATTGGCTTCCCATCAAAGCACGTATTGACTACAAAATTTCCTCTATGTCATTCTTATTTCTCTGGAAATGCCCCTAGCTACATCTCTGACATGCTTTCTGTCTATACTCTATCTAGGCAATTGCGGTCATCTTCAGATTCCAAAATTCTCTGTGTTCCTAGTACACGAACAAAAATGTTTGGTGAGCGCTCCTTTTCCTTTTCGGCCCCATCAGTTTGAAACTCCTTACCACGCGAAAATCGCCATATCCAGTCCTTGCAACGTTTCAAATCAGCTCTCAAGACCCACCTATTCAAGCTACATCACAACCTTTAGGCCACATTACTTCTCGACTCTATTCTCACACACACCCTCCCCTCCCCCCTCCCCCCATATTAGTTTCACTGTGTGTTGACTGCAATGTCTACGTCAGCTTTGTTGCGAGAGAGTCAGACAGAGAGAGAGAGAGAGAGAGTGAATGTGTGTGTGTGTTGATGCTTTCTTCAACTGTTTGCATTTTGTATTGTGTTCTTGGGTGGGGTGAGTGGTGGTGATGGTAACAGTGTGTGTGTGTGAGTGCGTGTGTGTGTGTGGATATGTGCGTACGTGCGTGCCTGCGTGTATGTGTGGGTGGGTGTGGGGGGGGTGTGTGTGTGTGTGTGTGCATACATGCCTATTTTGCATGTGTGTGAACGATTACTTGTTTTTGTTTTTGAATTTCTTGCTTTTAATTTTTGTTGTTACTAAGCGCATAGAGCTCCACATTTGGTGGAGGAGTGCGCTATATAAATGATTCACTGTTATTATTATTATTATTATTAATGTAGCGGCCCCTTAATTCTGTCTCTCAGACGAGGAAATTGTAATGTAGCGGCCCCTTAATTCTTTCCCTCAGACGAGGAAATTGTAATGTAGCAGTCCCTTAATTCTTTCCCTCAGACGAGGAAATTGTAATGTAGCAGTCCCTTAATTCTGTCTCTCAAATGAGGAAATTGTAGTGTAGCGGTCCCTTAATTCTGTCTCTCAAACGAGGAAATTGTAATGTAACAGCCCCTTAAATCTGTCTCTCAGACGAGGAAATTGTAATGTAGCGGTCCCTTAATTCTGTCTCTCAGACAAGGAAATTGTAATGTAACGGTCCCTTAATTCTGTCTCTCAGACGAGGAAATTGTAATGTAGTGGCCCCTTAATTCTGTCTCTCAGACGAGGAAATTGTAATGTAGTGGCCCCTTAATTCTGTCTCTTAGATGAGGAAATTGTAATGTAACAGCCTCTTAAATCTGTCTCTCAGACGAGGAAATTGTAGTGTAGCGGACCCTTAATTCTAATGCTATATGTAAATACTTTAGGACGCTTTACTGAAGCTTTGTATTACTACTTTTAACGATTAACTATTTGTCATTGTAAACGCTTTGTCAGGAGGTAAGTGCGTCCTAAATTTACAGTATTACCGTAAAATGCGGACTATAAGCCGCTACTTTTTTCCTCAACTTTGGCCCAGGTGGCTTATAGACATGATTTTTTTCCATTCTACCTTTATTAGTATGATTAAATCTGTTTCCGGCCACATTCTTCAGCCTATTCTGAGCTTCTTTAGACTCAAAACTGGTTTTGGTAATCAATAGATTCAAATCTCATGTTTAAAGTGTCTGAGGACATTAAATACTTATGTTCTGATAGGAGAATTTCTATGTTTGTGTTGGTTTGTGCACATGCAATTTTCTCTGCGGCTTATAAACTGGTGCGTCTTATCTGTGAATAAATACCTAATATTTGTGACAGAGTATGGGAAAACCCGGCTTAAGTCGCTGAGAGACATTCTTAGCAATGCACAAAAACAGGTAGCTTAGTTATACTTGATTCTGTGTATTTTGTCAACTTTAAAACATTATAGAAAAAAGACTATGCCAGATAGATCAATTCTGTTTTTTGCTTTTCAGTCCGTATATTTTTAAACTTTCAGATTATATAAAAATGTCAAAAGTGATAATTTCCGACTTTAGCCTGGTTTTCCTATACTCTGTCACATTTTGTGAACTTAGGGAATGCGGATTATATACAGGTGCGTCTTATAGTCCAGTTTTTACGGTATTATTATAATTCTGTCCCTCAGATGAGGAAATTGTGGTGTTGACCACCCGCTTGGAAACCATGCTGGGCGACACGGGCGTGGCGGTTCACCCGGAGGACGGGCGCTACGGCCACCTGGTGGGCAGGAGAGTGCGACACCCGCTGTGCGCCCGATCGCTGCCCGTCATCGCAGACCCCTTTGTCGATCGCCAGTTTGGATCTGGTGAGAAGCAGGAAAGACCTTATGCTAGCATTTGGTACCGTATGTTTCTGACTGTAAGCGCTTGCCGACCACCATTACTGCTGTCATAAACGAGAGTTGGCTCCCCTTTCAAATAATCGAACTTCCATTTGTGCTGCTTCCTGTTGTTGTGTTTGGACAATTCTTTGCGAAAATTGATAGAATTATGGCATTTTAAGCTATACAACGATGCTTTTTACAACCTATGAAGGGTTATGGCATCTGTTGTGACGGTATATCGGTCGATAATAGGGATTTTGAAGCATTTTAACATGAGCATTCGTCGTATCGGCGACTCCTGACCACTTTCGATGTCGTGACTCACCGTAGAATACTGAAGGGCGCCCTTGTTTATTAGGCGCATAGGTCGAAATTGGAGAACAAAAATATCGCCTTATAACCCGAAAATTCCGGTAACTCTCAACACATCTCTTTTTCTGTATTGTTATTTCCATATTAATGAAAGATAACCTCTCAGGTTTTCTCCGGCAGTGAAGGGGTTGAAGAATTGTGTCCCCTTTCTTTTCAGGAGCTGTCAAGGTCACCCCGGGTCACGACCCCGTCGACCTGGAAGTGGGTCGTCGCCACGGTCTCCCAGAACTTAGCATCCTTGATGACGAGGGAAGGCTGAGCGGAGAGGGGGAGGGAGTGGGGGTACCCAGGGAGTTCGCAGGGCTTCCTCGTTTCTCGGGCCGCGAGGCCGTGCGCGAGGCGCTGAGGGAAAGGGGTCTGTACCGCGGGGAGAAAGAGCACGCCATGGTGCTGCCTGTATGCAGGTAAGTCAGAATGTTTGAAAATCAAAGTCAAAAATTCTTTATTAATCTCGTGAAGAGAAATTACAGTGTGGTCTCATACAAGCGCAGTACAAACAAGGAAACACAGTCATATTTGTGCATTAAAAATGAAAACGAAAGCTAAGAAAAAGGAATGGACAGCCCATCATGATTCACAAAAAGTTGGAGATATTTGAAGTCGATGCAAGCATCCTTCCCAACACATTGAAAACCACCCACTATCCCCCACCATTTCTTTCCTTGCATTCTTTTGTCCTCCCCTCCCTTCTTCACTCAATTTATATAACGTTGCTGTCCGGCGCTAACCGTGTATCTGCAAAATTTGACGAAAATAGATTTCCCACTGAAACCCCTTCCAATGACCTCACACAGGTCTTCTATAAATATCTTGTGTCTGCGACCAATGGAAATGTTCAAATTTGTCACTTGATCTACAGGCATTCACTGGAAATCCTACAGTCTTGACACGCTAACCGTGTAGCTGCTGGTGCAGAGAGTGAAGCTGTTGATCTCCCATTGTTTGACAACTACTGCGCGAAGCGTGTAACTGAATTATCACGAAAACTTTAGATGTTATGCAACTTTAATTGTGTCACATGTTTACTCATTGGTAAAGAAGAAGAGTCAATCACATATCAAATGGGGAATGACATTGTAGCAGATGACAACATGTTTTTTTATTCTTGTGTAAAATCACTGATTTTACAGCGCCGGACAGCGACGATAAGAGTCAGTATAGCAGAGTTCTCATTTGCATGGAAAAACTCAAACATGGTAGTTCATACTAGGAGGGGAAATTTCTTTAAATAAAATTATGCAAATTATGCTACACAAAAATCAATGTATGCAACGGAAATACATTGTATACAATGATTTTTGTGTAGCATGATTTGCCTTATTTTTTTCTGTTGACGAGTCTAAGAGTAAGATTCGAAACGTCGAGCTCTCCATGTACCTTTATTTACCTTTCATTTAATTTTTCTACCTTTTTCGAAAGGTACAGTAGTCATACTTATTCATTGCCCTTGTGCTCATCACCTTCACTCACGTTTATGTATTTTTTCCTTTTTTAAATTTCAGCACAAAGCTCAAATTGTGCTTATCCGCTTTGCTTGAGTTTGTGTGAGGTTTGCTTTGTTTTAATTTTAATTTAAATGTCAGCATGAAAGAAACAAAGGGGTGTTTTATTTCTTGAATTCCACCATGATGGATCAGACAAGAATGCCGATTTGAATTCCTACATTACAGCACCAAGATAATTTTTCAACCTTTTCTTATCGCCACAAATTTAGGGTCAATCAGAGCGTACAGAAAAAAAGACTCCACGTTTGGCAATTGGAAAATGTTGTTGGAAAAAGGCTGGAGAATGGGGCCATTAAGTCAGAAAGATAGCAGATGATAGAAAGCAAAGGGAAAAGGCAGAGTCAAAGAGAGGTGGCAGATTAGAGGAAGTTACAGGCACAGAACTTCCAGAAGGTGGGGGAACTATTTTTACGAGGAAAACAACAACCAAAAATGGTATCCCCACGGGAAGAGACTTGTGGAGGGGGCGGGGTCGCCCTCATTTATTAGGCGCATAGGTCGGAATTGGAGAAACAAAATATTACTGTGTAATCTGAAAATTACGGTAATTGCTCGTTTAGCATTTACGAAAGGTTTACGTTTATTCAGAGCGCTGCCCTAGAACAAGGCGATGGTGACAGTGATGTGTGTTGTACTAATGTGTCGCAGTCGGTCCGGGGACGTGGTGGAACCCCGACTGAAGGAGCAGTGGTTTCTGGACTGTCGGCACATGGCTCACAGGGCAATGCAGGTCTGTCTCCCGGCAGAGGGTTGCACTGTATCAGTGCTTTCCAATGTATTTCTTTTGTCCGTTGACTTGTGATATACCAAGGCATCTAAAGTATTATCCTTTCTGTATTTATCAGACCTGTTTACCATCCCGATTTTGCTGAATTTTTTACAGGAAAAAAGTCAAAGTACGGTAATTACGGCTACGAAAGAAAAAAAATACGGAGAAAAAAAATCCTAAATGTAAAAAAAAACCACTACAGTTGCGTCGGTAAGCGAAGCTTTTGAAACGATGCAGTGAAAAGTCGTTTTGCGCCATTTCCTTTTCTGTTTCAAAATGGCGTCCAAGCGAGTGCATTCCGAAACTTCTGTATTTTCTGGTCGAAGAATCAAAAGAAAAGACATCAAAAGTGGCACAGAAATTCCGGGAAAGTTACCTCAAAATTCCAGGAATACGTCGTTCAGCACTAGGTGATGAGCATGTGTTCTGTGTCTACTGCTCGACGGACATTAGTATTGCACACTCAGGTCAGTATGATATCGACGTTCATTGGTCACGCGTTGGATTACATTTTGTTTTTCAAAATTACGTTTTTTTGTTTCAGAAATTACAACTTTGCAAAATAGGGGTAAACAGGTCTGATCTATGCAAGTTAATCTTACCGTTTGCTTTTAATTTATAAATAGTGCATTTAACTAAAGGGCTATCTTTATTAGTTTTGACTTACTTTGTGTGTGTGTGTGCATGTGCGTGCGCGCGCTCGAGGCGAAAATTGTGTTTTACGTCCTCTTGGTCTGAATCAGACACATATGGGACATTTGTGAATACAAATATGGTGGGAACAATACTGGAGGCAATGCCCGGAGGCAGTACGAAACCAGTAAAGTCCCGATTTTTTAAAGATTTTTTTTTATTTAGTTTTTTGTGCGCGCGCTCCTGTTAACTTTCGTTGTTTCCATGTTATCTACTTGTGCCTATTGTTTGTGTAGAATTGTCTTCTTCAATGTGTGTTGTGTCACTGACCAGTTAATGAAATGTTTTTAATTTTTATTCTGTATTTTATGCGCAAGCTGGGCAACAAATTTCTTCTGTTTGAAGACAATAAATTGATAGCATTGATTGATTGATTACTTTTACTGCTTTCTTCTTTTTTTTTTAATCTGTTCTTATTCTCATTTTCTTCTTCTTTAAGTGTGTTCAGCAGCAGTATTTCTTTTTTAATTTCTTGAAATATTTTAGAATTCTAATGTTCTGATATTTCATTCACGTATTTTATTAAAAAATCTGTGTATTATTTACATGTGTGTGTGGTGGGTTTAAATTTTTTTTATTTTTATAACATAACTCATCTCTCACTTTACTATAAGCAAAACACCATAATGACATAACTGATTTGACACTTTACTATAAACAAAACACCATAATGACATAACTGATTTGACACTTTACTATAAACAAAACACCATAATGACATAACTGATTTGACACTTTACTATAAACAAAACACCATAATGACATAACTTGTGTGTGTGTTGTCAGGCAGTGAAGCAAGGGGAGCTGACCTTCTCCGCCCCACACCACGAAGCTCTGTGGAACGAGTGGCTTTCCAAAGGAAGGTGGACTAGTTGTTCTGTTTATTTATTTTACCTCAGTCCAGCTATGCACCAGATATAATGTTTGTATATTATGTATGTTTGTGGAAAAAAGACCCCCCCCAAAAAGACTACGGACAAAGGGAAAGACAGACTGAGTAGCTATGCCATACACTGACACTCAGGCCTTATCTTGGTAGGGAGAAGGGGGGTGGGTGGAGAGGGAGGGAGAGGGGAGGGAGTGTAGGACAGTGGGTTGTGTTATGTTTGCATGCGGCTTGTTTTCAATATTAATGCTATTCATTCTTTTGTTTATTAATTTCGTAGAGATGTACGGTAGTGATAATATGTGAGCTAGTCATTTAGTCGTTTGTATAATATGTACCTTTTTGCTGATACAGTGGTCGCCGCTTTATAAAACCGCGGTTAATAGAGTCAGCCGCTTATTAAAGCCGATTTCTTACGGTCCGGATTTTTCACTATATGTTATGTATTAAAAAAAGCCGCTTAATAAAACCACCCCGCCGCTTATTAAAGCCACTTTTCTCAGAGAAATCACATAGTTTGTGACTAAAACTCACACGATTTTGTTCTTTTTTCTTTTCTTTTCTTTTTTTTTGCTTGAAAATATGTCACTTGTGTCACTCAAGACATGTTTATGTGCACGCTCACGTGTATCACGAAGTAACTGAGTTTAGAAAAGAATGTCAGTCAATAAAAACCAAAACAAAAGTTCAACATCGTTTAAGAGGCCTTGTGAAGTTGTGTTTAGATTCAAGCAAGTGTAAATGACGAAAGAAAGTGTGAAAGTGTGACTGACGTAAACAAAAGAGAAGCAAAAAAAAAAATGTTTGAAAATGACGTAATCCTGGACCGCCGGTTATTAAATCCGCCACTTATTAAAGCCATTTTTCATCGGTCCCAAAATGGCTTTATAAAGCGGCGACCACTGTAGTATGAATGGTGAGTGAAAGCGCATTGAGTTGCTTAGGAAGATTATGCGCTATATAAGCATTATTCGTTATTATTATTTTATCACTGCAGCTATCAGCCCATTGCAAAGGGACATAACCCAAATCCTGGCTTGTAGCAGCAAAGAAGGAAAAACACCCGGTGAACAGTCTGTGTGAAACTATATAGTTTCTGGTGTCAAAACCCTGCAATGCAGCAGATTTTTGCTTTAACTCTCTTGCATTTATTCCGGCCCAAACCGCCCAGCCGGAAGTTGCCTCTGTGTATTCAAGTCGCCCAAAACCGCCCATAGCTTGCCCCCACTCTGAGACCCCCCTCTGATGGCATTTTCATCACGCACTAACTTCTGGCTTGTTCTACACACACTATGAAGAAGCTTCTCACTTGCAGTGATGCGATAGTAACTGTATGGCACTCTGTGTGCTTCAAAAGACAGTTTTTCCCGAAAATGCGCAAAAGAATCTGAACACTAGAAGAAGTTTTGTATGTAACAAATGCGAATGCAAGAGGGTTAAATTAAAACAGTCAAGAGACATATATCTCCAGATCAATCTGCCAGATTGAATGTAAAGGTCTCTATTCTACAGTCTGAATTTTTTTTAAATGACTTATTTTCTCAATTTTTCTTTGGCACCAAAGGGGTTAATTCTTTCATTTTGGATGTTCTTACTTGCAGGGATTGGTGTTTATCTCGGCAACTGTGGTGGGGACACAGAATTCCCGCCTACAAATTTCAGGTTCAGTTCTTTTATTTTTTACTTTCCCTCCCTCTAAAAACTACCTAGACCTTTGTCTTGTATTATCTTTCTGTGGACAAAATTGTGCACAAATCTGTGATTGGATTTGCTTACAATTTTCTTTTTTCTCCTTTGAGCTCCTCCAAAATCGGAATGTGTCGGCTGTACACAGCGGGGAGACCAGTAAAAACTGAAAACCGGACACATATGTACCTTATCCATTATGGCCATAATTTTTATTATGGCCTGGGAACGCAGAATAATAATAATAAGAATACAATTTGCAGGAAGATTAATTCTTCTAGCGCCATGGGTGGGATTTTTTTTACATTCTTGCTGACCTGCCTACCCCTACAGATTTTCTGTAGTTCCTACGGAATTTGACTATGAATTACGGAACTACGGTTGATTCTACGATTTTCTGTTACCGCAAAGTACGTTTTCTAGCAAAATGGCATCGGTTCGTTTGAGGTCCGCTTGCCTGTATATCGGTTCATCTGAAGTTCGCATAGGCAAGTAGGGGTCTCGCGCATGCGCCGTCCGACATTAGCCTGACCAAAATGGCAGCGACAGAAAGCATTCAGACGCCAAGACAGGTGACAGCGATTCAGTTTGCGAAGTTATTTCATGGAAATAAAAATCAAATAAAGATCGAAGAAGAAGAGTATATCAATATCTACTCAAGCATACCGTGCACACTACACAGAAAGTTTCCTGTAGTACGGATAGGAAGAATGCGAGATCGCTTGCACCGTGTGCCAATGTCATTTCTCAAGTTGGGGTCCGACGGGGGACTCGATGATTGACAGCGGCATGTTGAATCAAACAACACGCATCGCAATCGGCGTTAGCTGCACCGCAAAACACCCAGAACATTACAAAATTCTTCGCTACAAACAATGAAACTGAGCTGAGTGTCAAAAATTTGACTCGGGCAGAGACACGCTTGTTGAAGTGTCGATCACTCGCATGGCCACAGTGTTCAGCCAGTCGACACACGGAGGCATTCGAAGTGAAAGTAGGCCTGATGTTTCCCCATTCTCTCTCCCTCTCTCTCTCTGTCTCTGTCTCTCTCTCTGTCTCTCTGTGTCTCTCTCTCTCTCTCTCTAAAGATCTCTCTCTCGTGTTCTCTCTCTAAATATATATATCTCTCTCTCAAGCTCTCTCTCTCTCTCTCTGATTTACTGTTGGTCTTTTTCTTTGTTTTTCGTTTTGTTTGTTTGTTGCTGTTGTATTTTTTTATATATTCATGACTGTCTCTCCTATAGATCAAATAACATTGTCATGCCCCTCCCTACCTTTCCTCTCTGTCTCTCTCTGATCTCCATACCCCCCCTCACCACCTTCCTTTTTTTTCTCTCTCCCACTCACTTAGGTACTGAGGGAGTTATATAAGGGAGGTAATTTTAATATTTAAAAAGAAGGGCAATGTCTCAGAGAAGTGGGTCTTAAGTGTGAGGGAGTCTTATGATAGGGGGTCTTATAAGGGAGGTTCCACTGTATTAGCCACACTCATTATGGCCAAAGGTGACCCATCACCTCAAAAGGGACATTAAGTGTCACTCTGACCATTCTGAGAAAATGGTACAGTTGGAAACTTCAGACAATTCTCTTTTTTTTTTTTTTTTATTGATGTAAGAACTATTCTTGTTTGTTTTTCTCGTTCCGGAGTTATGAGCATTTGAAGTAGCCAGGGTGAGTGTCAGCCGTTTTGAAAGATCGCAAGTCTAAAGTCTAGCCTAGCTGAGCAACATGCATCAGCCTACTCATTGTAACTCTTCTACTACTAGTTGTTCCCTTTTTTTTTTCTCCTCTCCCCAACACACACACTACATTGATATGATTTCATACTCACTACTCTACAATGTTGCTTCTTTGGCCCTAAACCTCCACAACACTCTTTTTCTCTATACTGATTTGTGCTCACCTTCCCATTCGCCACAGTCCCCTCCCCACCCCCCACCTGATTTTATCATTTCCTTGTCAATCTGCCATTCTCCTCTCAACTGCCGACGAAGATCCTACGCTCAAAAGCTCACTAAACCCGAACACCCCTATCTCCATGCAGCAGCTTAAACCCAGAGCCGGCATATTTAAAGCGTTCACGCGAGGTGGGAGGCATCATCCCCCTCGCTGCTGGCGAGAGAGATGGTTCAACCGTTCTTTTTTTCCCCTGTTGCTCGAGCCACTGTGAGTCAGAACTTCGCAGCGACTAGGCTAGCAGTCTACACCCGATCCCTGGGATCGGTAGTTGTCCCTGTAAGCCCTGTATCAGATGGAACCGACCCCCCTTTTTTCAGTCTTTTTTTTTCCTAATGGTGCCAGAATGATCAATTTAATGATCGTGGGCTCCAAAGAGAAGAAGAAGAAGAAGACGCCTTCAACAGGTCAGAATGTCCTTTCCCTTTTTTTTTTTTTCATCTTCTACTACTATTTCTAGCACCACGGGCAAATGTATTCACCCAGTACTTCACACTTCACTCCCACCAAATGGAAAAGCATCCACTGCCAAGCGGCCTGCCATGTGTTTGTCTATTTTCAGAGCTTATGTCAGTGATTTTCTCCGTTAAAGCAACGCATGCGCACTTGAAAAAAAATAGTTACCCCCCCTCTTGTCAGTTGAGATGCAACAGACAACCAAAACTGTAATCAAATACATGGTGCTAGAAGAAGCACTTATTAGAGTAATTAGAGACTGTAAAACAGTCTTTCGGATGAGACGATAAACCGAGGTTCCATGTGCTCATGCACTTAGCACACGTTAAACCCAGTGGCAACGAAAAAGTTGTCATTTGGTCAAAATTTACCCCCCTCCCTTCCTTCCTCATCAGTCACACAAAAATCGCATTCCAAAAAACAATTGGGTGGTGCGCCTCTGGCTGCGACGTGCTCTCCAGGTGGGAGCAACCCGAATTACACAGAGACGCCTCTGTGACTATGCACCTAACCTAACCTAACCTAACCTAACCTAATATAGATTATCCTGTATAAATATGAAAGGTAAAATGTAAGAGAACACGAAAATACCCATAACACACCTCAAAAAACATTTGTAATGAGATTTGACTTTCCAAGCCTGTTGTGAGAAACTAGCCCTGCGACTTAATGTCCCTTTTGTCGAGGGGGGTCACATATGGTCTGTGAGCACAGAACGTTTGCATGACTTATGGCAGGTTTATAATGCATTTTCTTCACTAAAGACATTCGTGTGTGCGTGTTTGTGCTTAAGCTTCAGTAGAAATGGTGTGTGTTTGCAGACAGACGAAGGGGAAGTGTGGGTGGCTGCTAGGAACGAAGCGGAAGCGGTCAGCAAATTCTCCAACCTCCACCCTAACCGGACTTTTCTCTCCGTCACTCAGGGTACTGTCTTTTGTATTAATATAATAATAATAATGCATATTTTTATAGCGCCTATTCTCAGTGAGGGCTTTAAGTGCTTTGCAAAGCATATTTACATTGATTAAGAAGAAAACTTTAAACAAGAAAACAAACAACCAAAGAGCTAACGCGAAGTAAGCAGCCTTGCACACCCACACCCACAACACACCACCACACACTGTCAGGACACACATGATGATGGTGATGAAGATGATGGTGGTGATGACCAACCATTCCTAAGTAACAGCATGAACCTTGGTCTGTCTCAATGAGACTCTTGTTTATGCTTTGCTAGGCCACAGCTCACATTCTCAGCATCAGAAAGTTAGACCCAGATTTCAGCAAGCCACTGCCTAAGCCTTCCCATTTTCTGCTAGCACTCAGACCGCCAAAAATAGACCTCTCCCTTTTTTTTCTTCTCCTGCTCGCCTTCAAGGCCTTTCTGACCTTTCAGTTACCTCTCCCTGACTGGCTGGATAGAGCATGATGACCTAGGCCTACTTAGTCTGCAAGTGGGAATATGAAGCAATGATAACAGTGTCTCTCTCTCTCTCTCTCTCTCTCTCTCTCTCTCTCTCTCTCTCTCTCTCTCTCTCTCTCTCTCTCTCTCTCTCTCTCTCTCTCTCTCTCTCTCTCTCTCTCTCTCTCTCTCTCTCTCTCTCTCTCTCTCTCTCTCTCTCTCTCTCTCTCTCTCATCTCTCTCTCTCTCTCTCTCTCTCTCTCTCTCTCTCTCTCTCTCTCTCTCTCTCTCTCTCTCTCTCTCTCTCTCTCTCTCTCTCTCTCTCTCTCTCTCTCTCTCTCTCTCTCTCTCTCTCTCTCTCTCTCTCTCTCTCTCTCTCTCTCTCTCTCTCTCTCTCTCTCTCTCTCTCTCTCTCTCTCTCTCTCTCTCTCTCTCTCTCTCTCTCTCTCTCTCTCTCTCTCTCTCTCTCTCTCTCTCTCTCTCTCTCCTCTCTCTCTCTCTCTCTCTCTCTCTCTCTCTCTCTCTCTCTCTCTCTCTCTCTCTCTCTCTCTCTCTCTCTCTCTCTCTCTCTCTCTCTCTCTCTCTCTCTCTCTCTCTCTCTCTCTCTCTCTCTCTCTCTCTCTCTCTCTCTCTCTCTCTCTCTCTCTCTCTCTCTCTCTCTCTCTCTCTCTCTCTCTCTCTCTCTCTCTCTCTCTCTCTCTCTCTCTCTCTCTCTCTCTCTCTCTCTCTCTCTCTCTCTCTCTCTCTCTCTCTCTCTCTCTCTCTCTCTCTCTCTCTCTCTCTCTCTCTCTCTCTCTCTCTCCTCTCTCTCTCTCTCTCTCTCTCTCTCTCTCTCTCTCTCTCTCTCTCTCTCTCTCCTCTCTCTCTCTCTCTCTCTCTCTCTCTCTCTCTCTCTCTCTCTCTCTCTCTCTCTCTCTCTCTCTCTCTCTCTCTCTCTCTCTCTCTCTCTCTCTCTCTCTCTCTCTCTCTCTCTCTCTCTCTCTCTCTCTCTCTCTCTCTCTCTCTCTCCTCTCTCTCTCTCTCTCTCTCTCTCTCTCTCTCTCTCTCTCTCTCTCTCTCTCTCTCTCTCTCTCTCTCTCTCTCTCTCTCTCTCTCTCTCTCTCTCTGGTGGGATAGGCAGTGGCGAGTTTAAAATTAGAACAGCAGTGGTGCTAGCTGAGATGAGAACCAGGCAGGAAAAAGGAAGGGTAGGTCGCTAGAGTGGGCAAACTTTATGAAGCCAGAATCGGGCGGAATAGCATGCCGTGAGGCGACTTGGTGCCGTAAACAACTTGGGTGAAGGGAGTTAAATACAGAGAGTTACCTTTCTTTACTTTACTATTATCCTCTCTCCTTGCCTCACTATTTCTTATCATTGTTAACGCAGAATAAATTTAAAGTTAACCCCTTGACTGCCATATAACGTATCATGTACTGACTTGATGACATCACTGATGATGTCATCAGATGAAGAGGAATAACTAATATGTGTAGGGAATAATAGAACCCAGACATCTTTCAAAATATAAGTATTGCAAAGTTCTGCCCTTTTGATTAATAAATTAAAGAAATTGATACATGGAAACAGGCTGTTACTTATTATTTTTAAAAAGCACCTTTAAAAAAACAACCACAATGCAAACATCAAAACTCAACTGCCTGCCGAATTTACGTCATTATTTTCTTAGCTTTTTTTTAAGGACACGCAGTCTGACGTCATAATCAAAATTTCGTTATTTATTATTTATTCCACACACACATGCTCAACAAACGGGGGTTGGGGGAACAAAACAAAACCCGTCACAATGTTGTCAAAATCTCGCCGTCGGCAAGGGTTGTAAGGAAAGGAAGGAGCACCGGCTCACAGCGCTCGCCTAGCTAAGCGGGCGCCGTCTAGAAACTCCGCCATTTTCTGTGTGACTCAATTGAGTTAATTCATTCAAGTCTTTCCGGCCATATATATATCCGGAATTAATAGATAGGTGTCAATTTGATGCATGCTTCATGGAAAGTAAATCTGTGTGCACACCATACCTTGGTCGCTTCTAAACTCGCTTTACTCCCTTAGACCACAATTTTGCCCCTGACTTTGCTTTTGTAGTGGTTCGTTGTGGGAGAACCAATCGGTGTAGAGTTTTTCTACATAAAGTCTGATCTACCGCTTTCCTATGTCTAAACCTGAAGTAAATAACTGCAATCTTCTTTCATTTCTCCTTTTGTTTATGTATGTTTTGTTTGTGTGCATGGCTGGAGTGATGTCTGAGTTTTTGGAATCATTCAAAATCGTTGCAATTCGAATGAGTTAATGCATTGTTCCATCATTTGTTTCTCGTTTGCAGATGACGATGTGTTGGACACATGGTTTTCTTCTGCGCTGCTGCCTTTCACTGTCTTTGGCTGGCCTGACAATGTAAGTCGATTCTCGTAACTGGGGAAAAGGTGGCAGAGTGGTTAAGGCGTTCGCCCTGCCAAATGTAATGCGTGACTGCAACGTGACTCGTGACTGACCCCGGGTTCGAATCCCGGCCTCCTCGCTCTTTCTTTCTAGTTCGACAGGAAAATCGAACTGAACGTCGAGTCCTTCGGATGGGGACTTAAAGCTAGTCTGACCCGTGCGCTTTACGCATGTAAAAATCCCACGGCAGTTGAAAGTCGGTAAGAGCAGGGAGAAATCCCACTGCCTGGTATGGCCAAATTGAATGCTAGGTTTCCCAAGACATATCTTTATCGATTTAAAACTCAGGACTTTCCTGTATATTGCAGTACCTCCAGGATCATCCCACTATCTTTATATCTATTAATGTCCCACATGTGCCTGTTCCAGGCCGGAGGACGTTAATCGAACTTTCATTCATGTGCTTGTATCTTCCTCTAGTCTGTCACTCTCTTTGACTCTGCCTCTTCCCTTTGCTTCCTGTCATCTACACAGTTATATTTCTGCCTTTTCTTCTAGAGATCCTTATAAACAAATTTTCTCCAGCTGAAAACGGACATGCTGGGCCTATTTCTTAGGCGCATAACGGCAGCATGATGCATCTGCGCTCATAATGACGGGAAACTGAGCAATCGACGACAACGATGACGAAGAAGAAGAAAAAGAAGAAGAATATTTTTGTGTAGAGCTTGTTCTTGTTTACAGTTTTTCTTGTATGGATTCTACCTATTATATAATAATAATAATAATGGGAATTTATATAGCGCTCTTTCTCACATGAGCTCAGTGCGCTTTACATTGATAACAAGAACATTAAAGGCAAACAAATAATGAATCATTAGAAAGTAAAATAAACATGATGATTGCATGCAGCGTTCTCTTACTTCCTCTCACACACACACACTCACTCACAAACACACACACACACACATACACACACACGTGTACGCGTGCGCACACACACACGCACGTACGCACGCCTGCATGCACGCAGGCACAGGCACACACACACACATGAACGCACGCACGCACACATACACGTATAGGATGGAATCATTTTGTCTTTGTACAAATTCTTCAGCATTTTGTTGGTTTTGTGATTGTTTCTGTTAATGTTTTTCTTGTTGTTGTTGACTGAGACGGAGGAATTGCGTAGCTGGTACCCGCTGTCGCTGATGGAGACGGGCCACGACATTTTGTTCTTCTGGGTGGCCCGCATGGTGATGCTGGGGCTGGAGTTGACCGACACCCTGCCTTTCAAACAAGTCAGTGTGTGTGTGTGAATGTGTCTGTATATGTGAGTGTGTGTGTGTGTGTGTGTGTCTGTCTGTGTCGAGGGGAGGAGGAGGTGAAGGGAGAAAGAAGGGTAGGGGTGGAAGGGGAGGGTCACCACGTTTCGTTTCTCTGGGTGGCTCGTATAGTCATGCTGGGATGAGTTGACTGACACCCTGCCTTTCAGACAAGTCTCTGTAGTGTGTGTCTGTGAGTGTGTGTCTCTGTGTGTGTAGAGGGGAGGAGGAGGAGGAGGGAGAAAGAAGGGTAGGGGTGGAAGGGGAGGGTCACCACATTTCGTTTTTCTGGGGGACTTGTATAGTCATGCTGGGATGAGTTGACTGACACCCTACCTTTCAAACAAGTCAGTGTGTGTCTGTGAGTGTGTGTCTCTGTGTGTGTAGAGGGGAGGAGGAGGAGGAGGGAGAAAGAAGGGTAGGGGTGGAAGGGGAGGGTCACCACGTTTCGTTTCTCTGGGTGGCTCGTATAGTCATGCTGGGATGAGTTGACTGACACCCTACCTTTCAAACAAGTCAGTGTGGCTGTGTATGTGTAGAGGGGAGGAGGAGGAGGGAGAAAGAATGGTAGGGGTGGAAGGGGAGGGTCATCACATTTTGTTTTTCTGGGTGGCTCGTAAAGTCATGCTGGGATGAACTGCCCCGTCACGGAAATATCCGTCATAGGGTTATTCTAAGAGTTTCCCGTTTTCTATCCATACGCTTTTCGCAGTATGTTCGAATGCATGTGAGAGTGTTCTCAAAGGATAGTATATTATTCAATCCCTGTTCAGAAAAGCATAGGTTATATGCACTTTTATTCAGAAAGTTTTGCGATAGACTCGGCAACCTAAAACGGCTTGGCAAATAGTTGCCCGGGAACCGGGCTCGGCAGTGAAGGGGTTAATGGCATGGGTGTTAAATCATTGTGGTGCAAAAATGCGACATCGGCAGTGACAGGGTTAATGTGGTTTGGTTTTTTATTCGTTTTATTTTTCGTCCTCTTGTTTCGGCTTGTCAGGTGTTGTTGCACGGCATAGTGCGTGACGCTGAGGGCAGAAAGATGAGCAAGTCGCTGGGTAACGTGGTCGATCCAGGGGACGTCATCAGGGGCGTCTCTTTGCAGGTAGGTAAATGAATCTGTTTCAGGGCTCCCAGGGACCCCCAATTTGGGGGTCTATGAAGCGCATGGATGCAACCTTGCCTCGATTACGAGGCGGCGCCTGTTTTCCAAACTTTTTAGCACCCCCCAACATTTTTTATTCAAAGTTCAAGGGGGGAAAAGTGTTGAATTCTCACTTTACAAGCCTGGAATAAGCTTCAAATTGAGTCTGATTTTGCTTTTTCTTCAGCTTCAGGGGGGCAATGCCTCCCTGACCCCGCCCCTCATGACAGGGGCCTGGGCGGCCCCTGGACCCCTGCCTTGCCTGTTTTTGGATTTTCTCCAGTTGCATCCATGGAAGCGCTATTTAAACCGAAAAGGACTCTATGAGAGTGTGTAGTGGGGGGTCCCAGGGATGCACTATAAAAACCAAGTAAAATAACAAATCATATTTTACGGACTGTAAGGCAAATACTCTGTTTTGCTCTGGCAGTGAAGGGGTTAATCCAAAAAGGGGTTAATTCATGTACTTGCTGGAGTAGCTTCCCCTGATGATGGTTTGAGCGCTCAGGAGAATTGCTACCTTTAAGGTGGCGCACTGCGTTTTTGTGGGGCAATTTTTGTTTCTCAGGAACTAATACAGATACCTACATGAGATTTTTCACACTGATACAGTACATTACCCTGACCATTTATGCCAAATTGGAAGACTGTGTGAAGGCACTATGAAAGTATGGAGCCCAACCTAAAAAACAAATTCACATGAAAACTTAGCCCCTTGACCAGCACCTGCCTGATTCAAGCACTGTATGGTGATGCCGATCATTTGTCCTCTTTTCCCAAGACATCAAAAAGAGCGACCCACATAAAATGTAGCATCTCTGAGTTGCTACCAGCGAAAACTGAAAACCAGACATATATTTTTTGGACTATAAGGTGATACTTTTTTTTCAAGACTCAGACCCCTACGCCTTATACTGTGACTGATGAAATAGTAAGAAAACATAGTAACAAAATCTTAACTTTGGGGGGTGCGCCTTATTCAAAGGTGCAGCTTATAGTCCGAAAAATTTGGTACTTACCTACACCTTGCCCATTATGGCCTTGTGGCCTGAAAACAGAAGAAAAAGAAGAAGTTGCTTTTCAAAACAAAAATTTTAATTATTATATATATTTTTTTTAAGGACCTTCATGCAACGTTGGACAGCAGTCGACTCAGTGAGCAGGAGATGAGGATGGCGAAAGAAGGGCAGAGGAAGAGCTTTCCACAAGGCATCCCGGAATGTGGGGCCGACGCCCTGAGATTTTCACTTTGTTCTTATGATTTCAAAGGTGT
This sequence comes from Phymorhynchus buccinoides, assembly GCA_017654935.2. NCBI lineage: Eukaryota > Metazoa > Mollusca > Gastropoda > Neogastropoda > Raphitomidae > Phymorhynchus > Phymorhynchus buccinoides. The sequence continues at coordinate 14,652,535 of CM065695.1, read as the reverse complement.
GTGGGGTGTGAGAGAGAGAGAGAGAGAGAGAGAGAGAGAGAGAGAGAGAGAGAGAGAGAGAGAGAGAGAGAGAGACAGACAGACTAACATAGACAAAGAAAGAGAGTAAAAAATAAAAAATAAATAATAAAAGAGAGTGAGTGAATGAAAGATAAAGAGGCAGAGATATAAGGGAGATAGAGACAGATAGAGAAAGGAGGGTGTTAAGAATTTATATGTACCACATGTTCCTATTATTAATTTTAACTGTATGTCACAGAGAGATGGAGAGAGAGAGAGAGAGAGAGAGAGAGACAGAGAGAGAGAGAGACAGAGAGAGAGAGACAGAGAGAGAGAGAGAAGGCAAAAGAGAGAGAGGAAGGAAGAGAGTCAGAGCAAGAGAAAACTTTCCACAAGGCATTTTAGCATAGATGCTGTGCTAATTTATGTATGACTTCAAAGGTCTTGTGTGTTTGTGGGTGTGGGTGTTTATGTGTATGTGTGCTTTATGATGTTATCAACAGTTACATTTTTTTTATCGTCACATTTTTAAACTGTGAACTGCTTTAACCCTTTCACCGCCAGCCGTATATCAGCTCAAAATTTATGTTCATTAAATTTTCCTGGGTAGAGAACAAAATCCATCTGCAGTATTGGGGATACTTCTGTCACATATATGAAATAAGGTCTATCCTTACTTCGCAAAACTAAGACAATAGGGTCTTTGGATAATAGACCCCAATTTGATGCCTTTTAGTGACATAGGTGTTAAATCATTCTGGTGCTAAAATGCGACTTTGGCAGTGAAAGGGTTAAGAAGCTGAGAGAATGTGTGTAGTTCGTCAGCCGCAAACGATGTCTTTTCTCTCTCCTCAGGGGAGAGCATTCCGATGGACGTGCTCCACACGCGCACGCACCGCCTGTTCTGCAACAAGATCTGGCAGGCCTTCCGCTTCACGCAGCCCCACCTACAGGGGGAGTTTGCTCCCCTGGAAACATACAAGGTATGGTGGAATAATGTTGTTGTTGGTTTTGGGGCAGTGGGTGGATGCCTTGTGCCTCCATTCGGGGAGTTTGACGACCCCGCCCCCTCCACGAGTCTCTCCCCGTGGGGACACCGGGGGGCCTTTCGTACAAATAGTTCCCCCACCTTCTGGATGTTCTGTGCTTGTAACTTCCTCTATCTGCCACTCTCTTTGACTCTTCCTTTTCCCTTTGCTTTCTATCATCTACTATCTTTCTGACTTATTGGCCCATTCTCCTGCCTTTAAAAAAAAAAAAAAAATCTTCCAAATAATTTTTCTCCGTTGAGCTCCTCCGAAATCAGAATGTGTCGGCTGTACGCAGCGGGGAGACCAGTGAAAACTGAAAACCAGACACATATGTACCTTAACCATTGTGGCCATATGGCCTGGGAACGCAGAAGAAGAAGAGGAAGAAGTTGTTGGTTTACCCTGGCTAAAAGACTCCAGGGATCACCCCAACAGCAGGAAGCACTTGAACAATATGGCACAAGTGCATCAGCTACGGATAAGAGCATTACGTGCGTGACACGTTTTTGATTACCCCGCCATGTGGGCAGCCACACTCCGTCTTCGGGGGATATTTGGAGACTGATGATGTTATGCTAGGAGCTTGCCATGGCTGAAGACAATCCCCACATAATGATGCATAGCATGACAGCATTTTGATGTAGCCTTGGTGTTCTAGCCTTTGCCAGTTGGTCCGACACAGCTTGAAGCCAAAGCGAATGGTGGAAAGAAGAAGAAGAAAAAAAATGATCATGATTTTTTTTTTTTACCCCAATTATTTTGTTATGGCGAGCATATCGCCCGCCTGGAAATTGAGCTAACCTAACTCAAAATTGTTTCTCAAAGTAAAAACACTAACACCTTTTTTTCAAGCTTTCAAAACCCCAACGTTTTTTTCTTCAGGAATGAGTGAAAGGAAATGACATTACACAAAACTTTTACAAGTACAGGTGAACGTTGGTCAGTTTTGATGTGTTGAGCTTATCAATTGATCAAGGCAAGGCGTATCATGTGGCAAAGGTGTAAACGACAAATTGCAGAGTTAAAACACTGACGAGTGTCCATTGAAACAAAATCTGGCTATAATGTTACCTGAAATGAACCAAAATCTTTAGGGTTTTTTCGTCTCCTGTGAAGTGACTTCTTACGAGACACGCCACTTTGTTGTTGTTGTTGTTGTTGTTGACATACCCTGGCTAAAAGACTCCAGGGATCATCCGAAGCACTTGAACAATATGGTACAAATGCATCACCTAGGGATGAGAACATTACGTGTGTGACTGTTTCTGATTACCCCGCCACGTGTGCAGCCACACTCCATCTTCGGGGGACACGCCTCTTTAATTTCTGCATTGCGATATCTTTTGTGTGTGTGCGTATATGTGTGCGTGTGTGTGTGTGTGTGCATGTGTGTGCGTGTGCGTGATTTCACTTAATTTGGGTTATTTGTGGTGAAGAAGAATTAGTGTTTGTTTGGGTATTTTTTGTTGTTGCTGGGGGTTGGGTTTTTTTTTTTGGGGGGGGGGTCTTTCTTTTTTTCCCACCCCGGATGTCTGTTGACAAAAAGAATATGCCATTTTTTAACTGTTGTTCTTATTCGTCATCGTCGGTCGTTCAGACAATCTCCTGTCATATGACATGTAATTGCGTCATGCTGCCATTGTGCCCCTAACTAATAAATGATTAAATTAGGCCCAGCATGTCTGTCTTCGGCTGGAGAAAATCTGTGTGAGAGTTTCTAGAACAAAGGCAGGAGAATGGACCAGTAAGGCAGAAAGATGGTAGATGACAGTAAGCGAAAGGGAAAAGGCAGATTAAAGAGAGCGACAGATTGGGGGAAGTAACAAGTAAGTCATAAGTCATAAGTTTCTTTATTGTCCATTGGCATTGTACAATGCACATAGAAACTTGTCTTCCACCGTATGAAATAAAAATATTAAATAAAAGTATGAAACATAAATTTACATTAACCCTTTCACCGCCAACGTCGCATTTTTGCACCACAATGATTTAACAGCCATGTCACTAAAAGGCATCAAATCAGGGTCCGTTATCCAAAGACCCTATTCTCTTAATAGTAAGGTAAGGAAGGATAGGCCTTACTTTAAATATGTTTCAGAGGAATCTCCAATATTACAGACAGATTTTTTTCTCTACTCTACCCAGGTAAGTTTAATGAAAAATGTTTGCTGAAAAATGGCTGGTGGTGAAAGTGTTAACAAATATGTAGCTCTCACACCACACCCAATCATTCATCCACTCTCCGCTATCTTGCTCACTCATCATGCAACCCACCACCACTTCCGCCTTCATTTTTAACCCTTTTCTTTTTTCTTTCCTTTTCTCTTTTTTTTCCCTTTCCCCCCCTTTTTTCCCTCCCCCCCCTTTTAATTAAAAAAAAAAAATTGTAGGTAGGCTTTTTCCTGCTCTCTTTCATCCTGTTGTCTGTGTGGCTGACTAAGATGGACATTTCCAAGAGCCTTAAGTGTTGTTATTGGATGCAAACATGTCTGGGTTTCTGTGTGACCTAGTGCTTGGTGTACTGACACATTCATACTGTGTGAAGCTGGTGTATGTGTGGGAGAGAGAGAGCGTGTGTGTGTGTGTATGTGCGTGTGCATGTATATATGCGTGTGTGCGCAAGTACAGAACTTCCAGAAAGTGGGAGAACTATTTGTACAAAACAAACACACACAACACACACACACACACACACACACATATACACCAGTCTCTCCACAGGGGAACTTTCTATTTTATTATCTTATTTCTTTTTTTTATCTCATTCTCAGCTGAGTGGCTGTGAGGCGGGGGTGGACCGTTGGATTCTGAGTCGCCTGAGCGCCATGGTGGGGGAGTGTCAGGCTGGGTTCGCCTCACACAGCCTTCAGCAGGCCACCAGAGCGCTGCACCAGTTTTGGATCACAGAGTTCTGCGACGTCTATCTGGTAGAGACATGATGATGGTGGTGATGATGATGATAACAACGATGATGATGGTAACAACGATGATGATGATGGTAATGGTGGTGATGATGATGATGGTGGTGGTGGTGGTTAGAATGATGATGTTGATGATGGATGTGGTGATAATGATGATGTTGATAGCAATCATGATGAGGGTGATGATGATGACGGTGATGATGATGGCGATAATGATGAATATGATGGTGATGATTATGATGAGGGTGATAGTGATGATGGTGATGATGATCATAATGATGATGATGGTGGTGGTGGTGATAATGATGATGATGATGAAGATGATGAGAGTGACAGATTGTGATGATGATAGTTATGATGATGATAGTGATTATTATGATCATGATCATAATCTCACACATCCTTCAGCAGGCCACCAGAGCGCTACACCAGTTTTGGATCACCGAGTTCTGCAACGTCTATCTGGTAGAGACATGATGATGATGGTGATGATGATAACAACGATGATGATGATGATGATAGCAATCATGATGATGCTGATGACAATGATGACAGTGAGATGATGATGATGATACAGTGATCGCGCTTGGAATTTTGAAAATCAGTCAACAACCGATGTCAAAACCAGTCCCAGGGAAACAAAAACCAGTGAAAACCATGATATCAAAGCCTCTGTTAAACAATTTATCATCCCTACAAAACATTACCAGTCCCTGGGACTGACAGGTCAATTTGTTTTCAGTATTTTGGTTTTGCAATCAGTATTTTACTGTTAATTACCAGTAAACGTGATCACTGGATGATAGTGATGATGATAACAACGATGATGATGGTATTGGTAATGGTGGTGGTGATGATGATGATGATGGTGGTGGTGGTGGTTAGAATGATGATGATGATAGCAATCATGATGATGGTGATGATGATGATGACAGTGATGATGATGGCGACGTTGATGATGATGATAATGATGAAGATGATAACAATAATGATGAATATGATAGTGATGTTGATGGTGATGACAATGGTGATGATTATGATGAGGGTGATAGTGATGATGATGATGGTAATGGTGGTGATGATGATGATGAGTGATTATTATGATCATGATCATGATCTCACACAGCCTACAGCAAGTGACCAGAGCACTACACCAGTTTTGGATCACTGAGTTCTGCAACGTCTGTCTGGTTTAACCCAATGACTCCCAACCATTCGAACCGAGAATCGATCCCAGTCCCCAGAGAGAAGGGAATTAACTCTGAACGTACACCAAATCTTTTCATTAAAAAAATCACCCAGAATAAAGTCTAACTCACATTTCATTTCTGAAAGATGCATATTGAATAGCAATGATGATATTTGCATTCGAAAGCTAACACAGTCACACAACAAACCATGAATTTGGGGGGGAAAATCCATCATGGCACTCCGAGCATCGCGCCGAGTCAATACTGCGCATGTCACGTGGAAAGAAGAAAAAAAAATTGTGTTAAACTTATTTTATTGCTTTGTTCAATACTTGCCACCGACGTATATATACATCAGTGGCAAGTACTGAAGCGCTATAGAGGACATATATATATGTCTGTGGCAAGTACTGAAGCACTATAGAGGACGTATATATACATCGCCGCTAAGTAGCAATATTGCCGCGTTAAAGAATCATGCGGCAAACCGATGGCGCATGCACAAGTAGTAGGCGGCAGCGAAGGGGTTAGCCCTTTCGCCGCCAACCATTTTTGAGCAAAAGAAAATACCATTAAACTAAGTGGGTAGACAAAAAAAACACTGCAATATTGGGAATTCCTCTTTGACATGTACGACATTAGGCCTAGCCTTACCTCCCAAAATTAAGAAAATGGGGTCTTTGGATAACAGGCCCTGGTTTGATGCCTTTTTGGGACATGGGTGTTAAGCCATTGTGGTGCATAAATGCGACATTGGCGGTGAAAGGGTTAATGTATGTATTCTCGCTTACTGCTTTACAGGAGTGCACCAAGCCAGTCTTTCTCTCCTCCGACAAAGATCGTCAGAACGCGGCGCGGCAGATCCTCTACCTGGTCACGCACACGTTCCTGCGCGCGCTCAGTCCCTTCATGCCTTTCCTGACCGAAGAGCTCTACCAGCGGCTGCCCCCTACTACTGCCAAGGGGAGTAACTGGCCGGAGAGCGTGTGCGTGGCGCCTTATCCCCTTCCTTGTGACGTGAGTTTGTTCAGACTTTCAGTGGGTGTGATGTACTCATTTCGGCCCACGCTATTTTTGGACCCAAGGCAATTTAGTCATTTCGGCCCAAGGCTATAGTCATCTAGGCCAAGGCAGCCGTCATTTTTGGTCCATGGCTATTGTCATCTAGGCCCAAGACTAGCCGTTTTGGCCTGAGGCCATAATAATTTCAGCCCAAGGCTATTGTCATTTCGGCCCAAGGCTATAGTCATTTCGGCCCAAGGCTATTGTCATTTCGGCCCAAGGCTATAGTCATTTCGGCCCAAGGCTATTGTCATTTCGGCCCAAGGCTATAGTCATGTTGGTCCAAGGCTATAGTCATTTCAGCCTTAGGCTACAGTCATTTCAGCCTTAGGCTACAGTCATTTTGGCCCAAGGCCATAATCATTTCGCGGGCGTTGATCGTTAGCCTGCAGAGCCTGTCACCTTGCAGAAGCGACGGTTATTGTGACCCTTGCTGTATGTTTGCCGGGAGATGACAAATAAGAAAATTGGTCACAGTGCTCCGAATATATGATTTTCCCACTGCTTGTTCCGGCAGATCGAAAATCAGCCAACTAGTGAAATTTGTATCTGCTGAAGTTGTGGACTGCAGCTACCGTATTTTTCGGACTATGACGTGTACCCCCCACCCAAATACAGGGCGCACCCCCCAAATGTTACACAGATTTCAGATTACCGTATTTTTCAGACTATAGTTTCGGACGCCTTTGTTCAAGGCGTACACCCAAAATTGTACCCATATTTCAGATTTTGTTACTATATTTTCTCACTATTTTATCAGTCATGTTATAAAGCGCAGAGGTCTGAGTCTGGGGAAAAACTATCGTCTTATAGTGCGAAAAATATGGTATGTTTTCCTACTATATAACCCTTTCACCGCCAGCCATATTTCAGCAAAAATAATCCATTACATTTACCTGGATAGAGAACAAAATCCATCTGCAGTATTGGGGATTCTTCTGTGACATATATATATAATAAGGTCTGTCCTTACTTCCCGAAACTAAGACAATAGGGTCTGTGGATAATAGACAATTTGATGCCTTTTAGTGACATAGGTGTCAAATCACTGTGGTGCTCAAATGCGACTTTGGCGGTGAAAGGGTTAATATTCTTATTATAAAGCACAGGGGTCTCAGCCTGGGAAAGAAGTATTGTCTTGTAGTCGGAAAAATATACTGTAGTCTTTAGGAATCTCTGTGAAATTCGGGTTGCACCCACCTGGAGAGCGCGTCGCAGCCAGAAGCGCGCCACCTTTTTTTTTTTTGGCATGCGATTTTTGTGTGACTTGGTGAGGAAGGAAGTGGGGGGGGGGGGGGGGTGTATTAATTTTGACCAAATGACAACTTTTTCGTTGCCACTGGGTTTAGCGTATGCTAAGTGCATGGGCACACGGGACCTCGGTTTATCGTCTCATCGGAAAGATTCCACGTTCAGACCATGAGGCCTAGTGCAAAGTGAGAAGAAAAATCCCCTGCATCCAGGTTCGAACTCGGGTTTACTTGACACGAGGCGAACGCGCTACCACTGTGCCACTCTACACCCTATGTTCACCCCTGGGTTGACCTTGTGCCAGCAAAATAAAAGTTGTTTTTCTTCATTGTGGCCCGGTTTGTGTTGTGTTTGTTGTTACGCAGTTCCCGTGGCAAAACGACACAGTCGACCAAGAAATGAGTCGTGTGCTACACATGTGTCAACACATTCTGTCCATCCGACACCACTACAACGTCACCAAAGCAGCCCTGCCAGGTAGGATTTATGTTGGTGTGCGTGCGCACATGCACATTCCCACGTTCTTTTGTGTGTGTGAGGCATGAAAACAGCTACGCCATTTCGTCCGTCTCCGCCGAAAATTTTTCGTAATTGAAGGAATCTCCGCCAAAAAGATATATATCCGGCTGAGCGTACACTTGCAGTCATGAGTAAAAATGGCGGACGTAGCAGCCCGTGAATTGTGTTTTTGAGCGTTTGAAGGCAAGTAAGTCCGTGAAATGAGTACCTACGTATGTGCGTTCTTCTCTTTGTGTTTGTGTATGTAAATGTAAGTGCATGTGTGTATATAAATATCCCCCCATGACCACACTGCAACTAGGGTTATTAACGCCCTTGTTGGCAAGAGTTAAGCCCTTGTTGGTCAGTATCCAAAAGGGCATTCACTCTTGCAAAAAGGCAGCCGTTCAGTGGCCTCAAATAGTGTTATTGGCGAGAGTTAATGCCCTTGTTTGGTCAGTGCTCAGCCATCTTCCCCCACCCACCAAGGGCATTCACTCTTGCAAAAGGTGGTGGTTGCAGTGGCCAATAATGTTGAGCCACCCACCAAGGGCATTCATTCTTGCAAAAGGTGGTCATTGCAGTGGCCAATAATGTTGGTTGATCTGTTGTTGGTGTTTTTTTCTTTTCTTTTCTTTTGTGTGGCAGTGTACATTTCCGTTCAGACGAGCGATCAGGCGGGGAGCGTGTCGCCGTACGCGGAGGTGATTGGCAAGCTGTGCAGGGCTGACCCCGTGACAGTTGACGTCATCACTGAAGGAAGGGGGGGTGAGAGGGAGGTGCCCGCAGGATGTGCCACCAGTGTGCTGGACAGTCAGTGTCAGATACATGTCCAACTGAAGGTGGGCTGATAACGCAGTTTAACAGACTGAGAGAGAGAGAGAGGGGGGGGGAAGAGGGGGGAGAGGGAGGTGCCCTCAGGATGTGCCACCAGTGTGCTGGACAGTCAGTGTCAGATACATGTCCAACTGAAGGTGGGATAATAACGCAGTTTTAACAGACAGAGAGAGAGAGGGGGGGGGGGAAGAGGGAGGTGCCCTCAGGATGTGCCACCAGCGTGCTGGACAGTCAGTGTCAGATACATGTCCAACTGAAGGTGGGATAATAACATAGTTTAGCAGACTGAGAGAGAGAGAGAGAGAGAGAGTGACAGACACAGAGAGAGAGAGAGAGGGAGTGACAGATGGACAGACAGAAAGAGAGAGAGAGAGTGACAGAGAAAGAGAGTAAGGATTCTTATGTTTTCTCGTATTTCTCGGTGTGTGATTTTAAATTCCTATTTCTTAGATCTGACTTGACTTCTTCTTCCGCTGGGTAGCCAACTTCAACTTCAACAGGCTCAAGATTCTGCTGCACTTAGGGGGTAGCACGAAAATATGAATTTCAGCAATAGAAAGCAGAGATAAAAGTAATAAAGTGTAAGAGAGAGAGAGAGAGAGAGAATGGACCATAGACCTTTATTTCGCAGTGTCCAGACAAGACCAATCTGGCTAGCAAAGCGCTCCCCAGGGGCGAACCCCGACCGGCACAGTTCCTGCCCTTCATTTACCACTACTTTGGTCTATGGCCCCTAGTTCCCTAGTTTAAAAAACAACAACTGAGAACTGCCTTTAGAAAGAAAGACTATTCTAACGTTTCTTGCTTTTTGTCACAACTATAAAAAAAAATGTGTGCAGACATGAAAAACATTCCGTCGTAAATGATGTTGTGAAAATAGAAGAAAAACTCCAGTCCCATCTACTGTTTTTCTGCCTTACTGGTCCATTCTCCTGCCCTGTGTTCTAGAAACTCTTACAAAGATGTTCTGCAGCTGAAGACGGACATGCTTGGCCTAGCTTTCTCTTAGGCGCACATCTGCGCTCATAAAATGACAGGAAGCTGTCAGATCAATGAAGAAGAAAAGACGACTGTACATAATTCTTAGTGAATCACAGTACCGTAAAAAATGGACTATAAGACGCACCTGTATATACGCCGCACCCTTTAATTTGACAAAATATTAGGGATTTATTCACATATAAGCCGCACCGGTTTATACGCCGCAGAGAAAATTGTATGTGCACAAACCAACACAAATATATAGAAATTCTCCTATCAGAGCATAAGTATTTAATGTTCTCAGACACTTTAAACATGAGATTTTAAATCTATTGATTACCAAAACCAGTTTTGAGTCTATAGAAGCTAAACATAGGCTGAAGAATGTGGCCCAAAACAGATTTAATCATACTGATAAATGTAGAGTGGAAAAAAATCCACAGATAAGCCGCATCAGTCTATAAGCTGCATGGGCCAAAGTTGAGGAAAAAAGTAGCGGGTTACAGTCCGCATTTGACGGTAATAATAATAATTCTTCTTCAATCGCTCAGACAGTTTCCTGTCAATTATGAGCGCAGATGCGTCATGCTGCCGTTGTGAATGCGCCTATGTAAGAAATAATTAGGCCCAGCATGTCAGACTTTGGCTGGAGGAAATCTTTTTGAAAGTGTTTCTTGAAAAAAGGGCAGGAGGAGAATGGACCGGAAAGGCAGAAAGATAGTAGATGACAACAAGCCTAGGGAAAAGGCAGTCAAAGAGAGTGACAGATTAGAGGAAGTCTTCTTCTTCGTTCGCTCAGACAGTTTCCTGTCATATGAGTAGATGCGTCATGCTGCCGTTATGTGCCTAACTAAGAAATAGTTAGGCCCAGCATGTCCGACTTCGGCTGAAGAAATCTTTGTAAGAATGTATAGAAAACAAGAGGCAAAGCCTGCAAGGCTCACGTCTGATTTTTATTACTATAGCAGGCATGGGAATTCCCATGACAATTCCCATGCCTGTATTGGCCGTTTTATCGAAGCCGGTTTGCAAGAGTGAATGCGCTTGTTTATCTCTAGCGCGTGGAGTCGCGAAAAGTGATCTACTCACTTCCGAGCCGATGGGGCTGAATGTTTGGTTGACGACAAGTAATGGGCAAGGAACAACCAAAGATGTGCGTGCAGCTTGCAGATCTCGCATTGAATCTCTGACACACAATTTTGTCACTGATTAAAATTTTTTTTAATCAGCTCTACTTTTACACAACACTGTGTGTTTCTCATCACAGATAACGATCTTCATATTTGTTTTGCTCAGTTGTGATTATTCGATTACAAACACTGCAACTGAGCAAACTCATACTGTCTTGCACGAAAAAGCCAGAACATAATAATTTGTATGATTCAATCTCATTACCAGTATGTTGCACTACCAATGATGTAAATTATTCACTGATTCTCATGTTCCCTCCCATGTGCCTGTAATCTTTAGGACTGCAGGATGTAAAGGAGAAATTTGCTATTCACTCTTTTTTTTTAAAAGTGGTTTATTTTGGATTTTCAAAGGGTATACAAACAGCAAGTTTGTAACAAGAAAGTGTACTGCATACTGATATTTCTTCTGGGGCTTTGAAATGGTGTGCAAATTATGAAATGTGTAGTAAGAAAATGTACTTTACTTCCACCCCTCTCCCAGTGCTTGAAATCAGAAAGTGTACATAAGCCATTACCCCAACAACCTGGGATAGTGCACCCACTACTCAGAAGTCAAATAGTACACGCTAAGACATTGTTTGGCCTGCACCAGATCTATTTATTTAGAAACAAACAATAAAATAAAATAAATAATAAATAATGTTTTGAAATAACTTAATCAGCTTTTAAGTCCAAAGAAACACGGGTCACTCTTTCCATTACAACATAACTGTTGTAAGTAGGCCTACAACATAAAATTAAATTAGGCCTACATGGTTATGGAATCCACAACAATTTACTTAAATGGATAGAAGACTTTTCAAGTAACAGAACTCAGTATTGTAATAGTAAAGATGTGAAATCAGTCTGTAGGCTGCACATGTTAGCAGTAGTGTTCCTCCAGGTAGTATTCTAGGTCCTCTTTTAACTTATTTTATAGATGCCTAGGTGTCTGTCACTGCTTCACAGCTTCAATCACCTACCGCCACTGAAAACAAATTTCAGTCTAGCCCTGTAGTTCTAAGTAGAATAGCAGTCGCTTTATCTGTTATGTGAAAGTCATAGTCAGACACAACTGACTCAGTCAGTGACACACACACACACACACAGACACACACACGCGCGCGCGCGCGCGCACGCACATACACACACACATGATAAATTGTTTGTCTTTTTTTTTTATAGATGCCTAGGTGTCGGTCACTGCTTCACAGCTTCTATCACCTACCACCACTGAAAACAAAATTTAAGTCCAGCCCTGTAGAAGTAGAATAGCAGTCGCTTTATCTGCTATACGAAAGTCACAGTCAGACACAACTGACACAGTCAGTGACACACACACACACACACACACACACATACACACACACACATGATAAATTGTTTGTCTTTACAATATGTGACTGTATACCCTCTCGACCATCCCGCGTGCGCGCGCGCGCGCGCGTGTGTGTGTGTGTGTGTGTGTGTGTGTGTGTGTGTGTGTGTGTGTGTGTGTGTGAGTGTGTATGTGTGTATGTGTGTGTGTGTGTGTATGTGTGTGTGTGTGTGTGTGAGTGTGTGTGAGTGTCTCTGTGTGTGTGTGTGTGTGTGTGTGTGTGTGTGTGTGTGTCAGTGTTTTTGTGTGTGTGTGTCAGTGTTTGTGTGAGTTGTGTTGTGTTGTGTGTGTATGTGAGTTGTGGTGTGTGTGAGTGAGGGGGTGACCCAGTATTTCTCACCACCGCTATCAAGCACATTTTTGTCGCTTTTTTTTTAAATCTGGAAGGACCAAATGGATTTTGAAAAGGGCTTTGATAAGATTTACCACTATCTCCTTGTGAATAATTTCGCCTCTATGGGATCAGAAGTTCAGTCAATTGATTAATTGAGAGCTTCCTTGCAGGCAGGCAGGAAATAATAGTTGTTGATTGAGCTACATCCGAAGCTATCCCTGTAGAATCAGGAGTCCCCCAAGGTTCTGTGCTTGGTCCGACCCTTTTCCTGTTGGTATCAATGGTCTTTTGAGGCAACTATCTTCCAACTTCCTTTCTTTTTGTGGACGACTCAGTCACCGAGCAGTGGATCCTCCCAAAGACCACAAGGATCTCCAACTAGACCTAAATGAATTAGCATCATGGGAAAACAAATGGATGATGTCCTTCCATCCCAACAAATGCGAGAGCCTCCATGTGACCAGGAAGCAAAATCCCCTGATAAAGAACTACCAACTCCATGGCCAGGACCTGAAACGGGTAGAGATGAAAATAAATGTGTGAGTTTTACAATATCGCAGGATCTTAGATGGGACACCCACATCTCAAATGTGCGCAGCAAAGTCAGTAAGACCCTTGGCTTCCTCCAGTGCAACTTAAAAGTAGGGTTAGTCAACATCAAGGAATTGGCATATAAGGCAAGTAATAAGGCTTATAATTATGTCACTGGTTAACACATCCTAGAAAGGTGCCCGCCATGCCATAGCATTGCTTCTTTAAACTGATGTAAAACTCTCTCTCTGTACACTTGTGTGTGTGTGTGTGTGCGCACACGCGCGTGCGAGCCCCTTCCCCCATCCGCCCAACTTTACTCCCACCCTTCTACCCATTCCCAAATGGCAATCCTTCATCCACGACCCCACTCATCCTCTAGTATAATCCCCCGTTTGCTTGCATGCCCCCTTTTCCCCTCAACCATATCAAAATTCAAACTCAAATTCTTTTATTTGTCGTAAAACCATCAAAGGAATTATGGAACAAACCAAATCATACGGCGCTCTCGCCACACCTTAATTATTTACACAGATACATGTGGTAAACAGTAAACACATACCACGAAAAGAAAACAAAACAAAAAGCCGGCGCAGGGTAAAGATGGTGACAAAGTAAATGTTATTGTTATTGTAGCAAATAAGGAGTAGTAAAACTCGCGTAATCATGTACAGGGACAGCAAAACATTCATGTTTGTATCAACATCGCGATTTATCGTCAGAAGTGGCGTCTGCGACGTATCCAGACAGAAGCAGAAAGGTCGATCTACTATCTAAGTACTGTATCTGCCCAACTCGATCACCACCGGAAGTTATAGCCAACAAGGGGACTGTATCAGTGAGCCACACAAACCAAGGGAAGTAACAACCCCACCTAAAACGGCTAATAGAGAGAATACTGTTATGTAGACACTTGTGCATCTGAAAACAGAATTAATTTTTATTTTACTGTGTAAATTAAAATTATTTCTATGCATTAAATTACCCCTACCCCTTTCTTTAAAATTTAATTATATGTATGCGCATGTAACATAGTGGAGCCCTATTTTTATTTTTGGCAAACAAGTAAAATTGAAAAGCATATTGACCAAGCTTTCAGAAAAATATAGTGACCAATCCCCCCACCCCACCCCCCGCCGGGGTAAGGGGGGTCTACGGACACCTGTAGTAGGCCTACAGTCTTTGCCTGTGGGTCTAAGCCTCTTACTCTTAGAAAATTAATAATTGAAGTTGCGTGATTCGTAAGGCCATACTCCTGATCTGTTACTGTTTTAATCTGATTGTTCATGCGATGAAAACTTGTTCCACATCATCTACATTTCTGTAAGATATTTTATATTAGTCCTAATATTTTATTTTCGTTTCGTTAATTTCCCCCCCCCCCCTCTGCCACAAAGCAAAGGTCAAGGTCACAGCCAGCAAGCTCATCCATGTTTATCTTCCCCTGTACAGTCTTTGCACATGGTGATCAATCGTCTAGGCCTAACAAAGGATTCGTACGTCGAAGGCAGTGACATCGACGAACCCTGGATTTTCCGTATATTTCTTTTCAAGACTGAAATGAATGTGGGCTAAATGTTAAGTACGTCGTCTTGATTATGAGGTAAGGCATGATCTCTTATTCTCAAGGCCTTGTTGCCGGAAGTGCGGTAGGCTAAGTTATGCGCAGAGATGATGTGCGAATGAACACGAACAACCGTTACTCAAAGGCGCAAATAAAGCGAAACTACCGGGCCGTCAACGCACACACTCGGTACATCCATTTGTTACAGAAAATATAAGTTGACGACGTTAAAATGTACCTATTTGTACACACCTGAAGTCTTGTGTTTCTTTTTAAAGAGCGTTTTTGTATACATGTATCTAATGGAGAGTCTTCTTTCCAGTATGTATCTCCTACTCGGTACAACACAACAGTAATCTCTGCAACAAATGATTTTCTTTCTTTTGTTCCTTACCGATGTATCTGACTGCTTTGATCGCCATGACTTGAAGGCTCACGTCAAAATCAAGTATCCTGCTAACTTTAACCCTCTAACATCTTATGTTTTTTTGAGAAAATGACAACGTTAAAGTTTCAGTGGAGAGTGAGAGTCTTCTTTAGTTTGAAGAGTGTGACTGAGTCAAGGTTAAAGGTTGCACAACAGTAATCTCTGCAACAAATGATTATCTTTATTTTGTTCTTTATCAATGTATCTGACTGCTTTGAATGTCGTGACTTGAAGGCTCACGTCAAAATCAAGTATCCTGCTAACTTTAACCCTCTAACGCCTTATATGTTTAGAGAAAATGACAACGTTAAGGTTTGAGTTAAGGTTAAGGGTCGGGGCCACGGACACAACACACACACACACACACACACACACACACAGACACACAACCGAACATGTACGATACTATAGACTCACTTTGTTTTAAAAAACGACGTGAGCCAAAAAAGGCAGGAGAAAGGACTGGTGAGGCAGAAAGATAGCAGATGACAGTAAGCAAAGGGGAAAAGGCAGAGTCAAAGAGAATGACAGAATTAGAGGAAGTTACAAGCACAGAACTTCCAGAAGGTGGGGTGAACTATTTGTACAAAAGACCCCCCGGTATCCCCACGGGGGGGAGGGGGGAGTTATAAGCACAGAACTTCCAGAAGGTGGGGGAACTATTTGTGCAAAAGACACCTGGTATCCCCACGTTGGGGGGGGGGGGGGGGGGGGGGGGGGGGGAGGAAGTTATAAGCACAGAACTTCCAGAAGGTGGGGGAACTATTTATACAAAAGACCCCCCCCCTGTATCACCACAGGGGGGAGGAAGTTATAAGCACAGAACTTCCAGAAGGTGGGGGAACTATTTATGCAAAAGACACCCCCCCCCCCCCCCCATCCCCACAGGGGATAATAATAATAATAGTGATGATACAGTGGAACCTCCCTTATAAGACCTCCCATTATAGGACTCCCTCCCACATAAGACCTACTTCCCTGAGACATTGCCCTTCTTCGTAAGTATTAAAATTACCTCCCTTATAAGACCCCTCCCGTATAAGACCTCATTTTGGACGAAATAGGATTTTACGCCCTCTGCGGTCTTTCGACCATGTGGGGCATTTTTAAATACAAAGATGGTGGGAACAATACTGGAGGCAATGCCCGGAGGCAGTGCAACACCAGTAAAGTCCCGATTTTTCTTAACAATGCAGATATGTGTAGCAGTAACCACGCCTCGGTTAAACCTCATCGGCTATGGTACCGCCACAAGTAATATGAGTTTTGGAGGATGGAAGTTCAGTTTAACGTCGCGTTATCGGCTTTCGCCATGTACGACGGGCTGATCAAACCAACCAGGGTATAAACAAAAATTTATGTTCCTGAATCACTGTCTTAGCCAGAAGGACAAGAAGCGATCAGAATTGGTTTAATAGGAGTTTTGGAGAGAGAGAGAGAGAGAAAATGGTGTTTTACGTCCTCTTGGTCTGAATCAGACACATATGGGACATTTGTAAATACAAATATGGTGGGAACAATACTGGAGGCAATGCCCGGAGGCAGTACGAAACCAGTAAAGTCCCGATTTTTTTATTTTATTAATACAGATAGCTGTAGCGGTGACCACGCCTCGGTTAAACCTCATCGGCTATGGCACCGCCACAAGTAGTTTCATAAAAAGCTGATATAGTAGTTTTGGATGATTTTTGAAGGTCTTATAAGGGAGCTTCCACTGCAGTGATGATAACAATCATGCGCAGGGCCATGTGGACTTGGCGAAGGAGCTGGAGCGGCTGACTCAGAGGCGCAGCAAAGTGCAGGAACAGCAGGAGCAGGTGTCCGCCCGTCTGTCCCACCTGGTCAGCAAGGGCAAAGGTCACTCCCCGGCCGCCCAGAAACTGCAGGTCAAGGTCAGTGTGTCTGTCTGTGCATGCGGGGTGGGGGGGAGGAGGGGATGTTGGCATGCCTGTTTTCCCCCCTTTGTTTGTGTGTATGTGTTTCTGTCTGTTTGTCAGCAGAGGATTTGGTTTAAACAACTTTTTAAAATTTTTAATTCAATGTCAAGTTATGCATGCAATGCAGCAAATACAGGTCACAGCAGAGCATTTCTGATTGTTATTATTTGGTACTTTATATTCACAGAGGCGTCTGACTTTATATTCACAGAGGCGTCTGAACCAGGCATGATAATCTTCAGAGAATTCTCTGAATTCAGAGAAAAGTGAATGTAGAAAAACAAATGTCAGACAGGGTTTTAAGCTTGAGGAGATGCCCTTTTCACAATTTTTAACAGTTTTATATATTAGTCCTCAAAAGAAATTGCCCCCTGACCACCATGAAGGGCTCTTCACCCATGGAGACCACCATTAAACAATGTCTCCTGAAAACCACAAATATTTTCAGAGAAAAATGCTTTTCTTCCTTTGCCATGCCTGGTCTCTGTGAAATTCGAGTTGCTCCCACCTGGAGAGCACGTCGCAGCCATAGGCTCGCCACCCTTTTTTGTGTGTGTGATTAATTTGCATGCGATTTTTGTGTGACTGATGAGGAAGGAAGGGGGGGCGGGGGGGGGGTGTTTCCTGATTTTGTTCCTCTCTTTAGGGGTACGCTCAGACCCTGTTTACAGTTTCAGCCCCTTGACTGCCACCAACGTATTACGTACTGACCTGATGACATCACTATGAAGAGGAATAACCCTGGTATGCTGCCTTTTGCTCTAACATAATCAAGAGAGTAATATCCCCAGACCATTTTCTCAGATTGGCTCTATCAGTTGCCTTTTCATGTCATGATTTGCCCAGTTATTTTTTTCTTTCATTTTCTTTGGCAGTCAAGGGGTTAAGGGACATTTTCCCCCCCAGATTTAAACTGTAAAGGGTCAAGACAAAAAAATATGAAAACCTCCACCCCACTTACCGTGCATGCACCTATAATTCGCGCACCTGAAGACACCATCAAGCGTATGAAACGATTATGTTGGATGATGAGCAAAGGGTCTCCATATTATTAGCAATGATCTTTCAATGACTAGGGCTTTCTGTGCGACCTTGAAGAATTTTAGATCTAGCATAGCGACTCCAGCTTGTGGCGCTAGCGGCAGTCGCCTACATAATGCTTAGCAGACGATTGAAGTACTGTATATTTCGGATCATTAGGCGCTGTTGTGTATAAGACGAATAGGGCAATTTTCAAGATAAATCTGAAAAAATTTAAGCAAAAGGCGCCCTCGTTTATAAGGCGATACACACCTCGCAAAAGAAAGTCGAAGCCCGTACACGTCCTGTAAGCGCTTACCGACCGCCATTACTGCTGTCATAAACGAGAGTTGGCTCCCTTCTCAAATAATCGAACTTCCGTTTTTTGCGACTTCCGGTTGTTGTGTTTGGACTTTTCTTCGCGAAAACTGGTAGAATTATGGCATTTTAAGCTCTACAACGATGCTTTTTACATCCAATGAAGGGTTATGGCATCTGTTGGACGGTATCTCGGATGATAATAGGGATTTTGAAGCATTTTAACGTGAGTATTCGTCGTATCGGCGACTCGTTACCACTTTCGATGTTGTGACTCACAGTAGACTGTACTGAGCACGGCAATCGTTGCCTCTCTTCTCACGATTTTGTTCACTAATAGGGCGCCCTCGTTTATTAGGCGCATAGGTCTAAATTGGAGAAAAACATATCGCCTTATAGTCTGAACATTACGTTATGTACGAGCAACGCAATCAGCTTACTGAAAAGTAACTACTGTATTAACGCACGAATCATCATCTTAATACGTCATCTCACCTTCTACTTGAGATTTTAGCGGGTAAGGGCAGGTACATAATACATCCTGATTTTCCGCACGGAAATAATCAATAAGTGAAAGAAAAAAGGAAAAAACATACGGACGTTACGGTATTTCCCCTAATGCGTTTTGTTTTTCTTTCTTCTTTCTTTTAACTTGTTGATTATTTCCGTGCAGAAAATCCGGATGTACTGTGTACATGCGCTCAATCTCACCCATAGTTTGATATTCTAGGGGGCGATTTGAGAGGTCTAGTGCGTAATTTACACGCAGAATCTGTACGTTTTCAGGAACCCTGTATCAGTATTATCATGGTTAGTATTCTTGCCGTGCAGGAGCAGTCCCTGACAGCCCAGCTGAAGGCGATCGCAGACAGCATCGACAGTGTGGCCAACATGAAGGGCAGCTAACCCATCACAACAAAATGTTATCAACCTCCGGGGCAGTGGGTGGATGCCTCGTGCCTCCATACGGGGAGCTGGGTGACACCCCCCCCCCCCCCTCCATGAGTCTCTCCCTTTGGGGATACCGGGCGGGTCTTTCATACAAGCAGTTCACATGCCCTAGAGCTGGAAGCTCTGTGCTTGTAGCTTCCTCTAATCTGCCACTCTCTTTGACTCTGCCTTTTCCCTTTGCTTTCTTTCATCTACTATATTTCTGATTTATCAGCTCATTCTCCTGCCTTTTTTCCCCCAAAATTTTTTCTAAATCATTTTCTCCTTTGTGAGCTCTTCCGAAATCGGAATGTGTCAGCTGAATGCAGCGGGGAGACCAGTGAAAACTGAAAATCAGATACATACATACCTTACCCATTATGGCTTTATGGCCTGGGAACGTAGAAGAAGAAGAAGAAAGAAGTTATAAACCTCAGCCACAACCTCAATGCTCTATACCAGTTTGATCTGCATTGCGTGTTGCTTATGTGTAACTAAATTATGACTGGGAGGAGAGGGGATGGGGTGGGGTGGGGGAGAATTGGGAGGGGGTGGTGGTGGTTGGAAGAGTTCTTTTAATCTTGGCTTAGGCCTATGTAGATTTCCATTGTAGTGTTTTATGAACCTCATTGCCAATTCAGCTTCTACCTTTACTCAACCGTGGAATTGCCTTTGACTGACACTTTTGAAGAGTGGAAGAAGCTCTATATCTGATTTCAAGGAAAATTTAACCTCTTCACTCCCCCGTCATGGATATTTCCGTCAGCTTCCGTTAACCTATAAACTGCCCTGTCATGGAAATGTGTGTGTGTGTGCAAGGGGTTGTTTTTAATATGAATTTATTTTGTGACATTGCAAAGCACTTAGAGCTTTAAGACTAAGTGCTGTAAAAGATTTCTTAATAAATCAATAAATATCCATCATAGGGTTATTCTAAGAGTTTCCTTTTCTCTATCCGCATGGTTTTTGCAGTACGTTTGAATGCATGTGAAAGTGTTCTCAAATGATAGTACATGTATATTCAATTCCCTTTCAGAAAAGTATAGGTTATAATGCACTTTTATTCAGCAGTGTTTGCAATAGACTCCGCAACCTAAAACGGCTTGGCAAATAGTTGCCTCAGAACAGGAAACGGGCTTGGAAGTGAAGGGGTTAAGATGAAAATTAGGAGAGGAGAGGGGTGTAGGATAGGGAGGAGTTTGTGTTATCAAAAAAGTAGATCACCATCATACAGCTTGGAAAAACAATAATGTCTTTGATGATGTATATATTATATGGTAGATCACCATCATACAGCTTTTTAAAAAAATATTGTCTTTGATGATGTATATGGTGTTTTTTGTACTCCTAGTTGTATGAGAAAGGGAGTACATTACAATGGGTATGAGGGCTGTGTGTTTCCTGCTGTCTGTGTGTGTGTGTGTGTGTGTGTGTGTGTGTGTGTGTGTGTGTGTGTATATGTATGTGCGTGTGTGTGTGTGTGTGTGTGTATGTATGTGCGTGTGTGTGTGTGTGTGTGTGTGTGTGTATGTATGTGTGTGTGTATGTATGTGTGTGTGTGTATGTATGTGTGTGCGTGTGTGACCGAATTGTGTTCCAGCTCATAGCGCCTAAACCACTGAACCGATCGTAATGAAACTTGGTACAATGATTCCTTAGACCTTGTAGATGCTGCACACAATACTCAGATTCACAGAAGCCACATCAACGTAACCCCAGTGAGAAAATCTTGAATATTAAAAAGACACTACAGTGGAATCCGTTTAATTGGCCATCGGATAATCGGCCAAAGCCGCTTAATCGGCCAATTTCCTCTGGAACGGAATTTTTTCTTCTTAAGCATGTGTTATTTTGTTCGTTTTTACGGCCAAAGCTGAAATCTTCAATTTCGCTTTATTGGCCACTTTTTCTCTCTAATTTTTCCTCTTTACCCCTTTTTGAGAGGGAGAACAACAGAGGCAGACAAACTGACAACACGCTTTTGACGTTTACATGGTTGAGTGTGAAGTTGGAAGGTGAGCTGTTGTCAATTGAAAGTTAAAATCACTCAAGAAAACAAAATCATTGTCTTTTACTCGTGCTTCTGTCAAGTTGTAGGATTAATAAGCACACACACACACACACACACACACACACACACACATCACAAAAAGGGAAAGAATTTGAATTTGAACTGCAACATTTAATTTTGACGTCATTGCTTTTGACTTGCATAATTGCGTCATACAGTATATCGATGTTCGTTTTATCGGCCGATTCGCTTTATCAGCCAAATTTTTCCTGGTCCCAAAAGTGGCCGATTAAGCGGATTCCACTGTAATAATTTCAAAGATAACGAATGGACTTTAGTCACTTAAAACCAAAGTAGGTAAAGTGAACAACTGTCACCTAACAACTTTTTTTTTGGGGGGGTGTAAAATATTAAATTTCTCAATATTACCGTATGTTTAACACAAAGAAAACAAAACACAATGACCCAATGATCAAATATTAACTCCCATGACAAGGGAGATAATGCGACCTTCCACCCCTCCAGGAAATAGACTGGGCTAACAAGTATGGCCACTATTCCTCTGTCTGTGTGACTATGAGTAAGGTGTGATAGGGTGGGGGGGTCGTGGTGGGTGGGGGGGGGTGTTACGCTGGTAACTGTTGCGTCAGTAGTGTAGGCACCTAAAGGAATATAAGGGAAGGTAGATTGATAGGGCCGTATGTGGGGGTGGGGGGTGGAAACGAGGGTGGGGGGATTGTACTCCCAGCTACTCAGTTAAGGCTAATCTTTGAAAGGGCCAATAATAAAGAGAGAGCAAGGAAGGGGTGAACTGGGAGTACGCTTATAAGGCGTTTTCACCTTGGCATAAGGCTGTCAGACCAATTGACATACATGGGCTAGAACACCAAGGCTACATCAAAATGTTGTTATGCTCTGCATAGTTATGCGGGGATTGTCTTTAGCCATGACAAGCTCCTAGCATGACATCATCAGTATCCAAAATCCTCCGAAGTCGAAGTGTGGTTGCTCACGTGGAGGGGTAATAAAAAAACAAAAAAACGGTCACACACGTGATGTTCTCATCCCTAGCTGGTGCATTTGTACCATAGTGTTCAAGTGCCTCAACTGTTGGGATTATCCCTGGAGTCTTTTAGCCAGGGTACGAAAACGACAACAAACAACATAAGGCGTTTGCCTTCTTGTTTAAATTTTTTTTTCTTTTTTTTTTCCTGTTCAGTGGCATTGCTCGCGCGCCGCTCATTGTGAGTCCCAAGTCGCAAGCGCACCCCAGCTATGCATAGCATAACATTTTGATGTAGCCTTGGTGTTCTAGCCTATGTCAATCGGTGTGACATAGCCTTAAGCCAAGGCGGGTCAGAATGTGTGAATATGCAGTCTTAAAGGTGCATGTTGTGTGTGTGTGTGTGTGTGTGTGTGCTTTAACTAAGGGTGAGGTCATGTGTATTGGGGATCGTACGCACATGTGTGTGCGTACGCATATGAAAAGTTACACATGTCTAATACACTTTGTGATGTTTGTTATTTGCATTTCAATAATAATTGAAGAATAAAATAGATGCATTCCTATGTGCTTCTTTTCTTTCTGTGTCATGTTTAGAGTTTCAGTCATTCAGACAGAAATGAACGCACACAAAAATTCTACGTTTGTGGACCTTTTTATCAGCCTATTTGGGAGAGCATGTGTATACTTGCCGCCAAGATTCCTTTCAAGTTCAGCCAATAAAATGTGAACAGTAATCTTAAGGAGATACCCCCTTGAGGCCTTATAGTGTTATGTCCACAATGCATTCAAAGCATTCGTAGGATTGAATAGAATCTTAGAGAGAGGGAGAGGGAGAGGGGGGGTAGAGAAAGGAGAGAGAGAGGGATGGAGAAAGGAGAGAGGGGTTGAGAAAGGAGAGAGAGGGGATGGAGAAAGGAGAGAGAGAGGGATGGAGAAAGGAGAGAGAGGGGGATGGAGAAAGGAGAGAGAGAGGGATGGAGAAAGGAGAGAGAGAGGGGGATGGAGAAAGGAGAGAGAGAGGGATGGAGAAAGGAGAGAGAGAGAAAGGATGGAGAAAGGAGAGAGAGAGGGATGGAGAAAGGAGAGAGAGAGGGATGGAGAAAGGAGAGAGAGAGGGGATGGAGAAAGGAGAGAGAGGGATGGAAAGGAGAGAGGAGAGAAGGAGAGGGATGGAGAAGGAGAGAGAGAGAGGGATGGAGAAAGGAGAGAGAGGGATGGAGAAAGGAGAGAGAGGGGATGGAGAAAGGAGAGAGAGGGAGGGATGGAGAAAGGAGAGAGAGAGAGGGATGGAGAAAGGAGAGAGAGAGGGATGGAGAAAGGAGAGAGAGGGATGGAGAAAGGAGAGAGAGGGATGGAGAAAGGAGAGAGAGAGGGATGGAGAAAGGAGAGAGAGGGATGGAGAAAGGAGAGAGAGAGGGATGGAGAAAGGAGAGAGAGAGGGATGGAGAAAGGAGAGAGAGAGGGATGGAGAAAGGAGAGAGAGAGATGGGATGGAGAAAGAGAGAGAGAGGGATGGAGAAAGGAGAGAGAGGGATGGAGAAAGGAGAGAGAGGGAGAGGGGAGAAAGGGGAGAGAGAGAGAGAGGGATGGAGAAAGGAGAGAGAGGGATGGAGAAAGGAGAGAGAGAGGGATGAGAGAAATGGAGAGAGAGAGGGATGGAGAAAGGAGAGAGAGGGATGGAGAAAGGAGAGAGAGAGGGATGGAGAAAGGAGAGAGAGAGGGATGGAGAAAGGAGAGAGAGAGGGATGGAGAAAGGAGAGAGAGAGGGGATGGAGAAAGGAGAGAGAGAGGGGATGGAGAAAGGAGAGAGAGGGGGATGGAGAAAGGAGAGAGAGAGGGGATGGAGAAAGGAGAGAGAGAGGGATGGAGAAAGGAGAGAGAAGATGGAGAAAGAGAGAGAGGGGATGGAGAAAGAGAGAGAGAGGGATGGAGAAAGGAGAGAGAGAGGGGATGGAGAAAGGAGAGAGAGGGATGGAGAAAGGAGAGAGAGAGGGGATGGAGAAAGGAGAGAGAGGGATGGAGAAAGGAGAGAGAGAGGGGATGGAGAAAGGAGAGAGAGAGGGGATGGAGAAAGGAGAGAGAGAGGGGATGGAGAAAGGAGAGAGAGGGATGGAGAAAGGAGAGAGAGAGGGGATGGAGAAAGGAGAGAGAGGGATGGAGAAAGGAGAGAGAGAGGGATGGAGAAAGGAGAGAGAGATGGAGAATGGAGAAAGGAGAGAGAGGGATGGAGAAAGAGAGAGAGAGGGATGGAGAAAGGAGAGAGAGGGATGGAGAAAGGAGAGAGAGAGGGATGGAGAAAGGAGAGAGAGGGATGGAGAAAGGAGAGAGAGGGATGGAGAAAGGAGAGAGAGGGATGGAGAAAGGAGAGAGAGAGGGGATGGAGAAAGGAGAGAGAGAGGGATGGAGAAAGGAGAGAGAGAGGGATGGAGAAAGGAGAGAGAGAGGGATGGAGAAAGGAGAGAGAGAGGGATGGAGAAAGGAGAGAGAGAGGGATGGAGAAAGGAGAGAGAGAGGGGATGGAGAAAGGAGAGAGAGAGGGATGGAGAAAGGAGAGAGAGGGATGGAGAAAGGAGAGAGAGGGGATGGAGAAAGGAGAGAGAGATGGAGGGATGGAGAAAGGAGAGAGAGAGAGGGGATGGAGAAAGGAGAGAGAGGGATGGAGAAAGGAGAGAGAGAGGGGATGGAGAAAGGAGAGAGAGAGGGGATGGAGAAAGGAGAGAGAGAGGGATGGAGAAAGGAGAGAGAGAGATGGAGGATGGAGAGAGAGAGGGGATGGAGAAAGGATGGAGAGAGGGATGGAGAAAGGAGAGAGAGGGATGGAGAAAGGAGAGAGAGAGGGATGGAGAAAGGAGAAAGAGAGAGGGATGAGGGAAGGAGAGAGGGATGGAGAGAGGAGAGAGAGGGAGGAGAAAGAGAGAGGGATGGAGAAAGGAGAGAGAGATGGATATGGAGAAAGGAGAGAGAGGGATGGAGAAAGGAGAGAGAGGGATGGAGAAAGGAGAGAGAGGGGATGGAGAAAGGAGAGAGAGAGGGATGGAGAAAGGAGAGAGAGAGGGATGGAGAAAGGAGAGAGAGGGGGATGGAGAAAGGAGAGAGAGGGGGGATGGAGAAAGAAAGAGAGAGAGGGATGGAGAAAGGAGAGAGAGGGGATGGAGATGGAGAAAGGAGAGAGAGGGGATGGAGAAAGGAGAGAGAGAGGGATGGAGAAAGGAGAGAGAGAGGGGATGGAGAAAGGAGAGAGAGGGGATGGAGAAAGGAGAGAGAGAGGGATGGAGAAAGAGAGAGAGAGAGGGATGGAGAAAGGAGAGAGAGGGGGATGGAGAAAGGAGAGAGAGAGGGATGGAGAAAGGAGAGAGAGAGGGGATGGAGAAAGGAGAGAGAGGGGATGGAGAAAGGAGAGAGAGAGGGGATGGAGAAAGGAGAGAGAGAGGGATGGAGAAAGGAGAGAGAGGGGGATGGAGAAAGGAGAGAGAGAGGGATGGAGAAAGGAGAGAGAGAGGGGATGGAGAAAGGAGAGAGAGAGGGATGGAGACAGGAGAGAGAGAGGGATGGAGAAAGGAGAGAGGGATGGAGAAAGGAGAGAGAGGGATGGAGAAAGGAGAGAGAGAGAGGGATGGAGAAAGGAGAGAGGAATGGAGAAAGGAGAGAGAGAGAGATTGAAAGATAGAGACGCACACAGAGAGATAGAGAGACAGCTATAGAGAGAGAAACAATATTGGGGCGACAGGTGACACAATTAAAACACTGAATAAAGGTGTCGTCCTTTTTATCTTATGTGTGTGTGTGCCTCCGTGTGTGTGCATATATATATGTGTGTGTGTGTATATATATATATATATGTGTGTGTGTGTGTGCTTCTGTGTGTGTGTGTGTGTGTGTGCCTCTGTGTGTGTACCTCTGCATGTGTGTGTCCTTTTTAAAAAGAAGGCCCACACAAGAAGTAGGTGACAATAAAAATCAAAACAACTTAAGTGCAAGCAAACATCACCTCCAGGCATTTTTTATGACAAGAGGGCTTGGTGAAGAGCTGAAGCTGATGTAGAAAAGAAATGGAAAGCCATATATGAACACACTTCCATTGAGTCCAATCTTTTTTGATGACCTTGCCAGTGGTTGATCGTGCACCGTCCGTCAGTGACCTCCATACAGCACAGGAGGCAACTGCTGTTCTGGAAAGCTGGGATGATTTGTGTGTGTGTGCCTAGGCTTCGTATTGATATTGGTATTCTTCTTACTATTATGTATTTCTTCTTCTTCTTCTTCCGTGGTGGTGTCCAACTTTTTATAGAAGTAATTGCAGACACTTAAAGACCCACCAGATCACATGTCAAAATCACAGGTGAATGAAAATCCGTTTAACGTCCTCCAGTCTGAAAGGCACATATGGGACATTAGTAGATAATAAAGATGGTGGGAACCTGGAGGCAATGCCCGGAGGCAGTACAACTCCAGGAAAGTCCCGAATTTGTAATGATACAGATGTATAATCTGATAATGTTTAAGCTAAAATCACGGGTTCCATGTGTTTTCCCTCATAGCTGGTAAGAAATCTTGTTTTGACCAGGTTTGACATACAAATGCCCCTGAATTGAAAACGAAACATCATTTTAAAGAGCAGCCTCAATTTGAAGTTGGGGGCATTTGTGCGGGGGTCACAGCTACCCAGAAAAAAACCCAAGGGACTTAACCCTTTCACCGCCAAAGTCGCATTTTAGCACCGCAGTGATTTAACACATGTCACTAAAAGGCATCAAAATGGGGTCTATTATCCAAAGACCCTATTGTCTTAGTCTTGGGAAGTAAGGGTAGACCTTATTTTATATCTGTCACAGAAGAATCCCCAATACTGCAGATGGATTTTGTTTTCTACCCAGATAAGTTGTATGGACATTTTTGGTTGAAATATGGCTGGCGGTGAAAGGGTTAATCGTGGTGGGTCAGTGTGTGTTTAAGGAAAACGATGCAGAAGAATAGAAGGAAAACGATGCAGAAGAATAGAAAGAAAACGATGCAGAAGAATAGAAAAAAAAATACCAGAAAAGACAAAAATCAGCGAATACACATACTATCGGATTTGCTTGGAGTGTGTGTCACTGTGTGTGTGTGTGTGTGTGTGTTATAGAGGTCTATGCACACATATGCAAGCATTCACATGCACACTCGCGCACATAACAAGAACACGGACAAATGAAAAATGGTGGCATAGATATGTCAGTATGTATTAGACATTAATTAGCAAATAAAGGAAATGGTCTCAAACACACACACACGCACACTCAAAATTTAATGAGCATCTATTTAAAAATAAAAAAAGGCCTTTGTGTAGTGTTAATTTTCATGTTTAATCTATTGGAAGTGATGGCATAGGCCAACATTGTGGGTTTCATTTGAAACTGTCTTTAAAAAAATTAACAATGAAGTGTATTCATTTCACAGCTAATCAATAACAATTGTATAGATTTACATTCAAAGTGCTGGAGTGCATCGCAAGTTAAAAAATCATTTCAAAGTCTTTTTCCATAAACATGTTAAAAAATTTTTAATCCCAAACATTTCACCTATGTTTTGGCAACATGCTATTAGAAAATGGTGCTGTGCGTACGGACAGTGCGTTGACAAATAATGCATAAAATGCATGAATTGACATGTATATGATGATGCATGCACCTGAAAACGCACGCACACATGCAGGCACATGTACACACACTCACGCACACACATGCACATACGTATGCAAGCATGCACGCACTCACACACACACACACTGCCACATACTTTTTTTTTACAAAGACCCCCCCAAAATGCATAAAAAAGATGGTAAATCAATATCCTATGAAATGGATCATAATTAACTAAACATTTTTTTACA
Source organism: Phymorhynchus buccinoides (assembly GCA_017654935.2). Classification (NCBI taxonomy): domain Eukaryota; kingdom Metazoa; phylum Mollusca; class Gastropoda; order Neogastropoda; family Raphitomidae; genus Phymorhynchus; species Phymorhynchus buccinoides. The sequence continues at coordinate 14,624,267 of CM065695.1, read as the reverse complement.
ATAAAAAATCTTCAGGAAGAATACAGAGAATGACTAGATTAGTGTGGATTGTTAGCAAAAACCAGCAATCAACATCATGAGATTGTCAATGCTTCAATACCAAGTGCTGATATGAACCTTCGCTTCAGCGGTTCAAAATGATGTACACAATCCTGTATCTTTATGCATTCTGGTTTAACAAAAACACACACACAAAATCGACACAAACCTTTTCACACACACACGTGCGTGTGCATGTGCGCGCGCAATGCGTGATGCATATTGCAATTCTCATCTAGATCAAAATACCCATGGACATGACATCGCGTTTTTAACATCCATTAGGCCTACATTCTCACTCTCTTTCTCTCTCACTCACATACACACACACACACACACACACACACACACACACACACACACGTGCGTGTGCATGCACGCGCGCAATGCGTGATGCATATTGCAGTTATCATCTAGAGATCAAAATATCCGTGGATATGACATCACGTTATGAATATCCATTACTCTCTCTCTCTCTCTCTCTCTCTCTCTCTCTCTCTCTCACACACACACACACACACACACACACACACATAAAAAGTCATATACTGTATTCACATGCATAACTGCATGGGTGCAACTTTTCCTGGTATACAAGGATTTCCTATTTTTGAATTTTACCAGAAAAGGAACTTCCTTTTTTTTTAAATTAAAATTTGTCAAACAAGATCTTTGTGTGTCTACTGTATTTTTCAAACACTTTAAAATTAGCATGTGTATGAATTGTGGAAAAAGCAAACTAAAATACCTTCATAAATCTTCTTTTTTCTTCTTCAGCTGCAGGGGGTTGTACCCCGGCCTTTCAGGGGTTTTTCATGTTGTGTATTGGCACCCATGTAACTGTAACCTAAGGTGTTCAGTACCATTTTAGAACTGACATTATTTATAATACGTCAACCATTGATTTTTTTTTTTCATTTTAAGTTTTGTACCCCATAGCTAAAGCTGTTATTTCTTGTCCTGTTTAAGGATTTTGTTCAAATATCAAATCGGAATCTATACATTGCAGTAATAATAGTAGCATGGATACTCCTGTCCTGAATTGCAGGATTTTTAAATTGCCTAGAGACGGCGTCGCCGGATTATGAGAATTTGAGAAGCAACGATTTTCTTACACACACACTTGTATAATAAAAAGGGCCTATGTAAGCACTTGCTATATTCAAAGGAATGTAGCACTTGTACTAGTCTAGAGGGGTGAAAAAAGAGCAGTAAGTGTGTGTGTGTGTGTGTGCACTGCCCCTGCACTCCACCGGGACCGCCCCCTTGCCGGCTTTTTTAGATTTCCCAGGAGCACCCATGTAGTACTAGTAGTAAGACAGTACAGCTAGCAGAGCACAGGTGGGGGAGGAAAAGGCCTGGTACACAGTACATCCGGATTTTCTGCGCTGAAATAATCAACAAGTAAAAGAAAGAAGGGGAAAAAATCTACGGATTAGGGAAAATACGGACACATCCGCTTTTTTTTGTTCTTCTTCTTTCTTTTACTTATTTACTGATTGCGCGTGGATTTCCGAGCGGGACATCCGCGTGTATGTGTACACGGACTTAAAGACCCACCACGTTACTTGTCTAAATCACGTTTTTTACGTGTTTTCCCTCTTATAGCTGGTGAGAAATCTTAATAAATCCTCCAAGCATAAGAGGGAATGTGACGTGTGGGGGGGGGGGGGGGGGGGGTAAAAACTCTACAAGCGGTTTTCAGTGAAGTCGCTCAGAGTGACGTACTGCTGCAGCACCTTGGGCAGAGGGAGGCGGGGGATGGTCTCCAGGATGGACGTGTCCCCCGTGGCCCTGTTCAGCGCCTCCCGCACGCGCTCGCGGCTCAGCTCCATCAGGGAACGCGAGTTGCACGCACGGTGACGCAGCCAAGCCAGCAGCTCCGTCTTGCTCCGCACGGCCGCGCGCTCCGAGCCAGAAATGCGGTAGAAGAGCGGCGAGAAGTACGGGATTCTGCGCGAGCACTGCTCCGCTTCTTCTACGCTCGGCTGGTAGCCGCACAGCACCAGCAGCTTCACCACGCCCGCGTCGCAGTGAGTGAAAGCTTCCACCAACAAACTGCGGCCGTAGCCGCGTAGGGAAAAGTTCCTCTGAAAACGGCAGCCGTTGAAGAGCAGCAAGGAGGCGATGAAGCTGTTGTCGATGTCGACGGCCGCAGACAGCGGCGTCCACTGGTAATCGCCTTGAGACAACTTGCAGCCGAACTCGATCAACAACCGAAGCGTGGTGTCCAGGAAAGCGGTGTGTCTCGAAGACTTCGCGGAGATCTTGTAGTAGAAGACGGCGGTGAGGAAGGGCGTAGGCGCGGCGGTGCTTTTCGTGGCGGCGTTGACGTCGCAGCCTTTGCTCAACAGCTCGCGCACGACGTTTTCCTCGGCGCTGCGGATGGCTTCGTGCAGAGGGGTGTGAAGTTGGTTGTTGGCGGCTTTCACGTTGGCGCCGGCGTCGCAGAGTAGGCAGGCTACGGTGTTCAGCTGGTTGTGGATGGCGCGGTGCAGCGGGGTGTTTCCAGCCTTGTCCGGAACGTCTACCTCGCAGAAGGGCAGCGTTACCAGGAAAGAGGCCATGTCCGCCCGCCGGTAGTTGCAGGCCACGTGCAGAGGCGTCTGGCCCTTGAGGTCACGCGCGTTGATGAGGTGGGATGATCGGTGGCGGCTAGTCTTATTATTGCACGTGCAGCTGATGCTGGTGTCAATCCTTGCATCAGCAATTTGTAGAAAACCTCTGGGTCCGGGCTGGTTCTGGAGACTCTGAATGGAGGGCTGTGTTTGGATGTCGTCGTCATCGTCGTCGTCGTCGTTAGCGCGACGCAAACGCTTACACGCGGAGCACACACCGAGATCCTGGCAGTCTGTGGACGTGGAGGGCGGTGGTGGGGGAGGCTGGTGGGTGTGGGTGTGGGACAGAAGCAGACACAGAATGTTGAGATGACCGTACTGACAAGCCCAGTGGAAAGCGGTCTTTCCTTCTTTGTCAACCGCTTCCACGTTCCCGCCGCACATCAGCAGCGTTCGCACTTTGGACTCACGCCCGCACTTCACCGCTTCGATCAGATCGTCTTCGTTGGTCAGCAAAGGAGTAGGCATGGTTCTGGGCAGAGTGACCCCTTGAAGGCTTTGATTCAAAGAAAACGAGCACAAGGAAATAAAGTATGTCTCTTCACCGTAAATTGAAGAAGAAAACAGAAAATAGTCCTGGTTCCGTTGAAACTAACGGTCAGAAGTAGTGTATGCGACGTATTGATTCTAATCCTGATCCTGAAAATGACGTAACGTCGATTCGAAGCTTGAACAATGGCCACAATTATGTAAAACTAAGTGGTCTTAGTGTGATAAAACCGTTCACATAGTCAGTCTGAGGACTGTTGATAATCTCTTGCGAAGTTTAGTCGCCTTTTTGATGATGGGTATGAAGCAGTAGACTAGTTTTCAGTCACTAAATGATATGATAATCTTCAACTGCACAGACAGAGACAACATTGAATGGGGCAAGTTTTATGTATGCTAGTTAAAACCATTTTTCAGTAAAAGCATTTTCTGTCATGATAAAAAAATCAACACCAAAACGTAACTGTTTGGGATGTGAAGATTCGTCATTTCTGATTGTAGTGAATGTGTTTATTTTATCATTTTATCATCAGCTTAATTTGCGTTTGACATCAACTCTCAATGTATTTAAATGCACCCTGAACACTTCTAGAAATAACGTGGAAGTAAAACTACTCTCTAATACTAACATTGGCAGTGTCTGTCGGAAATGTATGGCGAATCTCAGTAATACAATTGCACATATACATTAATACTGTTGTAGGCAACTTGTTTCTTGAGCATCATATATATTCATTCACTCAAAGAAGAAAATCACGTAAATTATGATATTGCACAGATCAAGGGAATTGGGCCCAACAAACTGGGCATAATCAGTTCACCACAACAGAGATGGACACTCAAAGACAAACAATAAACTTAGAAATCAAATGACCACGAAGTTCATTTTGCCAAAACCATTAAGAAAAGTGCAAACCGTTATGACGTTTACAGAATAACTCGTACAACCAAAACCATAGTTGTTTCTTTCTTTAGGACCTACATTTTCCATACAAGGCTTTTAAGATAAGAGTAAACACGGTCTTCTCACCGCTGCAGTCTACACTTGCATGTTTCCGAATGGGTTACTCAACATTCCCAAATAATAATAATAATAATAATAATAACTGACACTATGTGTCAACTTAATAACTTATAGACAGTCACTGCGGCACTGTCAGTAATCTACAAGATGCGAGTAAAGACTGTTATCAGACTGTGCAATAAGTGCCTTGAAGAAGAATCATCAACCCAACGGAAAATCACCGGTATACCGATCATCAACCAATAGAAAACCACCACGATACAGTCACGTGATCGTAACCCAATGGAAAACCACTATACATTCACGTGATCGTCAACCAATAGAAAAAACACACTACACAGTCACGTGATCGTCAACCAATGGAAAACCACCGTACAGTCACATGTAACACTCCAAAATAGAAGCGGATTTGGGCACAGCGGCTGCGTTTAGTTTGCCACGCGCTTTTAAAGCTCAACTAATTTCGACGAGCACCCCAGAGTTACATTGGAAAACGTTGAAATTAAGAGGCAAGGCCCGGGTCTGTTAAGGGCTGGGTCACTAAATATGTAAATGAGAAGGCGTCTCCACGAAGTTCCCAAAGAAGCGAGTTTCAATGAAGCGCAATTAATTTGCAGTTTGTTCACAGGCCTATCGATTTCATCACAGTCACACTTGCAAAAAGTCACACAGCAGTAAACCCTATATCTCTGGACCTCAAGGTATCACAGAAGGAGAAAGTAGGGGGTGGTCGGATAAAGCATGGTACGATTTGGGGCGCACGTTCCTAGTCTATGGCAATTCGCTGGGGGGGTTTTGTCCACTTTTGGAGAACACACTGATTTGTAAAAAATAACTTTTTTTTCATTATATCCTGGTCTTGCTTGACAAGAATAGTGTTCCCAGTTTCGTAGTTCTCAAATTCTTTACATTTTATCGAAATATTTTATCTAAAGTTTTATTTTTGTGTAGCCGGGCCATAAATGCCACTATTCTGTATCCACGCGAGCTTTATATGAAGGTCTACTTACAAATGCAAGCTTGTTCATGAAGTTGATAGTTCAGTCACGTTCCAATACCGATGTTAAAAAACACCCCAACACTCAAACATCTATAGATTGTAATGCCTTCAGCTGCGACAGCAATTATCCTTATAATATGCTTCAACAATGGATGACCAATAAAACAAAATATATATATATATATATAACTGATTTCAGAATCAGATGGTAACAGATTTCCCTAAACCACGCTGTGCAATGTATCCACAGAATAGAAGAGGCAATGAAAATAATGATCTACAGAATCAGACGGCAACAGCTTTTCACTCAGCGACACTGTTAATCTTTCTAGAGGAGAGATGATAAATTAGATCAACAGATGTAAGGGAAACGCAGAGGCAACAGGTGTCGTTATAGCCAGTGGTGTCCCGAAGCCCCGGTCATAGGCCATTGACCTATTGAAATTGAAAGTGTCAAATTGTGTTCTCCCCTGTCAGGACATGTCTGATTACATTTTAACACTGGCACGCTTTGTTTTACTGATTTCTGCAAGAGCCAGGACGTTGTCCTATTGACTTCTATTGTCTTAGGACAGTTTATCCTATCACCTTCCGATCCTCAGTACATCACTGTATAGGACACAGTGGTCTCCGAAGTCTGGTGTTAATCGTGTATCATGCAGGCGTACAGACGCCAGTGGAGGAGGGTGATGGATTCGGTCAAAGACAGTCAGCACGGGATAAATGTCTTTTCACTTTGACAATAGTCAATACTAGCATATAATATGATATCCGATCAATGTCCGTGTGTTCTTCAGTTTAACGTCCTTCCACCAAAAGTGATTCAGACAGGTCCAATGTCCGTCTGTCTCTGTGTATGTGTGTGTGAGTCTGTGTGTGCGTGCGTGTATGTGCGAACACGGGAAGAGATCAAGGCGGTCGATTGATGAGCATCAAAGTATAGTCCTCCTTAGAAGCAGAAGAGGTCTGTTGAAACCATTCTGGAGAGGGCAGCTTCCAAGGGGAGACAGATCCCCACGGCTCAGATCGTCTGAAACACACATAAGGTGCAGCATTGAGAGGTTTGATATATGCATCTCTGTCTGTCTGTCTGTCTCTGTGTGTGTGTGTGTGTGTGTGCAGAGCCGGATCTAGGAGGGGTTTCCTAGTTTCCGGACTCCCCCACCACCACCTCAGTTCCAAGCTTGTCTAAAACAACGGTGAAAAGTGAGAAAATGACTCGATTTTTGCCTTAACATATCACTAAATTGTAAAAGATGTCGGGGCTTCGCCCCCTGGTCCCCCCAAGTAACGTTGAACCCTTAACCCAGAACCTATGCAGCTCCCTGGACCCCCGGAGGACCCCCCCCCCCCCCCCCTTACGAATCACTTGGTCCGGCCCTGGTGTGTGTGTGTGTGTGTGCGCGCGCGCGTGTGCGTGCGCGTGTGTGTGTGTGAATGTACAGGTGAATGTTACTTTCTTTTTATTCTTTTTGTTGTTCATTTTTGTTTGCAGGGGCAAAATTGAGAGAAGGGGTGGGAAGGGGGGAGGGACAGACAGACAGACAGCAGAGAAAGAAATGAGACAGGCAAGGACAGATAAAGATCTCTCTCTCTCTCTCTCTCTCTCTCTCTCTCTCTCTCTCTCACGGACAGATTGTAAGAATAGGCATTGCCTAAAAATCTTCATCCTTGTTAAATAAAGTTTGTCAATGTTCAGTGTTCTCTCTCTCTCTCTCTCTCTCTCTCTCTCTCTCTCTCTCTCTCTCTTGCCCCCAAACAAAACTACCCACCCAATAATTATGAATTGAAAGAACAAAGTCCTATCGTGCCAAACGTCAATAAAACCTGACTCAGACCATGTGTATAGTACTAGTAGACCCGCTATACGTCAAAGTATGGAACCACCAAGCCCTGTTATTTAGAACACTTAAAGAGTCTGTGGGTCACTGGTCCAAAACAATGGCAAAGCTGGGAATAGAAAAAAACACCGCAAAACCACACACACACACGCACGCACGCACACATGCAAAACAAAGGAGGAAAAAAAGAAAGAACGGAACAGAAAATTAAAAACAAAAATGAAGGCAGACGTGGTGTGAGTTGCATGATGAGCGAGCAAGATAGCGGAGAGCAGATGAATAAGTGGGTGTGGTGTGAGAGTAACATATTTGTTTAAATGTAAATTTATGTTTCTTCTTTTTAATCAATATTCTAATTTGGATGTATAACTCATTTTACACAGTGGAAGACAATTTTGTATTTGCGTTTGTACAATGCCAATGGACTATAAAGAAACTTGCGACCTATGACTCATGTTTTACATCATAAAATCAAAATACAGCAAAACTCGGTTATAAGAAAATCGAAGGGAGATAATTTTTTGCTTATTACCATATTCGAGTTTTCTTATATCCGAAACAAAATGAAGAGAACATACTTTTTCCTAATTTGATGCATTTCTTACATCATAAAATCAAAATCGTCTACTAAGAAGAAGATTTCAAGGTGCCTACAACCACTCAAACTAACAAGCTTTTTTTTCCTTTTCACTGTTATGAAATACGTACCCCTTCACCTTTCTTATACTGAACTATTACTATTTACTGTCCACCCATGCAGCTTTTTATCAATCGTTTGCATTTGTTTATGTGGATTTTCGTCCACATATTCAGTTATTTGTATTTATCTTCTTAAAGAAATGGATTGCCTTTTCCTCTCTGCCATTGCTGCTGAAAATAAAAGGATGGACAGTCTCTCTACCACCAACACAAAAGTACCGGCACTCATATTTTTTTCTTATGCTCAACATTTATTTTGCACAGAATACTGAAGGAAAGTATGGAATAAAGGAACAAAAACAACTCAATTAGTCTTGCAATCAAGTGCCTGTACTGTTTAGACTGTCTGTGACGCATGAGGTAAACTTTCCCTTTTTGGAACGACTTCAATTTTCTCGCAACATCCTTTCAGTTCAGGTCCAACTCACTTTTAAAGACACACTGACCCAACATGATTAAGTCCCTTGTTTTTTTTCTGGGTAGCTGTGACCCACACACAAATTCCCCCAACTTCAAATTGAGGCTGCTCTTTAAAATGTTTCGTTTTCAATTTGGGGGCATTTGTATGGGAGTCAAACCTGGTAAAAACAAGATTTCTTACCATCTATAAGAGGGAAAACACGTGAAACCCGTGATTTTGACACGTGATCTGGTGGGTCTTTAACAACACACACAAAAAACATGCAAAAGACTGAACAAAGCAATGTAATTATGGCAAACTTCAGCTTCAGAATCAGATGCAAAAGAAAAAAAGTGTAAAAATGTGGTGGTGTTTTTGTTTGTGGCACAAGCCACAAACCTATAACTCACTTTGTCGGTCCGTCGGTCTGTCGGTCTGTCGGTCTGTCAGTCGGTCCAAAATTGTCGCACATATTGTAAAAGAGAAAGAAAAGTACAGACAGAAAAAAAATACTTGGGCATAAAGTAACATTTCAGTTGTCATATCTACAGTCCTTAGGTATGGAAAGAATTGTATACTGAACAGAGCACATGAATCTTCATTTTAAAGCATACAAAATAATAAACATACGTACAAAATAATAAACATACGTAATACAGACACTGCAACAGACACGACGAGTATGCGGTGCTTCTTTCGATGAGCATAAGTAGGATAAATAGTTTTAAATGTTTTCCAAAAGATATAAAAAGTTACGAAATGGTGCAGAGATAACATTCTGGTTTACAGATTAAAATTATTGAAAAGCCGGGGGAGGCGACTCAGTGTATGTAATGATTGGAGTGGTAAAAATAGACCGCTGGGCTGCAGTCTTGTGGAGTGAAAGTGTTTGATCAAAAATTGTGTGTGTGAAGAGCATAATGTAAATGCGCACGGCGATGCCCTTGTTTGTAGTTCAAATAGTCGCGTGCCACAAATGATTGCGAATCCGCGCTTGTTTTTTTATCAGTTCTGATGCGAGACTTTTTATTTTCATCTCTCTCCCTACTATGTCTCTGTCTTGTTGTGTTGTGTTGTTGATTGTTCTATTGCTTCAGAAAGAATTTCCTGTAAAATGGACAGTAAAAATATTGATTGATTGATTGATTGATATCTTCGAAGGAGAAGGAAAGTCAACTTTATGGTTATCGTAATTATGGGGAAATGGAGTCCAATGAATGGTTCTTTTTTTGTGTGTGGCTCACTCGTATCAACGAAGTGAGTCTACGTTCCGGTTCGTTCTCACGCTTCTTCAGTTTTCCAGGTGTCTGTGTGAGTGTCTGTCTGTGGTAACTTTAACGTTGGCTTTTTTCTCGGGATCTATGAGACGCTCGATGCTCAAACTTTGCATACATATAGATGTTTATGCAAGCTTTCAAAAATCATGATTTGGTGTATAAGCCTAAGGCGATATGGTACCTAGGGTGACTTTTACTCTCTTGACGTTAACCTTGACCTTTGACCCTGAGCATCGTCAATTATTTGTTTTAGGCATCTTTTATATCCTAGCAGACACAGTCCCCAAATTCAGTTGGCAAGCAAGTAGACTAGCCTAAGATCATAGGGAGTGCTAAATATTGTTGACCTCAGGGACCATGATGACCTTGACCTTTGACCTTGAATTTTTGTCTGTCAAAATATCACATGAACCGCTGCACAGATTCGCTTAAAATTTTGTCGGGTGGGATATCACATCAAGCTGATGAGTCCAGTATAGAAACCATACCTTTTATGAACACTTTGGCATTTAGATCTATTCTCTGGCATTTTTATATCTATCTCCGGTATTAAGATCTATCTTTAAAAAACACAGCGAGTGAGCCTTGAAGACTTTGCCCTTCTTTTTTTTTAACTTGTTGGAGAAGTTTTCTGAGAGAGAGAGAAAAAGCACCCATTTTATCTGTCAGATGTTAAAGAAAAAGAAAGTAGGCTTTTATTCTCGGACTTCACCTTTTTGGATGTTTTTTTGTTTTCCTTATTAAATAAGGAAAGCAAACTACGTTTACCGAAAAAAGCACCTACCTCTCTCTCTCTGCTCTAGTCTCTCGGTCTCTGCCTCTCTCTCCTCTAATGCTCTCTCAGCACCTCTCTCTCTTTTTTGTATTGTGGCCCAAGGCCCGAAATATTCAGTATTATTCTCTCTCTCTCTCTCTCTCTCTCTCTCTCTCTCTCTCTCTCTCTCAGAAACGCTGCGAGAGAGAGAGAAAATGGAGTTCTATGTCCTCTTGGTCTGAATCAGACACATATGGGACATTTGTAAATACAAATATGGTTGGAACAATACTGGAGGCAATGCCCGGAGGCAGTACGAAACCAGTAAAGTCCCGATTTTTTAAAATTAATACAGATAGCTGTAGCGGTGACCACGCCTCGGTTAAACCTCATCGGCTATGGCACCGCCACAAGTATTAGGTGAAACGCTGCGAGAATGTTTTATCCCTATGATTGTCCCTTATATTCAGCTTTCGGCTTTACTTCTTTCTTTTATTCTATAAACAAAAGCAACGTTTATGGCTACAGGTAGATAACAACACAAGAGAGTGGGGGGTTTTTGGTGGTTGTTTTTTTAAACCAAATCCATTTAACCCTTTCACCGCCAAAGTCGCATTTTAGCACCACAGTTATTTAACACCTATGTTACTAAAAGGCATCAAATTGGGGTCTATTATCCAAAGACCCTGTTGTCTTAGTTTTATGAAGCAACGTTTTTATATATGTTACAGAACAATCCCCAATACTGCAAATGGATTTTGTTCTCTACCCGAGTAAATTTAACGGACATTTTTGGCTGAAATATAGCTGGCGGTGAAAGGGTTAATGTATCTTTTTGCCCATTTCGCCCACAAAGATTTTCCGATGGAAAGAACTCTTTTTTTTAATCCAGGGATAATCAAGGATGTAAAAATAGTATGTCACCATTCCTTTTGTCTTCACTCTTTCTTTCTCTTTTCGTATTTTACTTTCGCGTTCGCTTTATCGTTATGGATAGAGAGAGCCTTGAGGGCCAGCCACACTGCATACGATTCGAATTCGACTCAGTGCCGGATCCGATTTTGACATTTGCGAGGCTTGATTGACATAAAAGTCTACTGTCTAAAATTAATGAATCTGATGAAATTCTACCAGTTGTGTTCGCTATAGTTGTCAGTCTCCCGTACAAGAATCTGATAAAATATCTTATTTTTGTATCGGACGTTTTTGTTTGATTCGTGTATTTGGGGGTCTACATGAGTAGGGTAAGACGGGGTAAGAAGCCCATGCCAATTATCTCATGAAATAAAGAAAAGTAGCACTCGTCTCATGGGAAAATGTGACTGGAATTTTCCTTTATTTCATGAGATAATTGGCATGGGCTTCTTACCCGCCCATGGGCTTTTTACCCCGTCTTCACCTAGGTATAGTGAACGGAGAAAAAAAAAGTACAGTTATGTTTTAGACGGAAGGGCGGCTCGCTTCGTACTCAACCGCTACCACAACACCTCCAAGTGTCACCGACATGATATCTCAGTTAGGGTGGCCCACACTTGAGCAGCGCAGGAAAACCAACAGGCTGACTAACAATGCTTTATAAAAATCCAGCAAGGCATTGTCCAGGTTGACAACACCAGGCTCATCCCAGCACCGAGCCGCCAGAGAAGAGGACGTGACCAACAACTGTCATCCATCCACTGTCGCACTGAGTACAGACGGAATTCATTTCCCCCTCGAACCATCCGCGACTGGAACGGGCTGCCTGAGGCGGCTGTGTGTCCAGGCATCCATCAAACAACAATATTTTTAAAATGTTTTAAAAAGGTGTTCCTGTTTTGACGAGGCATCATGTTGGGGATCCGCAGGGAGAACCAGCTGGCTGGGTCATTGTAGATTAGGGCTTCCTCTTTTTCCTTTGCCCTCTCTCTCTCTCTCTCTCTCTCTCTTTATTTCATTTCATTTTGTTTTATTCTTTCGTTTTTCCGACTTCGGACCTCGACCGAAACAGTGCCCTCAAAATAAAATCGTTGAGTGTGGGCACTCAACCGGAAGAAGCATTTCACGTGAATCGTGACTCACAGACATCGTCACAATCGTATCGTATTTGTGGTGTCAAATCGTATGCAGTGTGGCTGGGGCATTAAAAAGGGGTGTGAACGAGACATCCATTTGATGGTGCTTTACTGGGGGAGTAGTAGTATTAACAGTGCTTTTGACGTGGCCTTTGAAGCTCCGTTTAGTGGCCCATGACCACGAGCCACTAGAGGTCATTTTACCGGTGCTTTACCTTTGAAGATGGCCGCCGAGCGAGAGAGCGAACTAACGAGATGAACGAGAGAGATAATACGAATGTGTACGAATGTTCTTTTATTTTATGTACGAATGTTTTTAATGAGGGTAGAACAAAATAAATAAGCTGGGTAGCTTTCTTTCTTCTTTTTTTTTAACACCACCATTGCCCTCAAAGAAAATAAACAACAAGAGAGAGAGGGAGACAGAGAGAGACGGGGGGGGGGGGGGGGGGGGGGGGGGGGGGGGGGGGGGGGGGAGAGAGAGAAGGGGGAGGGAGAGGGGGGGGGGGGGGGGGAGGGAGGGAGAGAGAGAGAGGAGAAAGAGAGACAGAGAGACGGTGTGTGTGTGTGTGTGGGGGGGGGGTGGGGGGGGGGTGAGGGGGGGGGGGGGGAGAAGGTGGGGGGGGGGGGAGCGCTTTTAAACAAAACACCAAGTCGCCCGAGGCTTATTTAGCCGCGTAAAAGTTATACTGTTTACTAGCCGCGAACGAAGAGAGCGAAGCTGGTAATGTTTTCAGGGCATTCTGTTACAGCTATCTATCTGACTATGTTAACACGGTAACGTTTGAACGAAGGGATCTAGGACGCTCACATTTTGCATGCGGATAGGTACTAAGAATATCAAGGCCATCTTCGAAAATGAAGGTCATAGGTCAAAGGTCAAGGGAGCCGGAAATGCTGCCGAACACCTGGCACGACAACAGAGGGACCTATAGGACGCTAAAATTTTGCATGCATATAGGTACTAAATATATCCAGGCCAAGTTCCAAAATGAAGGTCATAGGTCAAAGGTCAAGGTCACTGGCGCCGAATATGCTGCCGAGTCAAAAATACTTTATTATCTTGTTAGGAGAAATTACGGTGTGGTCTCGCACAAGTACAATACAAACAAGAAAAAACACACCATTTGCATGCATTAAAAATCGAAACAAAACTAATAAGGAAAAATGGACAACAGATCATGCTTCGCAAGAAGTTGGACATATTAAGAGTCAACACAAGCAGTACAATTAACTGATGGTAATTTTTCTCCTTTTTCAACAAATAAAGTACTGTCTGTCTTACTCCCTTCCCCCAAAGGCGCAAGACTGTTTTATGAGCATTTGGTAAGTAATGAAGTAAACCCAAGGTGTTGCCAGAACTGGGATAGTAGACTTGCAAGGAATGTGCCGTGGAAGATCATATTTCGAAAAATTAAAGAAGTTAAATTAAAGTGGGCCAAAATTAGAATTGTTCATAGAATTATCGGAACTAACATTATTCTTCAAAGCATGAATTGTGAATGTGAAGCAACAAATAAATGCTCTTTTTGCAATATTGAAAAAGAAAATATTCAACACCTTTTCTGGCACTGCCAATTTGTTCAAACTTTTTGGAAAGAATTTCAAACAAAACTTACTCAAAAATGCTCAATCGCACAGAATTTTAAATTTAGCGAACACTTAGTAATTTTCGGTTGTGAAAAGAATGTTCGCACAGATGAGATTATAGATTTGATCATCTTGCTCGCAAAATCGTACATTTATAAATGCAAGAGAAAAAAAAGAATCACCGCTAATGCCATTTACACATACTTTAAAATATAGGTTTTCAGTTGAAAAATACAATGCCAGAATCCAAATGAAAGTCGATCAGATTGAACAACTCTGGGACCCATACAACCCCTTGTTTTTCTGATATTGAAAGATTATGGCCTTGAGGAAGGGGAAGGGAAGGCGTATCGAACTTTTTCAACAATAATATAATTATGTATTATACGTTTTCTTTTCTTTTTTCTTAGACCAGTGTAATTTAGATGGGGTTTTTTTTGTATGGCATTTGTGTCCGTTGTGGTTGACAAACTGTCTTAATCTTTTAGCTAATGTTTTGGTAAATATATGAGCACTAATTATTTTTTTTATGTATTAAATAAATTTAAAAAATTGTCATTTATAAGTGATCCTCTCGCATATACATAACATATTCACGTCTTTCATAACGCTTATCCAATGCCTCTTCCTTTTTTTTTGGGGGGGGGGGGGGGGGGTTGTTATGTGTGTGTTTTTGCTTTGTTTGTTTTTGAGTGTTTTTTTCTTTTTGTTTGGGGGTGTTGGGTTTTTTTGGGGGGGTTGTGCGTGTGTGTTGTTGTTTTTTTTGGTTGTTTTTTTCACTCTTATTATTCTATTTCTGTATCTGTATTGAATGAGTTATTCACTGGATAATTTATTTATTGCTCATCTGTCTGTCTTTATCAAGTTAAAAAAAAAGAATGAATGGATGTATGTTAAAATAAAAAAAAAAAAAAAAAAAAAAAAAAAAAAAAAAAAAAAAAAAAAAAAAAAAAAAAAAAAAAAAAAAAAAAAAAAAAAAAAAAAAAAAAAAAAAAAAAAAAAAAAAAAAAAAAAAAAAAAAAAAAAAAAAAAAAAAAAAAAAAAAAAAAAAAAAAAAAAAAAAAAAAAAAAAAAAAAAAAAAAAAAAAAAAAAAAAAAAAAAAAAAAAAAAAAAAAAAAAAAAAAAAAAAAAAAAAAAAAAAAAAAAAAAAAAAAAAAAAAAAAAAAAAAAAAAAAAAAAAAAAAAAAAAAAAAAAAAAAAAAACAAAAAAAAAAAAAAAAAAAAAAAAAAAAAAAAAAAAAAAAAAAAAAAAAAAAAAAAAAAAAAAAAAAAAAAAAAAAAAAAAAAAAAAAAAAAAAAAAAAAAAAAAAAAAAAAAAAAAAAAAAAAAAAAAAAAAAAAAAAAAAAAAAAAAAAAAAAAAAAAAAAAAAAAAAAAAAAAAAAAAAAAAAAAAAAAAAAAAAAAAAAAAAAAAAAAAAAAAAAAAAAAAAAAAAAAAAAAAAAAAAAAAAAAAAAAAAACAAAAAAAAAAAAAAAAAAAAAAAAAAAAAAAAAAAAAAAAAAAAAAAAAAAAAAAAAAAAAAAAAAAAAAAAAAAAAAAAAAAAAAAAAAAAAAAAAAAAAAAAAAAAAAAAAAAAAAAAAAAAAAAAAAAAAAAAAAAAAAAAAAAAAAAAAAAAAAAAAAAAAAAAAAAAAAAAAAAAAAAAAAAAAAAAAAAAAAAAAAAAAAAAAAAAAAAAAAAAAAAAAAAAAAAAAAAAAAAAAAAAAAAAAAAAAAAAAAAAAAAAAAAAAAAAAAAAAAAAAAAAAAAAAAAAAAAAAAAAAAAAAAAAAAAAAAAAAAAAAAAAAAAAAAAAAAAAAAAAAAAAAAAAAAAAAAAAAAAAAAAAAAAAAAAAAAAAAAAAAAAAAAAAAAAAAAAAAAAAAAAAAAAAAAAAAAAAAAAAAAAAAAAAAAAAAAAAAAAAAAAAAAAAAAAAAAAAAAAAAAAAAAAAAAAAAAAAAAAAAAAAAAAAAAAAAAAAAAAAAAAAAAAAAAAAAAAAAAAAAAAAAAAAAAAAAAAAAAAAAAAAAAAAAAAAAAAAAAAAAAAAAAAAAAAAAAAAAAAAAAAAAAAAAAAAAAAAAAAAAAAAAAAAAAAAAAAAAAAAAAAAAAAAAAAAAAAAAAAAAAAAAAAAAAAAAAAAAAAAAAAAAAAAAAAAAAAAAAAAAAAAAAAAAAAAAAAAAAAAAAAAAAAAAAAAAAAAAAAAAAAAAAAAAAAAAAAAAAAAAAAAAAAAAAAAAAAAAAAAAAAAAAAAAAAAAAAAAAAAAAAAAAAAAAAAAAAAAAAAAAAAAAAAAAAAAAAAAAAAAAAAAAAAAAAAAAAAAAAAAAAAAAAAAAAAAAAAAAAAAAAAAAAAAAAAAAAAAAAAAAAAAAAAAAAAAAAAAAAAAAAAAAAAAAAAAAAAAAAAAAAAAAAAAAAAAAAAAAAAAAAAAAAAAAAAAAAAAAAAAAAAAAAAAAAAAAAAAAAAAAAAAAAAAAAAAAAAAAAAAAAAAAAAAAAAAAAAAAAAAAAAAAAAAAAAAAAAAAAAAAAAAAAAAAAAAAAAAAAAAAAAAAAAAAAAAAAAAAAAAAAAAAAAAAAAAAAAAAAAAAAAAAAAAAAAAAAAAAAAAAAAAAAAAAAAAAAAAAAAAAAAAAAAAAAAAAAAAAAAAAAAAAAAAAAAAAAAAAAAAAAAAAAAAAAAAAAAAAAAAAAAAAAAAAAAAAAAAAAAAAAAAAAAAAAAAAAAAAAAAAAAAAAAAAAAAAAAAAAAAAAAAAAAAAAAAAAAAAAAAAAAAAAAAAAAAAAAAAAAAAAAAAAAAAAAAAAAAAAAAAAAAAAAAAAAAAAAAAAAAAAAAAAAAAAAAAAAAAAAAAAAAAAAAAAAAAAAAAAAAAAAAAAAAAAAAAAAAAAAAAAAAAAAAAAAAAAAAAAAAAAAAAAAAAAAAAAAAAAAAAAAAAAAAAAAAAAAAAAAAAAAAAAAAAAAAAAAAAAAAAAAAAAAAAAAAAAAAAAAAAAAAAAAAAAAAAAAAAAAAAAAAAAAAAAAAAAAAAAAAAAAAAAAAAAAAAAAAAAAAAAAAAAAAAAAAAAAAAAAA
>CM065695.1:14597443-14602443 GCA_017654935.2 Phymorhynchus buccinoides | reverse complement strand
CTTTATTTTTTTTTTTTTTTTTTTTTTTCTTTTTTTTTTTTTTTTTATTTTTTTTTTTTTGTTTTTTTTTTTTTTTACTTTTTTTTCCATATGGTTTTGTTTTTTGGGGTCACCCGTGACACGCCCCGCCCAAAACACGCCTTTAATTAACCAGTCCTCTGCCTCTTTCTGAGGTGGCGGGCTACTGCCGTTAGTTTCATGTGGTCTGGGAAAAAAAGGTGTGTGGCTGAGTGTGTCGTGTCAGTCAGCGCAAATGGTTTTTGCCATTCTACTTCTGCGTTCCCGGGCCAAAAGGCCACAATGGGTACGTATGCGTCCGTTTTTCCAGCTTTCACTGGTGTCCTCGCTGCATTTACATTTCTGGATGTTAAAATACAAATTCCATGTCTCTGACGGTGACCATTTATGTAATGCATATGCTTGTAATGTGTCTCTATTGCTTGAAGTATGGTGTACTTTTGTATCATCGGCAAATACTTTACATATATGCTATTTAGCTCTTCTGGCAGATCATTAATGAAAAAGAAAAATAATGTTGGACCCAATATACTACCCTGGGGTATTCCACTACTACTAACCTTTGCTTCACTTGAATAAGATGTACCTACTCGTACTATTTGTGTTCTGTCTTATAAAATAAAATATAAGTGTAATCCATTCTAATAACTTTCCCCCAATCCCATAGGCTGCGAATTAAATCAATAATCTTTGATGGTCGCACTTGGTGACACATCTGTTGGCCTACATGATTCAGAGAAATAACAGCACAATTACGTTAAACTTCGCTTTAGGCGATTATGGTTTGCTAAAGAAGGTACAGTGGAACCTCCCTTATAAGACTCCCTCCCACATAAGACCTGGTTCTCTGACACATTGCCCTTCTTTGTAAGTATTAAAATGACCTCCCTTATATTTTGGATGATTTTTTGAAGGTCCTCTTCTTTTTCTTCGGTCGCTCAGAGTAGTTTCCTTTCAATTATGAGCGCAGATGCGTCATGCTGCCGTTATGCGCCTAAGAAAGAAATAATTAGGCCCAGCATATCCGACTTCGGCTGGAGGACTCGGAAACGTTTTTGAAAATGTTTCTTGAATAAAAGGCAGGAGAATGGATCGGAAAGGCAGAAAGATAGTAGGACTATATAACAGCAAGCAAAGGGAAAAGGCAGAGTCAAAGAGAGTGACAGATTAGAGGACGTTATAAGCACAGAACTTCCAGAAGGCGGGGGGTGGGGGTGGGGGGACTATTTTTACGAAAGACCCCCAGTATCCCCACTGACGGGGAGAGACTCGTGGAGGGGGCGGGGTCGTCCAGCTCCCCGTATGGAGGCACAAGGCATCCACCCACTGCCCCGGCCATCTCAAACAAAATATTAATTTTTACACACACGTGCGCGCGCGCGCGCACAAAACACACAGACACACACCTCCATATCATTGATGCTTTTGATTCAGAAGAAAGCTTACCGTCAACATACATTTGACATTGACATTGGCATTTGGTATATTCTACTCACAGAGACTTATCTCTGTGAAATTCGGGCTGCTCTCCCCTGGAGAGCGCGTCGCCGCAAGTACAGCGCCTACCTTTTTTTTTTTGGGGGGGGGGGGCGGCACAGAGTGAGGAGGGGGTGTGGGCACACTTGGAAAACCTAGCTATCAATTTGGTCATACCAGGCAGCGAGACTTCTCCCTGCTCTTACCGACTTTCAACTTCCGTGGGATTTTTACGTGCGTAAAGCGCACGGGTCAGACTAGCTTTAAGTCCCCATCCGAAGGACTCGACGTTCAGTTCGATTTTCCTGTCAAACTAGAAAGAAAGGGCGAGGCCGGGATTCGAACCCGGGTCACTCACGCTGCAGTCACGCATTACATTTGGCAGGCGAACGTCTTAACCACTCTGCCACCTTTCTCCCTACAATAATTTCTGTAAAGCATCTTGACCCTCTTCAACAACTAAAGCTATAGGCTTTTTGGAGATTCTCCTACCTATCAGCATCACAAATCAGTTTTCTTGTTTTTATTATTGAACTTTTTTTTAAAACATTTTTTAAAATACAGAACATAAAGCATAGCTAAAATAATAACACAACACATACACATACACACGCGCGCATGCACACACACACACACACACACACACACACACACACACACACACACACACACAGACACGCGCACACAGACACGTATACACACATACTACATTGCTGAAGCTAAATACCATAATAAAGAGGTACAATGAATAATCAAACTTTCACAAAATGGGTTGGACGACAAAATCAGTCGATGGCTTGGAGTCAAAACGGACTATCTTAAGATAGTCCATTGACATATTATTGGATTTATTACAAAAGCTAATAACTTGTATCAAACAATGACT
Organism: Phymorhynchus buccinoides; assembly: GCA_017654935.2. Classification (NCBI taxonomy): domain Eukaryota; kingdom Metazoa; phylum Mollusca; class Gastropoda; order Neogastropoda; family Raphitomidae; genus Phymorhynchus; species Phymorhynchus buccinoides. Next base: position 14,600,063 of record CM065695.1, on the reverse strand, counting down.
GCAGAAATATACAAAGGGGATTTTGCTTTTTATAATATTTCAGCAGTCTTTTTTTTATGCAAGTTATTAGTTTTCGTAATAAGTTCAATAATATGTCAATGGACTATCTAAAGATAGTCCGTTTTGACTCCAAGCCATCGAATTTTAATGTTAGTATAGTACTACTTCCATGACAGGTCATCATTCTTTTTTTTAATGGTTTTTTTTTATAACCCGAACAAGACAAGGCGCAATAAATACCTCAATGTACTACACAAGGAACAGGGCTCGGTTTTCACCCACCTCAATCATCCACATCTTCATGCACAGATAATTACATGCATAGTGAAGATTAGGCTTGAGGGCAGTGTGTGGATGCCTCGTGCCTCCATACGGGGAGCTGGACGCCCCCGCCCCATCCACGAGTCTCTCCCCGTGGGGATACCCGGGGGGAGGGTCTTTCGTAAAAAATAATTTTCCCTTTGCTTTCTATCATCTACTATCTTTCTGACTTATTGGCCCATTCTCCTGCCTTTTTTCAATAAAAAACCTTCCAACTAATTTTTCTCCTTTGAGCTACTCCGAAATCAGAATGTGTCGGAAGTACGCAGCGGGGAGACCAGTGAAAACTGAAAAAACAGACACATAGGTACCTTACCCATTATGGCCATATGGCCTGGGAACGCAGAAGAAGATTAGGCTACACCTCTGTAATATACACAATTAACTCAGCAGCCACGGCCAGGCCTGGGTAGTTTTAGCATTAAAAACAAAAATATATATTCTACCTACCTTCAGTCCAAACACACAAAGATAAATCGACAACCTTCTTTGCAGAAATATCAAAAGATGCACTCAAAAAACAAAACTAAGCAGAGCAAAGCAGCTACCGTCTATACCACATAATCTGTGCTTCTCATACTGACTGGCGAAGACGCTTCACTCATCCAACAGCCCTGGCATTGCGGTACTAGGCCTAGTATAGTATACACCTGTGAAGCGAACGAAGCGCAGGTTCTCAAAACGTTCCCGTGAGCAATACAAGGCGAGTTGCCATGCCTAGCGAGTAGCGTTCTGTTACAGGCACAAAACGCTATTAGTACTGATAGGCAACGATTGGACAGTCGTAATCACATGGGTGCAACTACACAAAATGAAAAAAAAACACCTGAAAGGCCGGGTTCGCAGAGGTAATGTCCCCCTGTACTGCAGCTGAAGCAAAAATTGATTTATGAAGGTATTTTAGTTAGTTTTTTTTTTCTCCACCATTTGTACAAATGCTTATTTTAAAGTGTTTGAAAAATATGGTAGACACACAGAGATCTTGTTTTATTTTTTATATTTTTTAAAGGAACTTCCTTTTCTGGTAGAATTCCAAACCAGGAAATCCTTGTACACCAGGAACAGTTGCATCCATGTAATTATTGCCACAACGGAACAGCATAAACAAAGCGATATGCTCTCTCTCTCTCTCTCTCTCTCTCTCTCTCTCTCTCTCTCTCTCTCTCTCTCTCTCTCTCTCTCTCTCTCTCATGTAAAGCATTGGGCAATGGACAAGTCAAGGGAAACTTGTTCAAGAAGAGATAGAGATTACACTTATTCTAAAGCACAGGGCCTGTATTCACGTTGAGATAGCATGAGACTTAGCATCATGCTAACTTAGAAGCTCTTCCAAAAGTCCTATTAAATCCTATAGGACATTGGAAGAGCTTCTAAGTCAGCATGATGCTAAGTCTCATGCTATCTGAACGTGAATACAGGCCCAGGATAACTTTTTTTTCCTCTTTAAGGAAAACCTTTTCCCCACCACTACTTATTACGTGGTAAGATATAACGCGGTGAAGCCCTAACATGGCCTTAGTTGTCGACGGGGCCGCTATAATTCTAATCTTAATCTTAATCCCCACCCCCACATTTAACAAAAAAGTTTATTAATCAATAAAAGGGATTAGCATAAAGTTCTGAATGTGAATGTTTACATTGCTGTAACTGTAACAGAGAGAAAAAAAGTCATTAAACAAACGGTGGTATTAGTGTAAATGTTCAACCAAAACAAACTCCCGTTGATGTTTCAGAACGCTCGGAGCGTTCATGGTGACAGGGAGCAAAAATAAAATTAAAATAAAAACAAGTTGCTTAGATATCTTGGCTCTGGTGATCTATGGTGCAACGATTGATATTCCACCTACATCTTCTTCTTCTTTGGTCACTCAGTTTCCTATCAATTATGAGCGCAGATGCGTCATGCTGCCGTCATGCGCCTAACTAACAAATAAATAGGCCCAGCAAGTCCGACTTCGGCTCGAGGAAATCTTTTTGAAAGTATTTCTTGAAAAAAACAAGCAGGAGAATGGATCGGTAAGGCAGAAAGATAGTAGATGACAGTAAGCAAAGGGAAAAGGCAGAGTCAAAGAGTGACAGATTAGAGGAAGCTACAAGCACAGAACTTCCAGAACCCCTCCCCCCCCCCCCCCCCCTGCATTTCTCGGTTAATTCCATTTTTCCGTTTTTGCCTTTCTTACCAAACATAAACCTGTATTTTATTAACCTTTTCAGCTAATTATCTTTTTGGAATAATAACCCTAACCCTACCCCCACCCCCCACCCCTTAAGACGGAAAAACGCAATGAACCATTACTGT
>CM065695.1:14504943-14594943 GCA_017654935.2 Phymorhynchus buccinoides | reverse complement strand
GTAGGCCTACGCCACTTGACATACCAGGCCAGGACGCAAAGGGACACTTATAAGAACCTGCTACACTACATACGATTGGATGTACGTTACTCTACACATCTGTATTGTTCACAAATTCGGGACTTTCCTGGTGTTGCACTGCCTCCGGGCATTGCCTCCAGAATCGTTTCCCACCATCTTTATATCTACTAATGTCCCATATGTGTCTGTTTCAGACCGGAGAACGTTAAACAGATTTTTCTTCATACGATTCGATGTACGTTACTCTACACATCTGTATTAGAGAAGACAAATTCGGGACTTTCTGGTGTTGCAGGCATGCCTCCGGGCATTGCCTCCACAACGTTCCCACCATCTGTGTGTTGGGATACAGCCCCCAGAATATGTGTCTGTTTCTCAGATCTAAGCCGTTAAACAGAGTGTTCTTCATAAGATTGGATATACGTTACTCTACACAACTGTGCATTGTTACAAATTCGGGACTTTCCTGGTTTACTCACTGGCTCCTTTTTTTGCCTCATAAATGTCGTCTTGGACCATCTTTAAAGCTGAAACTAGCAAAAATCGCAATAGTCCGATCACCTTTGGTGACAGACTAAAAACACACTGAAGAGGACCATCAAAAAAGATGAAATCAGCCAAAAGACTGACAATTACCATGCTCTACACATCTGTATTGTTACAAATTCGGGACTTTCCTGGTGCTGCACTGCCGCCCTCCGGGCATTGCCTCCATAATCGTTTCCCACCATCTTTATATATAAAGTACCCATGTGTCTGTTCCAGACCGGAGGACGTTAAGCAGAATTTCATTTACATACGATTCGCTGTCAATGCGATGTGATTGTGACGATGCGAGTCATGATTCACGTGAAACTCTACAATCTAACTAAATCTCATGAAACCCTACTAGCTATGTTCACTATATTCGTACTCTCATGTACACGAATATGATACTAAATAATTCGATGGCTTAGAGTCAAAACGGACTATCTCAAGAACGTTAAGCAGAATTTCATACATATTGATTCGCTTGTCAACTTGCGATGTGATTGTGACTTGCGAGTCATGATTCACGTGCAGAAATCTAAAAAGTCTAACTAAATCCATGAAACCCTACTAGCTATGTTCACTATATTCGTACTCTCATGTACACGAATATGGCTAAATAATTCGATGGCTTAGATTCAAAACGGACTATTTTAGATAGTCCATTGGTTGGTTTATTGAACCCGTCGAAAACTAATAACTTGTATAAAAAAGACTGCAGAAATATTAAAAGCATAATCCCCATTTTATATTATTTGCAGTCTTTTTCAATACAACTGCTTAGTTTTTGCAATAACATCAATAATAAGTCAATGGCCTATCTAGAGATAGTCCGTTTTGACTCCAAAGCCATCGATATTTTATGATATCATTTGTTTTGTATCGGACATTTTATTTCATTCGTGCGTTGCGGTCTACAGGAGCACAGTGAACGGAAATAGTAGAGTTCATTTTTAGACGGAAGTATTTCACGTGAATCATCGTGGCTCACAGACATCGTCACAATCGTATCGCATTGGGATCAAATCGTATGCAGTGTGGCTGGGCCTAAAGGGACACTTAAGGGCCAGCTACGCACATACGACTCGGATCTGACTGCGATGCGATTTTGACGGATGTGAGTCATGGTTCACGTGAAATTCATGTATTGGGTCGACGAAAATGGTGTTTTACGTCCTCTTGGTCTGAATCAGACACATATGGGACATTTGTAAATACAAATATGGTGGGAACAATACTGGAGGCAATACCCGGAGGCAGAACGAAACCAGTAAAGTCCCGATTTTTTTTTAAATTAATGCAGATAGGTGTAGCGGTAACCACGCCTCGGTTAAACCTCATCGACTATGGCACCGCTACAAGTATTTAATAATTGAAGTGAAACCTAATTCATGTATTGGGTCCACTTATGAATTGTTTTTACACGGAAGTATTTCACGTGACTGAATCATGACTCACGTGACCCAATCGCATCGCATCCCCCATTCGATTTTACGCGTGTGTGGCGCCGGCTTTAATACGATTTTCCGGACTAAAGGTTATAGTCCGTACCGTTTCCTGTACTAGACTGTTCGGTGCGTCTAACAATGACACTCGCAAGATAAGTGCCTTCCTGCTGCTGATTGCAACAGTAGCACTAATTTTTAAAGATCTTGTCACGACCAAGTCTGACTCCCATATAAATGGCCCCAAATTCAAACCGACACATCAGATCAGTTAATATCAATAGTAAAGTCCCAATGCCCCACATGGCCGAAAGGCCGAAGAGGGCGTGAAACCTTATTTCGTCCGACACATCAGTTTAAAGAGCAGCCTCAATTTCAATATAGGGAAATTTGTATGTGGGTCACAGCAACCCAGAAAAAAACCAAGGGACTTAATCGTGGTGCGTCACTGGGTCTTTAAGGGACAGCCACACGTCCACTACTGAAAATCGCACGTCTGTACGATACGATTCGATCACGTGGTCTGGAAGCGGCGAATCACATCTGTTCTTCGAGACCACGTGATCGAATCGTATCGCACAGTCTGTGCGATTTTCAGTAGTGGACGTGTGGTTGGCCCTTAACTGTCATCTGACATTCGCCTCTACTAGAGCCAATAGTAAAAGGAAAGCCTGTAAAGCAATAATTGATTTTCCGCAGACAATGGAAAATCGTGGTATAGTTTAATCGCGTGCGTGTGTGTGTGTGTGTGTGTGTGTGTGTGTGTGTGTGTGTGTGTGCGTGTGTGTGTATGCGTGTGCGTGTGTGTGTGTGTGTGTGTGTGTGTGTGTGTGTGTGTGTGTGTTGTGTGTGCGTGTGTGTGCGTGCGCGCGTGTGTGAAAGGCTAGGACTTTCAAACTGGGGGGCATTTGCACTGGCTTATTCACACACACACACACACACACACACACACACACACACACACACACACACACACACACACACACACAACCTACAATAGGCCAGAGCTGTAGAGTGTGGGCCTACCTCCATTCTCTACCATCGAAGAAGAAAAACATTTTGAACCCTATGTTTTTTAGGTTTGCGGTACCATAACCAATGCAACAAAACCAACAAATCAAGTTGAGCAAACATATTGAGCGAACCTGTATTTCCACCACATCTCCACTACAATGTGAGCGAGGTGCTGGCGGATATACTGCATTACCATTGGATTAACCCTTTCGCCGCCAGCCCCTTTTTCAGCCAACATTGCAAATTCCTCTGTGACATGTACGTATAACATTAGGCATATCCTTACCTCCCAAAATTATGAAAATAGGGTCTTCAGAAGAAAAAAAGGCCCTGATTTGATGTCATTTAGTGCTTTGGGTGTTAAACCATTGTGGTGCAAAAATGCGACATTGGCGGTGAAAGGGTTAAGCTCCGGCTAGATCGACATTGATTTAGCGGTTGGCATGATAAATGATCTGTCTTTCCTGATTCCCACCCAACGCAAGGATTACAGTAAAGCGCGTGACACACGGGGATAAGCTTTACAAACTGCTTAGTCAGTGCTGGCACGAGAATAAAAGTGCATATCGACACTGAGTTTAATTAGTAGAGCATTGCCGTGTGTGTGATTGATGCAAATGCCAGAGGTTTGTGTGTGTGCGTGCGTGCGCGCGCGCGTGTGTGTGTGTGCGTGTGTGTGCGTGTACGTGTGTGTGTGTGTGCAAGAACACTGACAAGCGCAATTTGTGCATCATTTAAGTTGTACACTGAACTACGATTGATTGAAGCATTACAGTGGGTGTGTTCCACCCCATACAAAATCAAGCTATTTAGTTAAAAGACTGAATTTAGAAATCTTGATAAAAACTGCACCAAGCTTGTGCTTGTAAAAATATTTGGGTGTGTGTTCTTCATTGTATTTTGTATATTTCTTCCGCGTCAGATTTATGTAAAAACTTATTTTTGTTGAGTGTGTCATGCATATTTAGTGTCTTGTGCAAACGTGCGTGCGCAATACGTGTGTGGTCACGTGCAAAAACACTGACAAGCGCAATTTGTAGCATCATTTTAAGTTGTACACTGAACTACGATTACGATTGAAGCATGTTTACAGTGGGGTACGTAGGCCTATGCATTCAAGTACCCCTTATTAGAAACTACGAGTGTGGCCAATCTGTCCATCCACCCCGCTGAGAATTGCAACGCAGACGCTTGCCTTACCACCCACTTCCAGGAAAGTACCCATGTTCCGTCTTTCAAAAAAAAAAAAAAAAAAAAAAAAAATGGGTAGGGGGGTGGGGTGGGTCAACACACTGAATCAGCACTCGGTAAAGGTCAAGATGTGCCCCCCCCCCCCCCCTACATTTCTCGGTTAATTCCATTTTTGCCTTTCTTACCGAACATGAAGCTGGATTTTATGAAAATTTTCAGCTAATTATCTGTGTTCAATAATGAATGGCCTTTATCTAGTCATGATAAAGGCCATTATCTAATAGGACCCCCCCCCCCCCCCACCCCTATGTAGTGCAGTAGGCTACACCGCGGCATTTGTCAGTCGTGGTTCATTGCGTTTTCCCGTCTTATAGTGGGGGGTTCCCCCCCCCCCCCCCCCCCCTTCCCCATTCAAAAGACCGATGTGCCTTCCCGGGTTAAATTACTACATGCTGCAGAGTTCTCAATTCCAGTTGTATTCTTGTACCTGTACTCAAACGGTTTGTGTCACTGTTTAATTTCACATTAGCCAAAATGTTGGACCAAGCTAAATATCAAGGGATTTAGTGCGTACTCTTGAAGCAGACATTTCTTTTTCATTTTGATCAATCTCACAGCTCTCGTAATCACGTGCACAGGCTATTTTTAAGCACTACAACCCATCAACAATATAACAAAAATTTTAAAAAAGAAGCTGGTACTGATTGGACGCGTCCTTGGGTGGATGAGAGGATCTGGGCATATGGCCTAGACAAGATAGTTACGTTCTCACCCAAGGTAGCTGTTGTTGTCGTACTCTGGCTAAAAGACTCCAGGGATCATCCGAACAGCCGAAGCACTTGAACACTATGGTACAAAATTGCATCAGCTAGGGATGAGAACATTACGTGCGTGACCGGTGGGTTTTTTTTATTACCCCGCCACGTGTGCGGCCACACTGCGACTTCGGGGGAGGCCAAGGTAGTATTTTACATGCTTCAAACTTTACGCGCGGCTGAAGACAATGCGTGGGGCAGCTCCACCCCAAGTGACAGGCCAATTTGGATAATTATTGTGAGAGCGCAGCGTCCCCTAAACTCCCCGTCCCGGGTGACCGGACTAAGTTCGAATATACGGGTGCGCCTAAGGTTGAAAATAATGGGCCATATCAACAATTGCGCCTAAGGTCGAAATTTCGAGTCTAGTTATACGGTTGTGCCTCAGTTCGAATATACGGTTCCGCCTAAGTCCGAATTGCACAGTTGTGCCTAAGTTCGATTTTACCGTTGCGCCTAAGTTAGAATATACGGTTCCGCCTAAGTCCAAATTTTTTTTTTCACCTCCACCAGGATTCAATAGTACATTGCTATGAAATCATCAATTCGAACTTAGCCTGCACAACCGTACATTCGAACTTAGGCGCAACTGCATAATTCTAACTTAGGCTAAACCGCACATTCAAACTTGAGCGCAACTGCATAATTCGAACTTAGGCTAAACCGTACATTCGAACTTAGGCGCAACCGTACATTCGAACTTAGGCGCAACCGTGTATTCGAACTTAGGCGCAATTGCGCAATTCGAACTTAGGCTGAAGTGTTGAATTTCAAAACTTCGATCTTAGGCTAAAACATACATTCGACATTAGGCGCACCCGTATATTCGAACTTATTCCGGATTCCCCGTCCCTTCCAGGAGCTGGGTCTACTTTCACTAGAGGTTGGCGCCGAAAGGGGTTTAAGAAACGGCTGTACAAAACGTTTGATTAACTAAAATATTACAAGCTCTTGTCCGATTGGTCCAAAAACTTTTTTTTCTCCAGTAAACCTTAACTGGCCAATCAACAAGACACTTATTAATCCCATCATGCAAGTCACGTGATAGTTCGCCGCTTGTCACCTTTGGAAGAGCCGCGAGGCGTTAGCAAAACTATCGGCGGCTAAGATGCGGATTCAACACCACCTTCATGTCTTGGTGCATTGCGGCTTTTTTTCAGTCAGGCCTTCATATTCTACTATTAGCGAACGCATATTTTAAATTATTTAAAAGGATAAAAATTAACTATAAAATATAGAAAACGAAGGATATTAATGCGCTCACTCTACAATAAGAAATGTAAGACTGAAAAAAAAACACCCACAAAAACCGGAAAGAAACCGAGAAAATGGAGGGTGTGTGTGAGTGTTCATCTTCATTTTTGCCTCGGTGGCTAATGCTTTGCCCTATCGGCAAACGAAAGTGTTTCTCAGGACCGTTATTTTCTCTGAATTCCGCGATCGGCTACGAGATCTTATTATTCTGCGTCGTTCCCAGGCCATAATGCCACAATGAGTAGTTTCTTCAGAACGCAGAAGAAGAAGAAGAAGAAGCCGGTACGTATGTGTCCAGTTTTCCCTGGTCTCCTCCCGCTGAGTACAGCTGACACATTCCGATTTCGGAGGAGCTCAAAGGAGAAAACTTTATGTCAGATTTTCTTGATTTTTTTTTTAGAGGGGGGGGGCAGGAGAATGGGCCAAAGGTCAGAAAGATAGTAGATGACGCAAAGCAAGGAAAAAGGCAGAGTCAAAGAGAGAGACAGATTAGAGGAAGCTACAAGCACAGAACTTCCAGAAGGTGAGGGGAAATATTTGTACGGAAGACCCCCACCCACCCCGATATTCCCGGGTGGGTGGGTGGGAATCGGGGAAGGAGCGCTACGAACGTTCGCCCTTGTGAAACGGACCCACGACCTGACAACGTTTTGTCCAGTCACTTGGTCAGTTGGTGGTCGTTGCGCGTAATTACAGACACCTGTGTCCGCGCTACGTCTTGTTTCGCCCCAGCTGTCACACGTGCAGAACCACGCTGTATATATACTGTACTTTCCTTTTCTTTTAAGACAAGCCTAATGCTTTGTCTAGTAAGTAAGCTTACAACGTGACAGAAAACGTGAGAAACAAGCAAGCAAACAAACACATTCTTGTGTGTGTGTGTGTGGCAAGAACGTGAAACTGACACTTTTCCCAAGCTGTAATAGGTACTATGCCCGCTTGAGCGCAGAATCTTAAAAAAAATGGACGCAATTTTATGCACTGAATAGCATATTAGTAGTAGTAGTAGTAGTGTAGTAGTAGTGGTAGGGACAAAATAAGCCGTTTAAGCTTTTTGTCTAGTCCCATCGTATACATAAAGTATTACAATGAAAATGTGGTCAAGGTGCATTACGGTCAATTTTCCTAATTAAAATCAATTATCAAAGCTTCTAAACATATTTAAATATTTTGGAGAATCATCCAAGCGATTTTTGAAAGTGTTAGTATCAGGTGCACATTTTAGAAGATTAATAGGTAACTCATTCCACAAGTTAGCAACACGGATGCTGAAACAATTTTTTCTTATATTAGTATTGAACCTTTTAATAAAAACTTTACCATATGCATTCCTTGTCAAATTATATTGAGGAGAATCAAAGAATTTCTTCCAAGACAAGTCAACTAGACCATTGAATATTTTATAGGCCTCAATGAGATCCCCCCTAATTCTTCTTCCTTTGAGAGAAAACAGGTTTAGGTATTTAAGTCTACTATAATAATCCATATTTTTACATCCCTTGACAAGTTTTGTTGCTCTGCGTTGCACTTTTTCAATTGCTGATGACTGGTATTTATATTTCGGGAACCATATGTTTCCATATTCTAAGTGGGGTCTTATATAATTTAATAAATATCTCCTGATCAATATTTACAAAGGTTCTTTTAATTAAACCAATCATCTTATTAGCAGTATTAATACAGTTCTGAATATGTTTGTCAAATGAGAAATCCTTATCGAAAGTTACCCCTAATATTAATAGAGGCCAGTATGTTACAAGCAAATGAAAGACAGCCACGTGGATGTGTCTACAATAATAATAACAATAATAATAACTGAACAACTGAACAAGAACAACAACAATGGGATAATGATAATTCATAAAACAAATACGAACAAATATGATAGGGGAGAGCGGGGCTGGTTGGAACAATTATTAAACTATGTCCATTTACTGGTATTTGGTATTTGGTACACATATTCTAGTCACAGAATTTATTCAAACCACACAAGCGCGCGCACACGCACGCACATACACTGACACAGTGCAAAACAACAAACAGTCATCCTGTCAAAAAGGCTCACCATCCAACAAACAAACAGGATTACGATAATCAGTACAGCAAAGGATATCAGAGAGAAGAGATGAGCCATGAGTTTCGATTTGAAGGAGGACAGAGTTTGTGCATGATGGGCAGGGAAAATAGGCTGTTCAGGATCGCAGGGCCAATGTAAGCAAAAGCACGCCCTCCCTGGAACTTCTTGCGGTATTTTTGTTTTTACTGTGGAACACGAAATATCCTAGTCAGTCTCAACAGCGGAGCGAAGAGACCTTGAGGGAGTGTATACAGACAGGAACGGAGTGGAACAATTTGGGATAGAGATAGATACATATCATATTGATAACTTAAGACTGTATTTGAAAAAGAAAAATATGTTTTATAAATGGATTAGTATTCTTTCCGTGTAGCAATTTCGCAGGTGAGATCTAATGTTCTTCCTTTAAATAACAATGTTCATCATTTTAGTACATCAGCATTATATGTTAAAGCTTAATTGTCCATTCTGCAAAAGCAAGACTGAGAACGAAGAACACTTTTTATTTGATTGTCCAGCCTACAATGACCCGAGACAGAAGTTTCTTCAAGAATCAGCTAGACTTTCTATCCAAAGTTTACTTAAAGCTAGGAGTCCATCCGATATGCATAACTTATCCAGGTATGTTTTCCATGCAGACGTAAGAGAATATTTTTGAAATAATTCTGATTAAATGCATAATGTGACTATTCTAAAATATATGTATAATTTTCCCAGAGAGATAGCGGTTGTATAAATGTTTCATTCATGATCTCACGGATCGGCTGATATATGCTCGATTTTGTAAAAATAATAATGTTCTTACTCTTACTAGTCTTAGTTATTGTCGTTAGTTTTCGTATTATTTTGGCATGCCCCTTATCGATCAGTCCCCCCCTTCCTCCCAATGTTGTATTGTGGCCTAAGGCCAATGTACAAATAAACTTCCAAGTTTGTAGTTCTCTCTTTCTAACAAATACACACACACGCACGCATGCATGCACGCACACACACACACATACACACACAGTGCTTCCTTGCACACACATGCAAGGAAGCACCCCCCCCCCCCCCCCCCGTATCCCAGCAACAAAATCACACAGCTATGATAAATTTTGTCTGAATCACATTTTTAGTGGAAGGACGCTTAAAAACTGAAAACACAACCACACACACACACACATTACGCGCGCGCACGCACGACACGCACGATCGCAACACGCACGCACGCACACACACGCACACGCACGCACACACACACACACACACACACACACAGTGACACACACATACGCACGCGCGCGCGCGCACGCGTGAGTCCGAGACAAAACTAGCATCAAGCCTGCCACACTTTCAGTTTCAAACATAGCGAATGAAACATAAAAGAAAAGACGAAAGAAAAGCCATCGATTTTCAGCTAAGCTTTCTGTCTCACCACTCACCTTCATAATCCCCTGCAGATCACAACCATCTTTCATTCCGACAGATCGCTCATAAGTTCGTCCCCGACCACTGACAACTAATCATCCAAACAAAGAGATTGTCCGATAGCTCCTCGGCCTCGCTCCTCAGCATTTACTGTCGTCTGCTACTATTGACACCCAGTGTGAGTCACTTCTCTCCCTTTGTTTCTACGTTTCCTCTTTCTTGCGACTTCGCTGACTGGATTCAACACAAATTCCACAGCCACACGAATGGCTAAGTTTCTCCTCTAGGCAGATAATATTGAAGGAACATAGTCATAGGTAATGATGACAATTTGTCTTCTGTTACATTTCTTGAGTTATATCTCCCTCTTTGCCGCAGAAAGCTCGAAGTGAACAGCTGGCCAAATGTAAACACAAAGCATGCGGGGCAGAATGGACGAAGGTTTGAGAGCTTCGCGATGATTGGTTGAATGCTTTTTTTCAGTGCAGCCTCAATCAAAATCGTCGACACAAACATTGTGACCTAAATGCATGGAAAGAAGGAAAGAAGACTCCACCACTCCACGTATCCCCATCCCACCCATCCTCTCTCTCTCTCTCTCTCTCTCTCTCTCTCTCTCTCTCTCTCTCTCTCTCTCTCTCTCTCTCTCTCTCTCTCTGACACACACAAAAGAAAGAAAGAAAGTGGTGGGAGGGGTTGGGGAGGAAACCAACAGAACCTCAAACTCTGAAACTGGTATCATATCATATATCATATCAGTTTAGGCTCTGTAGGCTTTTGAAGCCTTTTGCCCTCTAGATATTTTTTCATATGTAGTATAACTTTATATTTTCTTTTTGACCGTGAATTACTTTGGCTATTGTGTATTTAAAAAAAAAAAATATTTCTCCAAATTTGTGGAGTACATAATAGTATTAATTTTTTGGTCAATAAGATTTTTGGGTAAAGGTAAAAATGTGCCACCCCCCATGCATTTCTCAGTTAATTGTATTTTTCCGTTTTTGCCTTTCTTACCATACATAAAGCTGTATTTTAGGAACATTTTTAGCTAATTACCTTTTTGGAATACTAACCCTAACCCTAACCCTAGCCCTAAACCTAACCCTTGTCGTAACTCTACCCCAGTACACCGCGATTTGTCACAGTTGTGGTTCGTTGCGTTTTTCCCTCTTATAGGGTGGGGGGTAGGGTTAGGGTTAGGGCTAGGGTTAGGGTTAGGGTTAGTATTCCAAAAAGGTAATTAGCTAAAAATGTTCCTAAAATACAGCTTTATGTATGGTAAGAAAGGCAAAAACGGAAAAATACAATTAACCGAGATAGGTAGGGGGGTGGCACATCTTGACCTTTACCGATTTTTGAACATATTTAGTGATGATGCATTTACAGTTTCATTAGAAAGATTGTTCCATGCAGTTATTACTCTGTTAGTAAAAACGTTTTGAGCTGAACGACTGTTATTTTTTGTTTTTGTTAGTTTGAAATCATGCCCTCGTGTTCTCTCCTCGTCAGTTAGAGTTAGTAAAGTTTTAGTTGTGTTAGGATCATAAAACTTGTTGAGAATTTTATACACCTCAATCAAATAGCCTCTTAGACGTCTGTATTCCAAACTAGGTATTCCCAGATACTTTAGTCTGTCCTCATAGTCCATATTTCTGGTTCCAATAATTGTTTTCGTAAATCTCCTTTGGACACCTTCTATAAAATTATGATCAATATGTTTTCTCAGAAATTAAGGGACACCAGACAGGATTTCCATACTCTAACAAGGGGCGTACTTTTATCGAGGTACCATAATTTCCTTTGATTTATTGGTTATTGTTCTGATTAGGAGTCCAGCAGTACGGTTTGCCTTTTTAACAGTATCGTTGATGTGTGGTTCAAAAGATAGGAATGGATCAACTATAACACCAATTAAGGTCTTTCTCTGCATTTGTGCTCTCAAGAACCCTTCTGACACCACCATCATTCATAAAATACTCATGCATTGGGTTCTTTTTTCAAAGATGCATCACTTTGCATTTTTTGACTCTTAAAATTCATCAGCCACTCTTCTGACCAATCAACCAAAGAATCAATACACTTCTGAATTTTTTCTTTTGATTCCATATAATCATTTACTGTGGAATAGACTTTTGTATCATCTGCAAATATCTTAACTTCACATTCAACCTTTTCTAAACCGTATCAATCTGAAATGAATGAATCTTTCATTTAACCCTTTCACCGCCAATGTCGCATTTATGCACCACAATGGTTTAACACCCATGTCACTAAAAGTCATCAAATCAGGGCCTGTTATCATAAGACCCTGTTTTCTTAATTTTGGGAGGGAAGGATAGGCCTAATGTTATACACGTCACAGAGGAATTCCCAATATTGCAGGTCTTTTTTTTTTCTCCACCCAGTTAACTATAATGGGTTTTGTTGGTTAAAAAATGGGTGGCGGCGAAAGGGTTAAATAAACATGTGTTCACTTTCTAGTGATATTACACGAACAAAGTTAACACCAACAACAAAACAAACCAAAAAAAAAGAAAAAGAAACAAAATATAGGCATCCAATTGAATGCACTGTAACAGGTATCCCACTGGACTTTGTAAAAATGTTTTGTCATAGCCTGGCTAGAATGGCTTCAAATTTTGTGTGGTGGTGTATGACAGTGCAGGGATTGGTCCATATTTATCATACATCTGTATTGTTTAAAAAAAATCAGGGCTTTCCTGGTGTTGCACTGCCTTCGGGCATTGCCTCCAGGATCATTCCCACCATCTTTATCTCTATAAATGTCCCATATGTGTCTGTTCCAGACCGGAGGACGTTAAATGAATTTTCATGGCCAATAAAAAAAACCCACCGGTAACCATGCAGGCGACTGTGACCAAACCGTTGGCCATAGACCCATTTAACCATACACATTCTTGATCAACATGGACCAACCTATTCAGATCCTGAATTTTGAACCTCCAATGCAAACCTCCACCAAGGAATACTCACTGAACTGAAAGTTCTTTCTTTGTGCTAGGGGAAGACGGGGTAAAAAGCGCATGGGCGGGTAAGAAGCCCACCCCAATTATCTCATGAAATAAAGAAAATTTCAGTCAAATTTGCCCATGAGACGAATGCTAGACATTAACGCTCGTCTCATGGGCAAAATGAGACAGAAATTTGCTTCATTTCATGAGATAATTGGGGTGTGCTTCTTACCCGCCCATGCGCTTTTTACCCTGTCTTCCCCTATATATTACATGTCCAAGCTGTATCTCATGAACCAGTGGACGGCATGGCTTCACATTTTGTGTGGTGGTGTACCGGGCCCGGTGTACCACAGTGCAGGAATGGTCCCATGGAAAAAACCACAACGTGTTGGCCTTCACCTTGAAGTGTGACATTGAAAACTGAAATTTCTTCTTGATGACATATCCTTAACAGCGTTGGACTTACAGGTTTCAAACTTGGGATGGGCAAGCATTGACTAATTGTGATTTGGAATATTGGGTACCGATCAAGATCAAGGTCAAGGACACAGACCTTGGAGGTGTCAAATTATTTTGGGTGTTTTGGCCATATCTTTCACATTTTTTCAGTTACTGGATTAAAAGTTGGCAGTTAGGCAGACTGCCTGAAAGTCATGTGTGGTGCAAAGTATTGATTATCCTAATGACCTTGACCTTGACTTTTGAACTTCTCTTTTTTACCTGTGGATGTAGTTCGGACACCATTGGGCCATTGAGCAATGGCCTGGTAAAAGAAGGCAAACTGAAAGAGATAAAGGGAACATTATTTTTTTATACATATAAGTCTGACACTCCCTGACAGTACATAACACTCCCTGACCGTGCGTGGCATTCCCCTCCCTGACAGTACATGACACTCCTCATCAGTTGCACCTGACTCTCCCTGACAGTACCCCAGTACCTGACAGTACGTGACATTCACCAACACTCCTTGACACTGCCTGACACTCCCTGATAGTACCTGACACTCAATGATAGTATTGGACACTCCCTGACATTCCATGACAGTACATGACGCTCCCTGACAGTGCCTGACATTCCTTGACACTACATTACTCTCCCTGACATTCACAGCTGACAGTACATGACACTTTATGACACTACATTCCTCTCACTGACATTGCCAGACAGTACCACGGTAGTACCTTACATTTCCTGACAGTATCTGGCACTCCATGACAATCTTTGACAGTACCTGACAATCGCTGGCAGTATCTGACACTACCTGACAGTACCTGGCATCACCAGACAGTACCCGACACTCCCTGCAACAGCAGTACCTGACACTACCTGCCACTCTCAGACAGTAACTGACATTCCCTGACAGTACCTGAAACTCCCTGACAATCTATGGCATTGCCTGACAGTACTTGACACTCCCTGACAGTACTTGACACTCACTGACGTTTCCTGACAGTACCTTAATCTCCCCGACATTCCCAGACAGTATCTGGTAGTACCTTACACTCCTTGGCAGTACCTGACATTCCCTGACGGCACTCCCTGACAATCCTTGACAGTAGCTAACACACCCTGGCAGTACCAGACACTACATGACACTCTCGAAAAGTGCCTGACATTCCCTAGCAGTACTTGACACTCTCAGACAGTACCGGACACTCGCTGAAAACACCTGGCATTCCCTGACAGTATATCACACTCCTTGACAGTACCTGACACTAAAAACACACAGTACCTGACAGTACCCAGCACTCCCTGGGATTCCCTGACAGTACTAGACATTCCCTGATAGTGTGCATGGTGTCAGTCTGTACGCCTGTATGTATGTATGTATCTATTATTGTATGTATGTGCGTGCATACGTGCGTGCAGGCATGGGGTGGCATGCATGCATGTATATATGTGTGTATGAGGGCATATGTGTATCTAGGGGTGCGTGTATGCATGTATTTAATTACAACACTAGTAATGTCTGTATATACGTGTGTTTTGGCATTTGACCTACATTGTGCTTTTGTCCCCCCCCCCTCACCCCCACCTCTTCTCCTTCTCTTGCTACCATCCTGTATTTTAGGAACATTTTTTAGCCCATCCCAACCCCAACCTAAACCATGTACTGCAGTACAAAAGTTGTGGTTTTCTTTTCTTTTCTTTTTAAAAATGTGTTCAACAATTACCTCCTTTTTATTTTTTTAGTGAACAATTTTCCTGTTTTGTGAACTGCGTTCATGATTTTAACGTTGACTTGGGTAGGCACAGCTTTCCCATTATTTTTAGTCCATGATTGAGTGTGCTAGTAAAAGGATCAATAAAATCTGAAGTGTACCCACCAGCTTTTTTTCTTCTTCAAATTCCCTGATAGTAGTTGACACTCCCTGGCAGTACATGGTATTGTATGACACTAATTGACAGTAACTGACAACACTCCCTGACACTCTTTGACAGTACCTGTCACTCCCGGACAATACCTGACAGTATATGACACTCCCTCACAGCACCCGACACTCTGGCAGTATGCGCCATTCCCTAACATTCCCGGATAGTACCTGAGACTACATGACATTCCCTGACAGTACCGAACACTCAATGACACTGTCTGACAGTACTACCTGCCACTCCCTGACAGTACATGACACGCCATGCCATTCCCTGAATGCATGCGACACTCCCTGCCTCTCCCTCTGCTGCACTCCCTGGTTCATTTGCTGCGTTCTTTGCTCCATCTCGCTGCATACCCTGCTCACTATGCTGCATTCCCCGATTAATATGCTGTGTTCTTTGCTCAATCTGCTGCATATCCTTCTCTTTTTACTGTGTTCCTATCCCACATTGCTACGGTTGAGGCTCACTTTGCTGCGTTCCCTAGTTAATATGCTGTGTTCACATACACACACACTCACACACAGAGGCGTGCTTGTATGTGCATACACACTCACACACAACTGCAGGCACATCTACAAATACCAGACCACAAAATAGAATCTCAATCAATTCATTGACTTTTATTGTTGTACACACCATCGTTTGATTTCACAAATTCTATAAATAAAATCGAAAGTAAAGACAGACTGCAACAGAGATGCTTTGATCAAGTGTTGAAAGCAAAACAGCAGAAAAAAACTGCAGAAATATTCACAAACACTCACACAAAAAAGGAAATGAATGCATATATATTATGTTGAAATAAGAATGAAAAACAAACAAGGAAGAAGAGGAAGACACGTCTGAAAAATTCTCAAAAAGTTCCATGAAAACCGTTCCTCCCCTGCCCATTTTCATAAGATAAATAATTGACTCAAACTTAATACCACTTATTTTAAAATAAACCAGCTAAACTGATACGAGTTAAAACTAAAAATATGGGTGATCAGAAGAGAAAAAACCCTCACTACAGGCAGCAATTTCTGTGTGGTGAGGTAGATTTTGAAATATGACATCTTGTTTAAAGAAACTGGAAACATGAAATCTTGTTTAATAATGAGCTTAGCTTATGATGTCTGGTTAAATTAACGACAGACTACAGTCAGTCCCTTTTTTGAAGTTGGTTATCAGTAAGCAGATAAAAAAACATTGTTACATGTAATAAATTTTATTTATTTTTTATTTTTTGTTTCGCTTAATAAACTGATCTTTACAAAAATACAGAAACCAGTCAATGGTAAATGGATTTGCTGCAAAAGTAGACATTTGGAAAAGAATGAATTACTTCTAAAGCTTGCTATGAGATGCAATTCCAGAGGTTACCGACAAAAATTAGGCTTTTCTGTCTGGCTTGTGAATAAAAAATATGCCTTAATATCTGTGATATTTCACAACCTGTGTGATTACACACACAATGTTGGTTTCGAACCTATAAGGTTTTTTTGTTGGTTTTTTTACTTGTGAAATATAGTTTTGTCCTTATAAAACTGTCTCACCATCAAAGTTCTTTTAACTAATAAAGTACAACTGTCCAGAAGAAACTGAAAACCCCTATCTTCCTTTGGCAACAGAAATTAAATTAAAGGCAAAAAGGGCAAATAACTTAAGTGTAATAATAGAATTAAGCAGAAAACATCAATATATTTGTTACAAGACAAAAACGGATCATAGCAAACATGAATTTAAAAAAGATAATTACTATACAATGATGCATGCATGGGAATCTTTGCAGAAGTTAGCAGTTCAGTAATCAGTCGGTGATTATATATAGCACACTCACGCAATGAAGGCAACACTTGATATGTTTAACAGCAACAATGATATGCCTGGATAATATATAAAAAACCCAAAAAACCTTTAGAGGATACGATATGTTTGCCTGGTCCTTTCCGGCCAGTAGCTGCAACATGAATAGTCAATCATATCTTAAATCGAACGCTACAGGAGATCACGCTCACGTTAACGATATGTTTATCAATGATATGCTTATATTAAAAAACAACCCAAACAATCATTCCTTCATTCATCCTGATCAGCACCATTGTTTGATAAAAGTGGGTGAGAAAATGTGCCAGGAAATACTCATCTCAGTATGGTGGTTTAAAACAAAGACAGGATTTTTTTTTTTTTTGGGGGGAGCTCTATTCTCCAATCCTAATAATGATAATGATTATGAAAATCACAGATCCTGCTACACAAAAGCATCTTTCTATTCATGATTAACTAAGGTGGTAGCATACTAGCACAAAACAAATCAAAAACGAAAAGAGCTATGCACTGTGACAAGCAATATTTCTATAAAAGCTTGATTAGAATAATCATATTTATTGATTCAAACCTATTAAATAAACACACATACACACAACAAAACCCACACCATCCCAACAATCTTCCATTAGCAAAATATAGAAGAAGAAAAAACATGGACTAAGATTTCAAAAAACACTGATGTTTGGTTTTCGTTTCCGTTCACAGAATAATGATAGAAATGTGTATGCTTTAGCATGTGGCAAATGTTTTATGTGGTTTAATTAAAATGATTGAATATCTGGCATTTTAAATAAAAAGGCAAAGAATGAGATGGAGAGGCAATGGAGTTGTCATAAAGAGGGAGGATAATTGTCTATAAATCTATACCTTTCATCGATATAATACACCATTCATGAAATACAGGAGAGGGGGTAAAATATAAGAATACAAAACTGTCCTGCAGCATGCAACAGAAAAGCAGGAATTTTGTTCAATATAGCTACTGCTACATATCCAAATCCAAGAAATCACTTCACTTAATGACATTGAATTAAAAAAAAAGCAACAAAAAAACACACACAAAATCCACTTCATACCATGATTTTTTCCCCCACACAATCTTCGTCAGACAACAATTCCAAACAAACCATGAAATTAAATAGGGGGGAAAGGACAAAATGATATGATTCGTGACTCCATCCTCCTATCAACCTGTAAGAAAACATTCAATCTAGTCTTTCGTTCTGAATAAAACAATATCGAAATAGGCAAACAAAAAAAGCAATCACTCTTTAAAGATGGTGTGACAATGTAAATGGAATGATTGATGATTGAAGTAGGTACATTAGCAGTATTAATGGACTTTGACAAATTGGACAGGGACGAAAATGAAAGATGCTCCAGAGACAAGAGGGGGGGGGGGGGGGGGGGGGGGGGGGGGGGAGGGGAGAGGGGAGAGAGAGAGAGGCACTAGGTGGGGTCAGATCATCTGTGGGTGCCAGCCATTTCCCAACTCCCCCTACCCCACCACCCACCCACCCCTCCTCCTTGCAAAGCCATGAAACTGATCAGATAATAATATATCAACTTTGACATACACACACACACACAAACCAAAAAAAAGAAAGAAAGAAAACGATAAGAACCAATGACGAAACATGAGACAAAAGCCAATTTATATGCTGCAGCAGGAACCATGCCAGAAAAAAAACGTACCATCATAGAGAAAAATAAAAACAAAAAAATCCTCTTATTACGGCTTTTGCGAGCTTTCTTTTTGTGTGTGTGCTTTGTTGCTGTTGGTTTTTTTTAAAACATACCAGACTCGACACATAAGGATCTTACCATAACATCTTTGCAGGGAAACAGAATCATGATTATAAAGGACTCACAAACGTAATTGCAATAGGTAAAAAAAAAAAAAAGATTTTGTTTGCTTGTTGGACTGTATCATCATTCACTGCAGTTTATTATTTCAAAATATT
Source organism: Phymorhynchus buccinoides (assembly GCA_017654935.2). NCBI lineage: Eukaryota > Metazoa > Mollusca > Gastropoda > Neogastropoda > Raphitomidae > Phymorhynchus > Phymorhynchus buccinoides. The sequence goes on along the minus strand of CM065695.1, from coordinate 14,576,061 downwards.
CAGGCAATAATACTTGAATAATAATGGGGAATTTTTTTTATAATAAAGTTCCAAAATAGAAGTGGTTACAGTAGAGTAAAGGTGGTAGTGGTAGTGGTGGAGGTACTCCATACAAAGTCAACTTGAATACAAAAAGATTAAAATAAACAACTCACACATAAAAAAAACCTAACATATTTCGAAAAATCTTTCATGTGATCTCTATTGTCAGCCAATTGATACTAATGCATGTTGTTGTTTCCCCCAAGTGAAAAAAACAATTGTCATGGAATCGTAAATCATAATCATTGTTTAAAATCCACGTCGTGTGAGCCAAAAACATCAAGGAAATGAGGAAGAAACGAAGTGAATGTTGAAATCAAGGGCAATTTTAACTTTAAAAAACAACAACCTTGTTCTTTGCAATGGCAGTGAGGATCAATATATGATTAAACATTTTATGAGGAAATGGTGAAGAAAAAGTTGAATAAAATCTACATCTAATTATCATAACTATACGCAGACATTTCAGATCCAAGTGGTCAATTTTCACATTTTCATCAGGCATTAAAAATATTCTTTTTTTTATTTTTATACAGCTGTCACAACTATACATACATATTTACAAAACATTTCTTTCAAAGTGCTACCTTTCCCAATCGTTTATCAACAACTTTCCAATCAATTCACAAGCGTTTCTTGTTAAAATCAATTTTAATACAGGTACAAAAAAGTAGCTCTCACAGTCTATCACTCCCAAACAAAGTAATTGTAATATAAGTAGGATATGTAGTCGTTTTTTTAAATTTGGGGGTAGGGGAAAGGTGGTGGGGAGACATTTATTAAAAACAGTTCACCCTTTCAAATCTTCTTTCTCTGCTGCATCTCTCAGAATATGCATAGATAGAGACGAATGTACACAATCGTTTGACCGTAAAATTCATTTTTAAAAATCTTAAAATATCTCCCCTTTGATACTGCTGATGTCTTCACTTCCCAACACTTCAAAAAACATTACAGCATGTACTTTCTACATCTACCCCATCAGAGCCTGCAAAGTGATTAGGAAAAAATAAAGAAACAACCTTTTTTCTTAGTGAAACATTCTGACTAACCCCCACCACCCACCCTAAAAAGTATATTCATTCAAATTTGGAAGTCCCAATTCCTTTTCCCCCTCCTTGCCTCCCAAACTGGTTTAAAAAAAAAAAAATCGTAAACCTAACAGGGATAAATATTTCTGCTGATCCATTGTTGTTGGATTATCATACATCCCTTTTACCATATCTCAAAACTGCTTATGCACTTAGCACACGTTAATCCCAGTGGCAATGAAAAAGTAGTCATTTGGTCAAAATTTACCCCCCCCCCCCCCCCCCCCCCCCACTTTTCCTTCCTCATCAGTCACACCAAAATCGCATGGCAAAAAAAATTTGAAAAAAAAATTGTGACGCGCTCTCCAGGTGGGAGCAACCCGAATTTCACAGAGACACCTCTGTGACTATAAAGTACCTAATAAAATAATAACCTAATAATAAAACTAAAAAATCAGAGAAAAAACCCCACCTACCCATCATCACAGGGGCTCAAGTATGTCGGTTAATCTATTCTGCATTGGTCCTGGATCATCCCCCACATCCCACGCCTTGGCATGAGGCTGTGTCAGACCAGTTGACATAAGCTAGACCGCCAAGGCTACATCAAAATGTTGCTATGCTCTGCATGGCTGTACGATTGTCTTAAGCCATGACAAGCTCCCAGCATAACACCATCAGTCTAAAATCCTCCGAAGTCGGAGTGTGGCTGCCCACGTAAGCGGGGTAATCAAAAACGGTGAGGGGTGAATGCCAGAACTGCCTATCTGTGTTCTTTATTCCTTTTGAGATGGACCGTTCCGGCAGGCACCCCTCGTAATGTTCTCATCCCTGGCTGGTGCATTTGCACCATAGTGTTCAAGTGCTTCGGCTGTTGGGATGATCCCTGGAGTCTTTAAGCCAGGGTAAGACAAACAGACAAACAGAATCCCACACACCCCTATCCCCTAACTGATAAAAACAAACAAACAAAAAAAAAAATCTTAAAAAAAAGAAGAAATCTAGCCCACTTTGTGGTGGTGTGGCAAGGCTGGTCAGTAGCTGGGCTGGTCAAGGTCGAGGTGGTCGTCCGGCTGCCCTGACCCGTACATGTCGGCCAGCTTGGCGAACTTGGGCCCCCAGTCGTTGAGGTAGTCGTAGTCCTGGGAGGCGTCGGAGCTGCTGGAGCCCAGGGAGCTGAGGGAGCCGGCGTCACTGCCGCCGCCCTCGCTGTCGAAGGCGATGAGCGTGTCGTGGGGCGGGGCGTCCAGGTCGTCGTCCGCGTCATGCAGGCGGTCGTGGAGGACGTCGCCCACGTCCGGTCGGTCGTCGGGGCCCGCTCCTGTTCAAGTTCAAGATCAAGTATACTTTAATATCTCCAAAAGATATCTCCAGTGGTGTAGAGTGGCACAGTGGTATCGCATTCGGTTCGTGTCAAGTAAACCCGAGTTCGAACCTGGGTACAGGAGATTTTTTCCTCTCATTCTGCACTAGGCCTTAACGGTCTGAACATGGAGTCTTTCGGATGAGACGATAAACCGAGGTCCCATGTGCCCATGCACTTAGCATACGTTAAACCCAGTGGCAACGAAAAAGTTGTCATTTGGTCAAAATTTACCCCCCCCTCCCTCATCAGTGACAAAAATCGCATGCAAAAAAATAAAAATAAAATAATTGGGTGGCGCGCCTCTGGCAGTGACGCGCTCTCCAGGTGGGAGCAACCTGAATTTCACAGAGACGCCTCTATGACTATAAAGTACCTAATAATACCTAAGAGAAATTCAGGTTAGGTGCAACGAGAGAGAGAGAGAGGCTTTAGCATACATTATTTTACATTGTTCTAGTGTTCAGCATTGGTTTTTATAATCTAAACCTTGTTTTTATGTACCCCCTTTTATAAATTGTTTGTTTGTCCTATTATTACTTTTATAAAAAATGTTTGTTTAGCTGTGTGTGTGTGTGTGTGTGAGGGGGGAAAGGCATGGTTGAGGGTGGATCTATTGAAAAATATGTTGTGGGGAAGGGGATGGGGTGCTGTGTGTGTGTGTGTGTGTGTGTGTGTGTTGTGTGAGTGTCTTATATTGCATTGTAATTTAATTCTTTAATGTATTTACTGTATATTGTCTGTATATATACTGTATATATGTGTGTTTTATGTGCATGCCAGACAAAGAATTTCTTTATGTTTTAAAGATAATAAATGTTTTGATTGATTGATTGATTGATTGACAGAGATACAACATAACTGAAAGGAGGAGGATGAGAAGGAGACAAGCAAGATGAGGAACTGTATCCCCGTGGGGATATCTTTCATAAAAAATAGTTCCCCCACCTTCTGGAAGTTCTGTACTTGTAACTTCCTCTAATCTGCCATTCTCTTTGACTCTGCCTTTTCCCTTTGCTTTCTGTCATCTACTATCTTTCTGACTTACTGGCCCATTCTCCTGCCTTTTTTTCAACAAAATCTTCCAAATAATTTTTCTCCTTTGAGCTTCTCCGAAATCAGAATGTGTCGGCTGTACGCAGCGGGGAGACCAGTGAAAACTGAAAACGCAGAAGAAGAAAAAGAAGAGGAGGAACTGTCACTTCAGCTTCTTCTTCTCGTGTCAAGTAAACCCGGGGGTCTAACCTGGGTACAGGGGATTTTTCCTCTCACTTTGCACTAGGCCTTGCGGTCTGAACGTGGAGTCTTTCAGATGAGATGATAAACTGAGGTCCGTTGTGCCCATGCACTTAGCACACGTTAAACCCAATAGCAACGAAAAAGTTATCATTTGGTCAAAATTTACCCCCCTCCCTTTCCTTCCTCGTCAGTCACACAAAAATCGCATGCAAAAAAAAAAGAAGAAAAAAAAGGGTGGCGCGCCTCTGGCTGTGACACGCTCTCTAGGTGGGAGCAACCCAAATTTCATAGACGCCTGTGGCCTCTGTGACTATAAAGTACATAATAATAAAAATAATAATATATATCTTCTTCTGCATTCCCAGGCCAAAAGGCCATAATGGGTAAAGTATGTATGTATCCGTTTCCAGTTTGGACTGGTCCCCCCCCCCCCCCCCTCCACTGCGTACAGCCGACACATTCCGATTTCTGAGGAGCTCAAAGGAGAAAAATTATTTGGAAGATTTGTTTGGAAAAAAGGCAGGAGAATGGGCCAAGTCAGAAAGATAGTAGATGACAGAAAGCAAAGGAAAAAGGCAGAGACAAAGAGAGTGGTGGATTAGAGGAAGTTACAAGCACAGAACTTCCAAAAGGTGGGGCAACTATTTTTACGAAAGACCCCCCCCCCCCCATCCCCACGGGGAAGAGACTTATGGAAGGGGCGGGGTCGCCCAGCTTCCCGTATGGAGGCACGAGGCATCCACCCACTGCCCCAGTTACTTCAGCGAAAGTATTTGTGGACAAATAACGTTAGAAAGAGCTGTACCCCCCCCCCACTTCCGCCTCTATCTCCTTCCATTTTCTCCCCGATTCCCGTGATCTAGCCGACAACGCCCACCAAACCCTCTCCCCCTACCCTTTCGAGTTCTGTCCCCATAACCATCTTCAATGTACCCCTTCAACAGGTCTGAAGCCCGCCCCAGCATGTACTCACTTCTTCCTCGCGGTAGTTCTCTGTGGCGCGGCACAACGTTCATCGGAGGCTTGATCACTTCGTTGCTCCCCGTCGGCAGCTTGGATAGATCAAAGGCGTTCTGATCCTCTTCACCTGCACAAACCAGGTATCAGAATAGTGTGAAGTCCAATCCTCTGAAAACCGCGGTAAAAGGGACATCAAGGCTCTAGACTGAAGAGGGACAACACTGAAATGAGTTCCCAACATCACCACAAAGGCTTAATATAGTGAAAAATCACTTTAAAATGCTATTTAACAGAAAAGATAACACTCGATAAAAAGGCAAAACCTGACAAGAGAAGCCAATCCTCTGTCGGAAATTCTTAATCCTCTGACAATTCTGATGCCTGACAAACGGGAGCGGGTTTTTTATCTCCAAAACTAGACAACTTTTCTTGAACAATCACTTGGAATTTGTTCCTTTGTTGTTGACTTTAACAGCTTCTTGTTTGACTGGGTGGATGCCTCGTGCCTCCATACGGGAAGCTGGACGACCCCGCCCCCTCCACGAGTCTCTCCCCGTGGGGATACCAGGGTGTGTGGGTCTTTCGTAAAAATAGTTCCCCCACGATCTGGAAGTTCTGTGCTTGTAACTTCCTCTAATCTGCCACTCTCTTTGACTCTGCCTTTTCCCTTTGCTTTCTATCATCTACTATCTTTCTGACTTGTTGGCCCATTCTCCTGCCTTTTTACCAAAACATTTTCCAAATAAGTTTGCTCCTTTGAGCTCCTCCGAAACCGGTATGTGTCGGCTGTACGCAGCGGGGAGACAAGTAAAAACTGAAAACCGGACACATACGTACATACCTTACCCATTATGGCCATATGGCCTGGGAACGCAAAAGCAGAAGTTTGACCAACTACATACATTTTTCGACTATAAGGCCTCTCCCCCCCCAAGTTTTTTTTAACAAAAAATTCAGATTTTGTGACAGTACTTTCTTACTATATTACTACTCTCATTATAAGGCGCAAAGGTCTCAGTCTGGGAGAAAAGTATCACCTAATAGTCCAAGAAATACGGACAATGTAGAACTTTTCTCATTCTTATTTACAAAGTCTAGCACACATCTTCAAAACCTTTCACACAACACTCAAAAGTTTCTTTTTCAAAGTCAACCAATGACTAAAAACGAATACTTCTGCAGATTTAGCTGAGAAGCACTGTTTACAAATACTTAATTTAAAAAAATCTAAAACAAAACCCCTCAAAATGTGTAAGAATCTTATTTTCTCATACGAAAGTCAATGTGACATCTCATAAAAATGAGCACAAATGAAATCAACTGATTTATTCTCTCTCTCTCTCTCTCTCTCTCTCTCTCAGCATCGACTTACCAGCGCCCTCTTCATCGTAGAAGATGACGTTTTCCCTGATGTCGAAGTCGGCGTCTTCCTCGACGACAAACTTGTCAAAGTCGTCCCTGGCCCTCCTCCTCTTGTAGTAGGTCACCAGGAAGAAGGCGAGCAGCGCCAGAACTGTCAGGGGGGAAACAACAAAGCAGAGACACAGTGAACACTGCCCTTCAACTCATTCAAGTCGTCCCTGGCCTTCTTCCTCCTGTAGTAGGTCACCATGAAGAAGGCGAGCAGCGCCAGGACTGTCAGGGGGGGAATCAACAAAGGAACTCATTCAAGTCGTCCCTGGCCTTCTTCCTCCTGTAGTAGGTCACCATGAAGAAGTGCCAGAACTGTCAGGGGGGGAATCAACAAAGGAACTCATTCAAGTCGTCCCTGGCCTTCTTCCTCCTGTAGTAGGTCACCATGAAGAAGTGCCAGAACTGTCAGGGGGGGAATCAACAAAGGAACTCATTCAAGTCGTCCCTGGCCTTCTTCCTCCTGTAGTAGGTCACCATGAAGAAGTGCCAGAACTGTCAGGGGGGGAATCAACAAAGGAACTCATTCAAGTCGTCCCTGGCCTTCTTCCTCCTGTAGTAGGTCACCATGAAGAAGTGCCAGAACTGTCAGGGGGGGAATCAACAAAGGAACTCATTCAAGTCGTCCCTGGCCTTCTTCCTCCTGTAGTAGGTCACCATGAAGAAGCGCCAGAACTGTCAGGGGGGGAATCAACAAAGGAACTCATTCAAGTCGTCCCTGGCCTTCTTCCTCCTGTAGTAGGTCACCATGAAGAAGTGCCAGAACTGTCAGGGGGGGAATCAACAAAGGAACTCATTCAAGTCGTCCCTGGCCTTCTTCCTCCTGTAGTAGGTCACCATGAAGAAGTGCCAGAACTGTCAGGGGGGGAATCAACAAAGGAACTCATTCAAGTCGTCCCTGGCCTTCTTCCTCCTGTAGTAGGTCACCATGAAGAAGCGCCAGAACTGTCAGGGGGGGAATCAACAAAGGAACTCATTCAAGTCGTCCCTGGCCTTCTTCCTCCTGTAGTAGGTCACCATGAAGAAGTGCCAGAACTGTCAGGGGGGGAATCAACAAAGGAACTCATTCAAGTCGTCCCTGGCCTTCTTCCTCCTGTAGTAGGTCACCATGAAGAAGTGCCAGAACTGTCAGGGGGGGAATCAACAAAGGAACTCATTCAAGTCGTCCCTGGCCTTCTTCCTCCTGTAGTAGGTCACCATGAAGAAGTGCCAGAACTGTCAGGGGGGGGGGGGGGGGGGGGGGGGGGGGGGAGGGGGGTGCGGATGACAAAGCACAGACACAGTGAACACTGCCCTTTAACTCATTCAAGTCATCCCTGACCCTCTTCCTCTTGTAGTAGGTCACCAGGAAAAAGGACAGCAGCACCAGGACTGTCGGGGGGGGGGGGCAACAAAGCAGAAACACACTGAACACTGCCCTTCAACTCATTCAAGTCGTTCCGGCCATATATGTCCAGAATTAATACATAGCTGTCGATTTGATGCATTTGCTTCAAGGGAAGTAAACCTTGGTCACTTCTAAACTCGCTTCACTCCCTTAGACCACAATTTTGCCTCTGACTTTGCTCTTGTAGTGGTTCGTTGTGGGGAAGCCAATCGGTGTAGAGAGTTTTTCTATATAAAGTCCATATATAAAAAAAAGTCTGATCTACCACTTCCCTATGTCTAAACCTGAAGCAAAAACCCGTAATCTTCTTTCATTTCTCCTTTTGTTTATGTATGCTTTGTTTGTGTTCATGGCTGGAGTGATTTGTGAGTTTTTTTAATAATTCAAAATCGTTGTGATGTGAATGAGCTAAAAACAAAATTCAGATCAATCATTAACTCATCGGAGTCATGACGGCAGATGTCTGCCGTTTCTGCGAGTCTCTGTTCAGGTCATGACAACAGACAACTGCCGTCTGAATTTCCAATTTTTTTTTGGGCACCCACAAATAACGCTCTTCAAGGGAGCTTACTGTTGAAAGTCAAAGTACACTCATTTATGCTTCGATTGCTTCACTTAGACCTTATCTCATAGACATTTAGGCCTTATTTTTGTTAGCGAATTTCATGGAGTCACTTAGCAACAGCTGTGTTCCTACATAAACAAAATGGCAGCTAAAAAAATTGGAAATTCCGTTTTGGGTACTTTACCGAGTGTGGGTTTTTTTTACCACAAAAGAGACGAATAAGCACACCAACTGTGTGTGGCATATTTTTTATCAGACGTATACTTTCTTTCGGAAAATATTGTTTGTTTCTATCTTAATTAGTTGGTAGTGATTTTTTTATTTATAAAGTGGCCTGTAACGTGCGATTCCTGGGGTGGACGCGCACTATCTGACCACAACTCCAATAAGCTAAGGACACACACACACACATATACATGCAAGTTCCGCGCGGAAACCCATGTGCAATCTGCCCAAAATATCTGGAAGTTAAGAACTATGAAGGAATGTGCGCATTACATGCGGATGCCCATTCACAATCCCATCCCCTTATTTCTTATACAAGTGTATGGGGTTTCTGCACGGAACTTGCAGATCTAATGTGTGTGTGAGTGCCCTTATCCTTTCAAAGCTTTGAAAGTTAGAAAAGAAGGGTTTCCCAGTGTATGCTTACAGCAGCGCCTAATGATCCGAAAAATATGGTAATCTTAACACAACATTAGATAACATGAAATATTGGTTAATGCACTAAACCAAAGATATTCTAAAAGGGTAAGATGGACTACTTAAGAGCTTGGCGAACCGGGCTGATAGAGTTATCGTTAGTGGCGACAGTACACCATTCACAGTGGAGGCTATCCAAAAACTCAGACTGGAACTTGAACGGAGAATTCAACTGGCCTAACGACGTGTAAAATGTGTCCTGTTTAAAAGGGACATAACCAGTGTTTCTGTCCTCACTGCTCATATAGGGAAAAGAGACCGGATGCTTATCTTCCCCTATACAGTCTTTGACTAAACTCTGAACGGATGAAACCCCTTGTTACTATTACTTAATGTTAAACACAAAATACTGGTTGACGCACACAAAAATCTTTGTCCCCTGAATTTTGTTTTAACCCCTTGAATGAAATATCACATACTGACTTGATGACGTCATCAGATGAAGAGGAATAACTCTGGTTTTTGCTCTAACACAATCAAGAGAGTTATATTCCCAGAACATTTTGCCAGATTGGCTCTATCAGTTGTCTTTTTCATGGCATGATTTGTACAAGGAAAGAACTAAGGACAAAATGGTTGGTCTAAGGGCACGCACACGACATCCAAATTTTCCGCACGGAAATAATCAATAAGCAAAAGAAAGAAGGAAAAAATATACGGATTAGGGAAAATACGGACATGTGCGCTTATTTTTTCCTTCTTTCTTTTACTTATTGATGTACCAGATGTCGTGTGTACTTGTGTACGTGCGCTTAGCCGTAGATAGGTGGGTTTTTTCTCAGGAAAACTAAAATCATTCAGAATGGTGCGTGTGTGTGTGTGTGTGTTGTGTTGTGTTGTGTGTGTGTTGTGTTGTGTGTGTGTTGTGTTGTGTGTGTGTGTGTGTGTGTGTGTGAGTGAGTGAGTGAGTGAGTGAGTGAGTGAGTGAGTGTGGTGCGGTGCTACGCTGCGCTACGATGTTTCGCGTGTGCGTGCGAATGCGCGAGTGCGTATCTTTCACTGCTGCGGTTGCTTTCCCGCCTATACTCACCGATGATGAGCAGCACGGCCACCACAATGGCCACAATGGTGGTCGAGGCCAGCCCCACGCTCTCCTCCTCCTTCTCCGTGGGCCACATGTTGCAGAGGGGGCCGAACCAGGGCGCGGTGCAGACGCACACCAGGGTCCCGTTGTCCACGGAGCAGGGCGCGTCCAGGAAGCAGGGGTTCTCCGGCAGGCAGTCCGACTGGCACTGACCGCTGTCCAGCTCGTGATAGCCGCCGTTGCACCTGGTTGCGACAGGTCATAGTATGGACATTAGTACCATTATGGGGCAGTGGGTGGATGCCTTGTGCCTCCATACGGGGGGGAGCTGGACAACCCTGCGCCTCCTCCATGAGTCTCTCCCCGTGGGGATACCGGGGGGGGGTCTTTCGTAAAAACAGTTCCCCCACCTTCTGGAAGTTCTGTGCTTGTAACTTTCTCTAATCTGCCACTCTCTTTGACTCTGCATTTTCCCTTTGCTTTCTATCATCTACTATCATTCTGACTTATTGGCCCCATTCTCCTGCCTTTTTTCAAAACATATCTTCCAAATAATTTTTCTCCTTTGAGCTCCTCCGAAATCGGAATCTTTTGCCTGTACGCAGCGGGGAGACCAGCGAAAACTGAAAACCGGACACATATGTACCTTACCCATTATGGCCATATGGCCTGGGAACGCAGAAGAAGAAGAAGAACAAGAAGAAGTACCGTCATTTTCGGGACTATAATGCGTGCCTTATATCAGGGCGCAACTCCCTGAATTGGCTAGGTCTGATAGGAAATCTCGTTCAATAAAATGTGTAAAGCTTCTGTAATATATGGTCTTGGAATTTTGATGCGTGTTTTATACCAGGTAAGACAGATGACATTGTGATCACTACATTCAGATGGAGTACATAATTCAATGATGGATTGTTTATTGTTTGCATAGATATGATCAATTAAAGTCTTACTTGTTTAAAAAACAACAACCCAAAACCCCATCTAGTACTCATTTCACAGCATTTCGCATCCTACTTCGCCTTCCAACTCTCAAACACGCCATTCGCGGGTCGTTTTGGCAGCGTCAACCGACCAAATAAAAAAGGCCAAAAAGGCAAATATGCACTGCAGAATGGGCAACATGTGCCCACTCAAGTGCATAAGGTCTCACGCGACATATGTACGTACATACATAAATACAGACATTCGACACAGAAAATTTTATCAAAGCAAACTATTCTGCATTTAAAATGCACTAACTTTTCAGTCCTTCAGAGTAGGGGAACGGAGCTCAGCTATTCACTGAGATTTTTCTTTCATACTACATAAATACATATATACATACATACACACACAAATTCATACACACACACACACTCAACGACGTTTTCAACTTTCGCTCAAATCTGCGAAATCGCTAGAAATCAAAAGCCGTGATAAAAATCAACTGGAAATCAGCAGGAGAAGAAAACAAATGTACCGTATGTCATGGAATATGAGATTACATTTATTTAAAATAGAAATAGTGCCATAAAAATAAAATTGTTGATTGTGGGCACTTAACCGAAAGAAGAAGAAGAAGAAGAAAAAATGTCCGCCAACACCCACTTGCAGATATGTCTTCCCCATACGTCTACGCAGGCAGAGTTAACGGGGCAGACAGGGGCCGGCACACAGCCGTCGGCTCTGGAGCAGCCGTCCTGCACATTGGCCTCATCCACCAGGGAGATGTCTGCAGAAGCGGAGTTCTCCGAGCTCTTGATGGCCAGGTACTCTCCGTTCAGTCGCACGTCCTGCACGCACGCTGGAAATCAACAGGAGAAGATAAAATTTACCATATTACATGGATTATGAGATTATATTTATTTCAAAGTACATTGAAAATGAACAGAATTTTTTTTACCATATTTCATGGATTATGAGATTACATTTATTTCAAAGTACCATATTTTTTGGACTATAAGGCGATACTTTTTTCCAAGACCCCTGCGCCTTATACTGTAAAATGCGGACTATAAGCTGCTACTTTTTTCTTCAACTTTGGCCCATGCGGCTTATATGTGGATTTTTTTCCATTCTACATTTATCAGTATGATTAAATCTGTTTCTGGCCACATTCTTCAGCCTATTTTGACCTTCGTTAGACTCAAAACTGGTTTTGGTAATCAATAGATTCAAATCTTATGTTTAAAATGTCTGAGAACATTAAATACTTATGTTTTGATAGGAGAATTTCTATGTTTGTGTTGCTTTGTGCACATGCAATGTTCTCTGCGGCTTATAAACTGGTGCGGCTCATATGTGAATAAATACTTAATCTTTTGTCAATTTAACCCTTTCACCGCCGATGTCGCATTTTTGCACCATAATGATTTAATACCCATGTCATAAAAAGCCTTGAAATCTGGATCTGTTATCCAATGATCTTGTGTTCTTAACTTAACCCTCTTGTGCCTGACGCTCTGTGCTCTCAATCACCTCTGAAATCCTAACCCAAGGGACGTCACTCCGTACAAAAGGGGGGGTAGCGTCAGAAAAATAATAAAATAAAATATACCCTACCAGATTTTGTGTGTTTTTTTGTTTTGAATGTGTTGCCGAGATGTCTGTCTGCTATGCAAAATGAATTTCAAGATGTTATGGGGATGCATGGCTCCACAAAAAAAATCAAATTGCCAAAGTGTAGTCGCAAACTGCATTCACTAGTCATTCACTGCCTACTTTTGCAGACTGTTGAAGCCTAACTCGCCCTAACTTGGGCTAAGACGACTGAAACGGAAATGTAGATCAAAATCATTCACTTACCCTTTCACTTCACGATCTTATAATTCCTATCTTTCACCAAAAAAAGAATTTTCATCGCTGTCATCACTCGGTGGATGCAATAACGACTCGTCATCCATGATGTAAAAGTCGGGAAAATGCCGATGTCAGTAACACGACTTCAAAAATTCGCATCGATCGAACAAACACAAGCTCGCCGCCGAAATAGGTCAGAATACACTCCTTACTCATCACTTCGCGATCTCATAAGTCCCATATTTCACAAAAATAGGACTATTCATCGCTTTCCTCAGTCAATGGACGCCATAACTGTTCGTCATCCATATTGGAAAAATCGCGAAAATGCCGAAGTCGGTCACTAATTTTCAAAAATTCATATCTTTCAAACCAATCGGCCTAGAAGCCATTGCAAGCAACAGGACGGAAGTGTAATCCATAGCGAAAGCGAGGCTGAAGCGCTCACGTGACTGCCATGTGATAGAAATAAAATGGAAGCGCCCTAACCGGCCACGTGGAATCCGTACGTTCCCGAACGTTCTAGACGTTTCCGATCCGATTATTTTTTGAACGTTCACGACCGTTCACCGCACAAGAGAGTTAAAGAGATAAGGATAGGCCTTGTTTTAAACTTGTCACAGAGGAATTCCCAATATTGCAAACAAAATCTTTTTTCTACCCATGTAAGTTTAATCAAAAATTTAGGCTAAAAAATGGCTGACGGCGAAAGGGTTAAGGGATGCGGCTTATATACAGGTGCGTCTTATAGTCCAGTTTTTACGGTAATGTGACTGATGAAATAGTAAGAAAATGTAGTCACAAAATCTGAAATTTCTGTAAACTTTTGGGGGTGCACCTTATACAAAGGTGCACCTTATTGCTGGTACCCACGTGTCGTCATATCCGGCCACAAGGAGCGCCATATTATGGGAGACCACCATCTTAGTCCTTACCTTTTTTTGAAAAATGCCAGATCGATGCTGCGTATTTGGCTGTTCCAATTCGAAACTTAATCTAAACTGTATTTATAACATCTGGATGTTTTCTTTACACATTTAGATAACATTTTCACTTTGCTTACACACAAATAAGGACTAAGATGGCGACACTTCCGTTGGAATGGTCGAGATGCGCACGCAGGTGGGTTGGAGCCATAGTCAGAAAAAAACGGTATATTAAAAAATAGAAAAAAAGTACCCTATTTCATGCATTATGAGATTACATTTATTTCAAAGTACATTGAAAATGAACAGAAGAAAATGTACCAGTTTTACAGACTCTCAAGAGCACCCTCAAAGTTTACACCAAATTTTGATTTTCAAATAATGATTTCGGGGCAGTGGGTGGATGCCTCGTGCCTCCATACGGGGGAGCTGGACGACCCCGCCCCCTCCACAAGTCTCTCCCCGTGGGGATACCGGGGGGTCTTTCATTTCCCCCACTTTCTGGAAGTTCTGTGCTTGTAACTTCCTCTGATCTGCCACTCTCTTTGACTCCCTTTGCTTTCTATCATCTACTATCTTGCTGACTTATTAGCCCATTCCCCTGCCTTTTCAAAAACAAATCTTCCAAATACTTTTTCTCCTTTGAGCTCCTCCGAAATCGGAATGTGTTGGCTGTACGCAGCAGGGAAACCAGTGAAAACTGGACACATAAGTACCTTACTCATTATGGCCCGGGAACGCAGAAGAAGAAATAATGATTTTTTTGTGATTCAGGGGCCTCAGGCTGGAATAAAATTAATTGCCTTGTAGTCCAAAAATACGGATAGTGTAAACATTTCTAATTTTAGAAATCAATGAATGTTGAAGTGCCAAGTGATGCTTTCGTAATGCTGCCTATTCCTAATTCTAACCCTAACCTGGGTCGAGTTTCTCTAGATGACGGTCTCCGTGCGCATAACTGTTACGCCAAAAGGGGTCTAAGAAACACTTTAAAAAACGTTTGCGGAAGAACATTGCAAGCTCTTGTCTGATTGGTCAGAAAAAAAAGTATTATTTTAAACAAACTTTAATGGACCAATCAACAACAAGAAATGTATTCACCCCCTACTAGTTCTGGATAGTTCGCTGCTTGCTCGGTGTTTGGCAAGAACAAAACTTCATGCGAACTATCGGCAAAACGAAGGGTGTTTCTTAGGACCGTTTTTGCCGATTTGAGCGAGCACAACATAACATCAGACCTTGTGAAATGGCCCCCTGAAACTGTCTGAAATGAATGGAAGGGGCGGAGGAGGGGGCTTTTCTTAACATTTGCCTGCTCCCCCCCCACCCCCACCCCCCACAAAAAAAAAAAGACCCCCCCCCCCCCCCCCCCCCCCAAGGATCGAACTCACTATTCTCCAGATCCCGATCCAGAACAAGCGCCCCCGAGGGCGTGGTGACGCTGGCCCCGCCGTACATATCCGCGGAGCTGTCGAGCGTCATGTACACGTTGCTGCCGCTGCCGTCCGGCGAGACGCGCTGCGTCACCTGGTTCCTGCCCTCCCCGTGGTCCAGAGTGAGCGTGGCCCGGTGCATGACGCGGTCGAAGCGCGCCACGTGCCAGAAGCCGTCGTTGGCCTGGGCCTTGCTCAGCAGGAGGACGTGGTCTTCCTCCTGCGCCGCGCCGCCCAGGTTGTACAGCGCTTGGAGGCGCCCGTCTTTCAGCTGCGTTGGGAAATTATTATTTTTTATTTTTTTAAATCGAATACAGTGGAACCTCCCTTATAAGACCTCATTTTGGATGGTTTTTGAAGGTCTTATAACAGGGAGGTTCCACTGTATTAAAAAAATTGAATAATTCAAAACTATGTGTGTGTGGGAGAGAGAGAGAGAGAGAGAGAGAGAGAGAGAGAGAGAGAGAGAGAGAGAGAGAGAGAGAGAGAGAGAGAGAGAGAGAGAGAGAGAGAGAAAGAGAGAAAAATTTAATAGTTCAAAACTATGTGTGTGTGTGTGTGTGTGTGTGTGAGAGAGAGAGAGAGAGAGAGAGAGAGAGAGAGAGAGAGAGAGAGAGAGAGAGAGAGAGAGAGAGAGAGAGAGAGAGAGAGAGAGAGAGAGATCAACGGAAATTTAATTACCAAGGCCATCTGCCCATGTCATATAGGGAAGAGGAATACACAGAAAAGACAGAGATAATGATAATGAACCTTTATTTTACAACAGTAAAAGTATTGACATAGAGTAGCCATGTTTCATACTTGCCGTTAACATAAACAAACAAATAGATAAAAAAAATGAAAGCGAACTAAAACTACCAGTAATAAAAAATAAAAAATCCAAGAGAGTTTGTATGTGTATGTATGAGAAAGAGAGAAAGAGAAAGCGTGTACGTATCTTAGAGAGAGGGAGAGAGAGAGAGAATGAGAGAGAAAGGAGTGTGTGTGTGTGTTTGTATGTGTGTGAATGTGTGTGTGTGTGTGTGTGTGTGTGTGTGTGTGTGTGTGCACTCATTATTGTATCAGAAACTCCTTACAAAAAAATGTAGACACTGACCTCCATGGTGATCCGTCAGACACAGTGAACAGCACCCCGTCACTGTCATACGTGCGGTACATGACCTGCACTTCCTTACACTATATCACAACTAAAAATGCAGCAGTTAAACCCATTCAAACACTGCCCACTGACCTCCATGGTGACCCGCTTGGACCCGTCAGACACGGTGAACAGCACCCTGTCGCTGTCGTAGGTGACCTGCACTTCCTTACACTATATCACAACTGAAAATGCAGCAATTAAACCCATTCAAACACTGCCCACTGACCTCCATGGTGACCCGCTTGGACCCGTCAGACACGGTGAACAGCACCCCGTCGCTGTCGTAGGTGCGGTACATGACCTGCACCTGCAGCATGTAACTGGGCAGCTGAACGCTGTTCTTCACCTTCCACGCCAGGAAGCTGTCCGACTTCAGGTCACGCACCGTTGTCCCTGCACGCAACAGGCAATGGGAGATTGATTTAACCCTTTCATCGTTTAATGAATCCCCTACTCGAAACCTACCCGTAGTACACTCCCACCCCAACCCCGCTTCTATTTACCTACACCTACATCCTCACCTCACCTCGTCGTCGTCGGCCGTACTCGCTACTCTGCTCTCCTGTTGGTCCTCATCTTGCCCGCCCGGTCGTTCCCGCTCGACTCTCTCACACCGACTCCTTTCTCCCGCGTCTCACTCTCTCTCGTCTCATTCATACCTGCACGCGCACTCATTCTCGCGGGTTATCCCCCTTTGACCCTCACCACAATTGCCACTGTCGCTTCTTGGCATCACAAATGTGTGTGTGTGTGTGTTTTAAAATTGTATTCTTATTTAAGTTGTCTTCCTAAACATTACTTGTGTCCTGTCTTATTATTTACAAAATGTGCATGCCAGGCAGCGAATTTCCTTGCTTTTTGTGAAGACAAAATGATTGAATTAAAATTGAAAAAAATAAGTGATTTAACACCCATGTCACTAAAGGGCATCAGATGAGGGTCTAGTGACCTTAATATGTTCTTAATCTTTGGATGTAAGGACAGGCCCTATTTTATGCATGTCAAAGAGGAATTCCCAAAATTGCAGACAAAATCTTCTCTCTACCCAGGTAAGCTTAATGGTAAATTTTGGCTGAGGAATGGCTAGCGTTGAAAGGGTTAAGATTAAGATTAAGATTAAAATTATAGCCCCGTCGACAACTTATAAGACCATGTCAGGGCTTTCACGACGTTAAATCTTCGTTAAATCTTACCACGTATTAAAAAAAGGATAAAAACACATGGTAAAAAAATAGTCAAAGCGTAGTAGTTAAAATACTTGGTTAAAAGTTATAAAGTGTATTTTAAAATTACTTGAAACGTACAAAGTAAAATCTATCCAATTCTAAATGTAAACTGTTACAAGTTATAAACTGTATCAAGCGAAAAATTAGAGTGCTTGGAAACGGAAAACACACATGCATATACAGGCGCAGGAACCAACACATTGCATACATAACGCACAAATGAGACACACACACGCATGCACACACGCACACCACACACATTGGGGAGCAAACGTGTGTGAAAGTCTCAGAACGCAACACTTACTTATTGACCCCACAAAACCAAAAACACAGTGAAATCCTGATAACTCAAAAACACTGGATAACTCACAATAAGTTTTCAGTCCCGGTTTAACAATCTTTAGGCTAAAATGTCTTTGTAAGTCAAAATATTGGTTATCTCAAAATAATATTTCAGTCCCTTCAATTTTGACTTAAGGAATGTTTTCGTAACTCAAAATATTGGCTATCTCCAAATAAAATTTCAGTCTTTCAAAATTTTGACTTAAGCAATTTTCACTGTACTGGAAATCAACATGAGCAAGAATAAAAAATCCAAGCTGATGTAGGCACAATCGTAGACTTTAGCAAGGCAGGAAGTCTAGCTGTACCACCTTACAAGACGACGATTACGTCAAAACCTCCAACCAGAAATATTCACAATCAACGACATTTTTGTTCAAAGGGTGGGTGGGGAGGGGCATTCTATATTTTTATGTCTAAGTTTGCACAAAATTATGTCACTGCTTACGAAACTTGCAATGACGTTTTACTAACGTACCTTATCCCCGGGAATGGTTTTTGAATACTTCCAACTAAAAAAACTGGAAGCCACAATTTATTGCACTCCAAAAACTGCAAGTCACAAGTTTTGGCACTCCCAAAACCAGAAACCACAATTTATATGCACTCCAAAAACTGGAAGCCACAAGTTTTGGCACTCCCAAAACCAGAATTTATATGCACTCCAAAAACTGGAAGCCACAAGTTTTAGCACTCCCAAAACCAGAAACCACAATTTATATGCACTCCAAAAACCGGAAGCCACACGTTTTGGCACTCCCAAAACCAGAAACCACAATTTATATGCACTCCAAAAACCGGAAGCCACACATTTTGGCACTCCGAAAAAAAGAAAGCCACAAGTTTCGACACCCCCCCAAACCAGATTTCTGGTGTGTTCCAGAAAATGAGCACCCCTAAAAGTGATAGTGAGAGCCGAGTGCTAAGCTAGAATCAGATCTAAGCGATGAACGGCATGCCAATCACCAACACAAGCTTGACGCAGTGCACACTTAAGGCGGCGACAGACTATGTGGCTGCCTCATGTGACTCGATCAGGTCGTGACGTTTCACCTCATTTCATTACCATCTAACTCGATCAGTCTGACTCAGTCGGGCCCAGTCAGGTGACAGGGCCAAATAGGGCGGGTTCTAAATTTCACTGATCGAGACAGATGGCTTGTGACGTCTTCTGTGCGGGAAACAAAATTTGATCTACGTCACGACGTGATTGCGTCATATGAGGCAGTCACATAGTCTGTCGCCGGCTTTAACGCAAGCCCCCGCCCATGCCTATGGGAGTCACTGTACAGAGACACACGCACACAATGCATCCACCAGGGGCTAGCTGGAGTGGGGAATGATGACAGTCAGCCTTAGGTCCTGGTGAAATGAGGAATGTAGCATTCGTGCCTTCCTCATTGAGTTGAAAAAGCGGGGGGGGGGGGGGGGGGGGGGGGGGGGGGGGGGGGGGGGGGGGGGAAGAGAGGGTGTAAGACTGCAGTAAGGGTATTTTTGTAGGTGCCAATAGTAAAATGAGAGCGAGAAACCTATGATCTGGGAGAACGTTCACATGGCTTTGCTGTCCTGTTTCCAAATAGAATAAGCAAAGAAAGACAAAAACCCAATTTTAATAACCTCTGCAATCGCATTTCTCATTTATCTCTAAAGGCAACCAACAGAACAATACTGTTCTTGCCACTGCTCATTCCATCTTCGAAATCAGGAGGGGGGAAGAGGGGGGGAGGGGTCAGAACTATACTTCTCTAGATTTTTTTTTAAAGGGGATCACCTGCATATATTAGGGTGTCACTCTTCATAATTAAAAAAAAACATTATGGCTTTTTGAAACCATGTGTCGGCTGAAAATTAACCCTTTCACTGCCAGCCATTTTTTAGCTAAAAAATACGATTAAACTTAACAGGGTAGAGAAGAAAAAAAAGTGATCTGCAATTTTGGGAATTTCTCTATGCCCTGTATAACATTAGGCCTATCCTTACCTCTCAAAATGAAGAAAGTGTGGTCTTCAGATAACAGGCCCCGACTTGATGCCTTTTAGTGACATGGGTGCTAACCCGTTCAATGCTGGCCATTCTTCTGCCAAAATTTACCATTAAACTTACCCGGGTAGAGAAAATATTTTGTCTGCAATATTGGGGATTCCTCTGTGACGTGCATAAAATAGGGCCTATCCTTACCTCCCCAAATGAAGAACATAAGGTCACTGTATACCAGACCCTCATTTCATGCCCTTCAGTGACATGGGTGTTAAATCATTGTGGTGCCAAGAGGCGACAGTGGCGATGAAAGGGTTAAACCATTGTGGTGCATAAATGCGACATTGGCGGTGAAAGGGTTAAACCCTGTACATCAGGTTTGTCTTGTGGGTATTGTTTTTTGTTTGTTGGAGTGAAGTTTCAACAATGTTTTCTTACCCACCTCCTCGCTGGGAATCAACTCATTCGTAGTGAAACGGTAACATGATAGAATAGATTGAATGATTTTATTTAATATAACTATCTATTCTATCTATATACTTACCGTTTCACTACGATCAAAGGTTCCCACCCTCCTCCCTCCGACGAAAACATCATTGGGAAGGTTGGTTTTAAAAAATTTATCATGATTTAAAGTTGCCTCCCCGGAAGTGACGTAGCGAGTGGGATCCACGGCAGCTTAGTGGTATTGGCTGTGTAGACCAAGGGAAGTAATCTAGTCTTGTTAAGACTATAACTTTTTGGTCTTTGGTAAATTGGCATTTGCTCCAAATTGGAAGGAATAACTCATTCGTAGTGAAACGGTAACATGATAGAATAGATAGGGTTAAACCCTGTACATCAGGAGGACAAGACTGACTGACTGACTGACAAGTTTCTGCGCGTTAGAGACACACATACAAGCGTCAGAATTAACCCTACTTACTGCCGTCGCAATTGGACCCTCTCCATCCAGGCTTGCAGGTACAGGTGGCCTGTGAGGGTCTGATGGTGGCCGTGCAGATGCCGTTCTCCCCGCAGTTCTGCTTCGCGCAGAGTTCGTCCTCCGCCGGACACCCGTTCGCTCCGGACGGCACGCCGGGAAGTTCCTTGAAATGGAGGTCGTACAGCTGCAAAAGGAAGGTGAACGATTTTGTCATCTGACTTTCGGGTAAACACATTCTTTTTGTAATTCTAAAAAAAAAGGTACATTTTAAACTTTGCTTGATCAAATATTGAACTAAAGAAACATCAAAATGCTACACTCACACAAGCACATGAAGATGAAATAAACAATAAACACGGCGAATAAAAACCAAACTTTCGTCTTTAAAAAGACTGACGAGGAGAATGAAGACAACACACTAAACGTAACAATGACCTTAGTGAATGGATGACGCATACTAGTACTATGACGTGAAAATCTGCTGACGATAAAGTAACAGAAAATAATGAATGAAAAGACGTAATCTTCATCATCCCCTCATGTCCCTCTTCTCCGTTTCCTTACCCCCCCCCCCCACACCTCTCTCTCCCTCCCTCCTCATCTCCCTCCCTCTCTCAATAATTTTCTTTCCTCTATTTCTTTTGTGATTTCAAAAGGCTACTTGAAATTGAAGGAAAAGTAGTTGTTGTTGTTGTTGTTTTTAACACACTAGGGACTGGCCGATTTGCTTCCCCCTTGCTCCGTGGGGACTGGGCATTTGAAAGCTCAAATGTATGGGGCGCTGACGTGCTAAAAGACCAGTTAACTACTTAACTGGCATTACTATTCCAGTTAAGTACTTAACTTACCGGAAGCGGAAATCGCTTATACAAGTTAACTAGTTAACTGACATTTCGAAAAAAAATTCCGTTTGAGAGGGGATTATTTTCTGAAGGTTTTGTAACACGCAATGTAATTGGTCGCCGTTTTTGTTTTTTGTTGTTTTTTACTTAACGATTAGACTACCTGCGTCAAGTGCTATTGACCCTGACCCTTTTCCGCAAATATGGCTGATGATCGTTTTGCACGTGCCAATTTGCCTGAAGTTGCATCTGTAATAGATGCAGCGAAACGTGTAGAGCCTACGCCGTCTCAAAAAGATATGCTTCTAAAGTTGCAGCAAGATTCGACTACCATACGTTGGACAGCAATTCAACCTAACGGATACAATCAATTCACTAACTCATAAGAAACGGACAATGATATATTTATACTATTTGGGGATTATTTCAGTTACTAAAACGTATTTGGAGCTATTTCTAGGGAAAGATTGCTGATCTGCAGTATCCAATGGGATTTCGTGTTACAAAAACAAGTTAACTAGTTCAACCATGATAAAATGCCACTTAAGCAGTTAACTGACCGGAAGCAGAAATTGAAAAGAAAGTCCACTTAAGTAGTTAACTGGTATTTTATCACGTTTTGGGAAGAAGAAAGTCCACTTAAGTAGTTAACTGGTATTTTATTTTTATCACATTTTGGGAAGAAGAAAGTCCACTTAAGTAGTTAACTGGTATTTTATCACGTTTGAGCCCGATACAAATGTTCATCTACTGTGCTATGTGCTAGTCAGGTAGTTGGAAGTTGGAAAATATGAACCGCGCATGCGTGTTCTTGAGTCCCGCACAAAGTGTTGTCATCTGCAGCCCTACTGCCCGTTCAGTAGCAGAACTTCAGTTTCACATTTTTGACCGCGATTTTGTCGTAAATGCTTAACACTTTCACCGCCAGCCATATTTCAGGCAAGAATTCCCATTAAATTTACCTGGGTAGAGAACAAAATCCATCTGCAGTATTGGGGATTCTTCTGTGGCATAATTATGTAAAATAAGGTCTACCCTTACTCCCCAAAACTAAGACAATAGGTTTTTTGGATAATAGACCCTAATTTGATACCTTTTAGTGACATAGGTGTTAAATCAGTGTGGTGCTAAAATGCGACTTTGGCGGTGAAAGGGTTAACACAATCAAATCAAATCAAATCAAATCAAATCAAATCATCTTTATTATCTCATAACTGAGAAATTGCAGCCAGGTGCACATAAGAAAAACAGCAACAATAAACACATTTATCAACAACAACAAAAACCACAACACATTTATCAACAATTAAAGAATATAAACTAATAACTAATAACACTGCAATATTGTAGTTAACAAACTGGACGAATACGAATACAAATTCAATCCCAAGGAGATGGACAGGCTGCTCAGCAAAACAATCACTCAATGCAGTGCATTAAGAGTTCAACAGATGAATTGATCTTGGTAAGAAAGTTTTCTGTGCTCTTATTTTCAGTTTTAGAGTTCTGTATCGACGGCCCGATGGTAATACTTCATAGTATTTTGCCAGAACATGACTGTTATCATTAAGAATTTTCCTGGCTTTCTTGACTACTTGTCTGTCATACAACTCTTGCATACCACTCTGCCTTGCACCCACAACTTTACTACACACATTCACCATATCACTCAACACACGCTTACTTTTTACACTCAAGCTTCCATACCAACAGATAAATGACACAGTAAGAACAGATTCAATGCAACATCGGTAGTAGGTTTGAAGAATATCTGAACAGACACCAATATTCCTTAGCCTCTGTAAACAAAAGATCCTGGACTGACTCTTCTTATGTATATGCTCAATGTGTTTATCAAAAGTAAGTTTCTTGTCTAAAACTGTGCCTAGGTATTTGTACTCATCAATTCTTTCAACCGTTTCACCATCAATTTCCAAATGTGGCACCAAAAATAATGGTCAACACACACACATACACACAAAATCTTTATCCCCCGAATTTCGTGTTTAGAGTAGTCCACTGTAGCGATTCTGACCTTGCTGTTGTGGTTTAGATTGCGCACACACCCCTCGAATCCTGCACCCTGGACGACGTTGCCTGACGGGTAGCTGTGCTGGGGGTGTCTGCCTCCCACGTAGAGGAGGGTGGCCACGTTAAGGAAGCTGTTCTCTCCCCTAGTCATGGCCGTGGCTCGGCAAGGGCCGATGTCCGGGGGAGAGTTCTCGTTACCGGAGGAAGCTGCTGCCCGGCAGTCGTCCACTATCATCTCCACGTTCTGAAACAGTCAATACCATGCAATGTTTGATATACATTGCCAGCCACGCCTTGTTCAAAGAGCCAAATACATTTAACTCATTCCGGACGAATTACGAGCATGGCTTGTATACCCACGTGTCATCATATCCGGCCACAAGGAGCGCTCCATAGTATGGGAGATCGCCATCTTAGTCAGTAACTTTGTTTGAAAAATGCCCGATCGATGCTGTTTACACACAAGTCTGACTAAGATGGCGACACTTCCGTTGGAAGGGTCGAGATGCGCACGCAGGTGGGCGGGAGCCATACTCGGAACAGGAGAACGCCTGTCAGGGTCTACTTACGAGTATTCTCCGAACAGCGATTTTTTTAGTCTAAATCCATGGGTGGGTTTTTTTCCAAACCACATTTTTCGAGTTACATTCCTTCATCATTGTTCCAGCTTTCGGCTTACTTATGTTTGGTACTTCTATCTTCATTTGTAATGTTAAAAAATGTTTTTTTTAAATCGGCCCTACACGAGCCTGAGAAAATACTCCAAATACTTTCAATAACAGTGAAAGTAATAAGGAGACTAATGATTCGATTTTAATACGAGTAATCACGATTACAAAAAAAACCCCAACTTGGATCAGTCAGTAATGTTGTCAAAACTGAATCATTGACAGTGTGAGTTTTGTTACGCTTCTTATTTGTTATAACATTTTTTCTAGGCAGCCCCAGGCCAGTAATGGAGTGTACCTAAGGCAGTGAAGTCCTGAAGGAGTCAAGCATTTTCTCTAAGAAATATTTTTTTTTTAAAACTGTAAATATTAACATTCAGGAATCCTCATGACTTAGCCACGAAGCAGAAGAAGAATACTGTGCTTTACAGAGTACAAGGCGGTATTTTTTTTCTCCCACTATGGGTGGCCTCTGGCTGCGACACGCTGTCCAGGTGGGAGCAACCCGAATTTCACAGACGCCTCTGTGACTATGAAGTACCTAACCTAACCTCCTACGCCTTATTATGCGACAAATAATATTGTAGGAAACGATACAAACGAAATCTGACCTTGCTACAGTGTTCTAACGGGCCTGTGTCAACTGTCAGTACGTGTACTGACCTTGCTACAGTGTTCTAACGGGCCTGTGTCAACTGTCAGTACGTGTACTGACCTTGCTACAGTGGTCGAACGGGCCTGTGTCAACTGTCAGTACGTGTACTGACCTTGCTACAGTGTTCGAACGGGCCTGTGTCAACTGTCAGTACGTGTACTGACCTTGCTACAGTGTTCTAACGGGCCTGTGTCAACTGTCAGTACGTGTACTGACCTTGCTACAGTGTTCTAACGGGCCTGTGTCAACTGTCAGTACGTGTACTGACCTTGCTACAGTGTTCTAACGGGCCTGTGTCAACTGTCAGTACGTGTACTGACCTTGCTACAGTGTTCTAACGGGCCTGTGTCAACTGTCAGTACGTGTACTGACCTTGCTACAGTGTTCTAACGGGCCTGTGTCAACTGTCAGTACGTGTACTGACCTTGCTACAGTGTTCTAACGGGCCTGTGTCAACTGTCAGTACGTGTACTGACCTTGCTACAGTATTCTAACGGGACTGTGTCAACTGTCAGTACGTGTACTGACCTTGCTACAGTATTATAACAGGCCTGTGTCAACTGTCAGTACGTGTACTGACCTTGCTACAGTGTTCTAACGGGCCTGTGTCAACTGTCAGTATGTGTACTGACCTTGCTACAGTGTTCTAACGGGCCTGTGTCAACTGTCAGTACGTGTACTGACCTTGCTACAGTATTCTAACGGGCCTGTGTCAACTGTCAGTATGTGTACCTTTCCTTTGCGGATGATGTCAATTTTGTGCCACTTTCCGTCGGACAAGGGGGCGCCGCTGTCCAGACTGAGGGTGGCGGCCCCACTGCCGTGGTCGATGTTCAGCACGGGAATGCCCCCGGACAGCTCCAGGGAGATGAAGTCCTGGGGTTGGTTCTCACCGGGAGGGCTCATGGGTCCGTTGTACAGAAGCATACCATTGCCCTGAAATGATCATAATCGTCATCATCATCATATTATCATTATTACTATTGCCCCCCAGACAGCTCCAGGGAGGTGACGTTCTGGGGCTGGTCCTCACCGGGAGGAGTCATGGGGCCTTTGTACAGCAGCATGCCATTACCCTGAAATTATGATGACAAAAACAACAACAGGGTGTATACAGGGAGATGAAGTCCTAGGGTAGGTCCTCACCGGGAGGAGTCATGGGGCCTTTGTACAGCAGCATGCCATTACCCTGAAATTATGATGACAAAAACAACAACAGGGTGTATACAGGGAGATGAAGTCCTAGGGTAGGTCTTCACCAGAAGGAGTCATGGGGCCGTTGTACAGCAGCATGCCATTAACCTGAAATTGTGATATTCATCATCATCATATTATTATTATCATTATTATTGCCCTCCCCCGGACAGCTCCAGGGAAATTAAGTCCTGGTGTTTGTCCTCACAAGGAGGAGTCATGGAACTGTTGTACAGCAGCATACTGTTGCCTTGATATAATACTAATGAAATGTACTTTGACATGCGTTACAATGAGTAGGTGCACTGCATGTGTGTGTTCATATGTCTGTGTGAGAGTGAGAGTGTGTGTGAGAGTGAGAGTGTGTGTGTGCATGAGGTGTGGTGCAGTGTGTGCGTGCGCGCATGTATCTATGTGTGTACATACAAGAGCTTGCAAGTGCATGCGTACATACATGCGCGAGTGCATGCATACATTGTGTGAGTGAGCGAGTACTAGGTATTATTATATAGCTATTATAGGTACTTTATAGTCACAGAGGTGTCTGTGAAATTCAGGTTGCTCCCACCTGGAGAGCGTGTCGCAGCCAGAGAATTGTTTTTTGGTTTTTTTGCATGCGATCTTTGCGTGACGGATGAAGAATCTTTGTGTGACTGATGCATGAATCATGTCAGGCATCGGAATTGGACAAGTAAAAAAAAAAAGCTGAAAAGCGGGAGTTGGGATTCAGAAGGCCCCTAGTAGGGGTCCAGGGGGTAACGCTGAAGCTTGTTTTTGGTAATCGAAGCATTAAAACAGCACTAGAATGGCTAAATTTAGTTACTTTTTTTGTTTTTTTCGGCGGACAGACTTTTTTTGGGGGCAGAAAAGCAATGTCATTTCGTCGAAAATTTGCTGTTTGGCGGACAATTCCCATCCCTGCATGTACGTTTGCGTGTGTGTTGCGCATGCTGAAAGCCGACCTTTGTGGTGATGAACTCGATGGAGGTGTGGCTGTCCTCGCACTGCTCCAGAGTGGCGTACATGGCGTAGCTCCGCCCGTCAAACCCGTGCCTCAGCTGCTGGCACCGGGGGCCCTCAAAACCCTCAGGGCAGTCGATGCACCTGGAAATAATCATAACAATCGTAATAATAATGCATTTGTGCCGCTTAACCCTGTCATCGCCACTGTCGCCATTTTGGCACCACAATGATTTAACACCCATGTCACTGAAAGGTATCACATGAGGGTCTGGTATACAATGACAATATCTTCTTAACCCTTTCAGTTTCACCGCCAGCCATATTTCAGCTAAAGATTTGCATTAAATGTACCTGGGTAGAGAACAAAAATCCATCTGCAGTATTGGGGATTCTTCTGTGACATATATAAAATAAGGTCTATCCTTACCTCCCCAAACTAAGACAATAGGGTCTGGATAATAGACCCTAATTTGATGCCTTTTAGTGACATAGGTGTTAAATCACTGTGGTGCTAAAATGCGACTTTGGCGGTGAAAGGGTTAATTTGGGGAGGTAAGGACAGGCCCTATTTTATGCATGTCACAGAGGAATCCCCAATACTGCAGACAGAATCTTGTCTCTATCCAGGACCAGTTTAATGGAAATATTTAGCTAAAGAATGGCTGGCATTGGAAAGGTTAAGGTCTCTGTACACGAAAACAAATATTCACAAAATATCACTATTTCGAAATTGAACAAAGGGGGAGAACTCTCTTTCTAATTAACTCCCCTCCACCAAAGTTGATTACGATAGCAATCCTCTAGCAATGCGTGGATCAGAGCCAAAGGGAGACAAACAAAGCATCATTCTCAAAAAAAGAATGCGCCAAGTTCACCTTTATGACCCTCCACCCACACAGTACACATCAACAATGGTGGAGAGGACGATATACAATTTCCCCATGGCAATACAGTGAGTTGTAAGTCATATCATGAGTGGCCAATCACTGTGTTGCCATGGGGAAATGGAGATATTCTGTGAATTGTGTTAACGTGTTAACGCTCTAAGTGCTTTCAGAGCCAGAAGATAAATCCACTACAGCGAATAAATCTAACATTGGTAAGCAAGTGACAAAACACACCCACGCATCCATTGACACAGGCACAGGCACACACATAGTGACACACACACATTCCTTCTTAATCCTCTACACCAACTTGCACAAAACCTCCTAAGGTGTTCTTGACGCAGGCCAGCTCACGGCAACAGTAATCGGCAGAGAACTCACACACAGAACACACACACATAAAACACACCCACACACATAACCATACAGTCACACACCAAGTCACACAAGAAAGGCAAAAGTCGTTCTTGACACAGGTCCCCCCATGGTAGTGTAATCAGCAGAGCACTCTCACACACACACACAATATCACAACCCCCTCCACCATAAACTCCCACATGAAACTCCCACAAGCACTCCAAAGTTGTTCTTGATACAGGTCCCCCCGTGGTAGTGTAATTGGCAAAGCCCTCACACCCACACTATAACAGCCCCCTCCACCATACACTCCCACACCAAACTCACACGAGTACTCTAAAGTCGTTCTTAACAGTAATTGGCAGAGCACTCATCAGGCTCTGTGAAGTCCAGGGCCCATAGCCCTCCCTGGCACAGATGAAGACCTCCACACACACACCCATCCCAACCATATAGCACCCCATATCAACTCACGCGAGCACCCCAAAGTCGTTCTTAACAATAATCAGCAGAGCATTCATCAGGCTCTGGGAAGTCCAGGGCCCATAGCCCTCGCTGGCACGGATGAAGACCTCCACACACCCACCCATCCCAACCCCATGTCAACTCACGCGAGCACTCCAAAGTCGTTCTGGACACAGGTCCCGCCGTGGTAGCAGTAATCGGCAGAGCACTCGTCGGGGTCAGGGAAGTCCAGGGCCCTGCAGCCCTCCCTGGCGCGGATGAAGACCTCCACACCCACGAAGCTGGTGCCGTTGGCGTTGACCAGGGCGGGGTTGCCCGTGATGTCCATGTAGTTGTAGCAGCCCCCTTCAAACACTTCTTCCGCGCACGCGTCGATGGGAACCTCCTCGATCTCGAACCCCACCTGATCTTCAAACTGTAAGCAGGAAAAAAAGTAATAATTTAAAAATAAAATTCCTCACATAAAGCCAAGCAGACATAGTATGCATACTATATACTATTATATAGTCAGGAAAAGGACTATTATATATACAGACTATTATATTATGAGTATAAAATCCCAGTTATTAGCCGAGCTCCATTCCCCTAATCTGGACTAAAAAGTTGGTGCATTTGAAATACAGAACAGTTTACTTTGATAAAACTTTTTTCTGTCCAATGTCTGTATTTGTGAACCTCAGAAACAAACTCAGTTATCTTTATTTTGACCAAATTTATTCCCACAGTTCTCATCCGTAGCTGATGCACTTGTACCATAGTGTTCAAGTGCTTCCGCTGTTGGGATGATCCCTGGAGTCTCTTAGCCAGGGTAAGCCAACAAACAACAACATTACTACAGTACAACCGGATCCCCTCACCTGCTCTTTATTCATCACAATGATACTGTTAGTCTGGGTAGGGGGGTAGTAATGCGACCCTAATTATAACTACACAACCGAATCCCCTCACCTCCTGTTTATTCATCACAATGATACTGTTAGTCTGGGTAGGGGGGGTAGTAATGCGACCCTAATTATAACTACACAACCGAATCCCCTCACCTCCTGTTTATTCATCACAATGATACTGTTAGTCTGTGGAAGGGGGGTAGTAATGCGACCCTAATTATAACTACACAACCGAATCCCCTCACCTCCTGTTTATTCATCACAATGATACTGTTAGTCTGGGGAAGGGGGGTAGTAATGCGACCCTAATTATAACTACACAACCGAATCCCCTCACCTCCTGTTTATTCATCACAATGACACTGTCGGTCTGGGCGGGCAGTAAGGCGAGCCTATTTATAACTACACAACCGAATCCTCTCACCTCCTGTTTATTCATCACAATGACACTGTCGGTCTGGGCGGGCAGTAAGGCGAGCCTATTTATAACTACACAACCGAATCCTCTCACCTCCTGTTTATTCATCACAATGACACTGTCGGTCTGGGCGGGCAGTAAGGCGAGCCTAATTATAACTACACAACCGAATCCTCTCACCTCCTGTTTATTCATCACAATGACACTGTCGGTCTGGGCGGGCAGTAAGGCGAGCCTAATTATAACTACACAACCGAATCCTCTCACCTCCTGTTTATTCATCACAATGACACTGTCGGTCTGGGCGGGCAGTAAGGCGAGCCTAATTATAACTACACAACCGAATCCTCTCACCTCCTGTTTATTCATCACAATGACACTGTCGGTCTGGGCGGGCAGTAAGGCGAGCCTAATTATAACTACACAACCGAATCCTCTCACCTCCTGTTTATTCATCACAATGACACTGTCGGTCTGGGCGGGCAGTAAGGCGAGCCTAATTATAACTACACAACCGAATCCTCTCACCTCCTGTTTATTCATCACAATGACACTGTCGGTCTGGGCGGGCAGTAAGGCGAGCCTAATTATAACTACACAACCGAATCCTCTCACCTCCTGTTTATTCATCACAATGACACTGTCGGTCTGGGCGGGCAGTAAGGCGAGCCTAATTATAACTACACAACCGAATCCTCTCACCTCCTGTTTATTCATCACAATGACACTGTCGGTCTGGGCGGGCAGTAAGGCGAGCCTAATTATAACTACACAACCGAATCCTCTCACCTGCTGTTTATTCATCACAATGACACTGTCGGTCTGGGCGGGCAGTAAGGCGAGCCTAATTATAACTACACAACCGAATCCTCTCACCTCCTGTTTATTCATCACAATGACACTGTCGGTCTGGGATGGCGGGTAGTAAGGCGAGCCTAATTATAACTACACAACCGAATCCTCTCACCTCCTGTTTATTCATCACAATGACACTGTCGGTCTGGGCGGGCAGTAAGGCGAGCCTATTTATAACTACACAACCGAATCCTCTCACCTCCTGTTTATTCATCACAATGACACTGTCGGTCTGAGCGGGTAGGAAGGTGACCCTAATTATAACTACACAACCGAATCCTCTCACCTCCTGTTTATTCATCACAATGACACTGTCGGTCTGAGCGGGTAGGAAGGTGACCCTAATTATAACTACACAACCGAATCCCCTCACCTGCTGTTTATTCATCACAATGACACTGTCGGTCTGAGCGGGTAGGAAGGTGACCCTAATTATAACTACACAACCGAATCCCCTCACCTGCTGTTTATTCATCACAATGACACTGTCGGTCTGAGCGGGTAGGAAGGTGACCCTAATTATAACTACACAACCGAATCCCCTCACCTGCTGTTTATTCATCACAATCACACTGTCGGTCTGAGCGGGTAGGAAGGTGACCCTAATTATAACTACACAACCGAATCCTCTCACCTCCTGTTTATTCATCACAATGACACTGTCGGTCTGGGATGGCGGGTAGTAAGGCGAGCCTAATTATAACTACACAACCGAATCCTCTCACCTCCTGTTTATTCATCACAATGACACTGTCGGTCTGGGCGGGCAGTAAGGCGAGCCTATTTATAACTACACAACCGAATCCTCTCACCTCCTGTTTATTCATCACAATGACACTGTCGGTCTGAGCGGGTAGGAAGGTGACCCTAATTATAACTACACAACCGAATCCCCTCACCTGCTGTTTATTCATCACAATGACACTGTCGGTCTGAGCGGGTAGGAAGGTGACCCTAATTATAACTACACAACCGAATCCCCTCACCTGCTGTTTATTCATCACAATCACACTGTCGGTCTGGGAGGGCGGGTAGGAAGGCGACCCTAATTATAACTACACAACCGAATCCCCTCACCTGCTGTTTATTCATCACAATGACACTGTCGGTCTGAGCGGGTAGGAAGGTGACCCTAATTATAACTACACAACCGAATCCCCTCACCTGCTGTTTATTCATCACAATGACACTGTCGGTCTGAGCGGGTAGGAAGGTGACCCTAATTATAACTACACAACCGAATCCCCTCACCTGCTGTTTATTCATCACAATCACACTGTCGGTCTGGGAGGGCGGGTAGGAAGGTGACCCTATTTATAACTACACAACCGAATCCCCTCACCTGCTGTTTATTCATCACAATGATACTGTCAGTCTGGGATGGCGGGTAGGAAGGTGACTCTCCCCCGTGGGGATACCGGGCATCTTTTGTACAAATAGTTCCTCCACCTTCTGGAAGTTCTGTGCTTGTAACTTCCTCTGATTCTGTCACTCTCTTTGACTCTGCCTTTTCCCTTTGCTTACTGTCATCTGCTATCTTTCTGGTCCATTCTCCTGCCCTTTTTTTCTATAAATTCTTACAAAGATTTCTTCGGCCGAAGTCGGACATGCTGGGCCTAACTATTTCTTAGTTAGGCGCATAAAGGCAGCATGACGCATCTACGCTCATATGACAGGAAACTGTCTGAGCAAACGAAGAAGAAGAAGAAATAAGGCGACTGTAATTATAACTACACAACCAAATCCCCTCACCTCCTGTTTATTCATCATAATGATGCTGTTGGTCTGGGAGGGCGGGTAGTAAGGTGAGCCTAATTATAACTACACAACCGAATCCCCTCACCTCCTGTTTATTCATCACAATGATGCTGTTGGTCTGGGAGGGCGGGTAGTAAGGTGAGCCTAATTATAACTACACAACCAAATCCCCTCACCTCCTGTTTATTCATCACAATGATGCTGTTGGTCTGGGAGGGCGGGTAGTAAGGTGAGCCTAATTATAACTACACAACCGAATCCCCTCACCTGCTGTTTATTCATCACAATGATGCTGTTGGTCTGGGAGGGCGGGTAGTAAGGTGAGCCTAATTATAACTACACAACCGAATCCCCTCACCTGCTGTTTATTCATCACAATGATGCTGTTGGTCTGGGAGGGCGGGTAGTAAGGTGAGCCTAATTATAACTACACAACCGAATCCCCTCACCTGCTGTTTATTCATCACAACGACACTGTCGGTCTGGGCGGGCGGGTAGTAGGGCGAGCCGTGCACGGAGTAGCGAACGTCGGTGTAGCCTCCTCCCTCCACGTCCTGTACGCTGATGATCTGCACGTTCTCCGGCTGCGTGTTCAGCTTGCTGACCAGCAAGTCGTGGAACTTGGTGAACGCGCTCTTTCCGTCGTTGCTGCCGCTCTTCGAGTCCTGGGGCACCCGGATGAAGTCCTCGCTCGTGCCTGTACAATTTTTTTTTTTTTAATTTTTTTTTTTATTTGATATATTTCATATTGTTTTGTAATAATGTTTTTCTTCTTGATTGTTTTCTCTCGTACAATTTGTAAAGCGCTCTGAGGATGATTTTTTTATCATCGAAGAGTGCTATAGAAGCTTTATTTATTATTATTATTATTAAAAAATTAAAAAATAAAAAATAAAAAGGGACAAAAATGGTAGAATGGTGGAAAACTCACCAGGGTTTGGGTTTGGTGATCAAGGTAGAGAATGGGAAGAAGCAATCTTTCCGCTCGTAGAGCTTTCATCAGACTGGGGGTTAGTGGGGAGAGAGACAGAGTTTAAAAGCAAATTCATTAACAAAAATATATTACCGTATTTTTCGGACTATAAGGCGATTTTTTTTCTTCTAATTTCGACCTATGCGCCTAATAAACGAGGGCGCCCTATAAGTGAACAAAATCGTGAGAAGAGAGGCAACGATTGCCGTACTCAGTACAGTCTACTGTGAGTCACAACATCGAAAGTGGTAACGAGTCGCCGATACGATGAACACTCACGTTGAAATGCTTTAAAATCCCTATTATCGTCCAAGATACCGTCCAACAGATGCCACAACCCTTCATTGGATGTAAAAAGCATCGTTGTAGAGCTTAAAATGCCATAATTCTGCCAGTTTCCGCGAAGAATTGGCCAAAATCAATAACCGGAAGTCGCAAAAACGGAAGTTTCGATTATTTGAGAAGGGAGCCAACTCTCATTTACGACAACAAAAATGGCGATCAGTAATCGTTTACAGAACGTGCACGGGCTTCAAACTTCGACTTTCTGTTGCGAGGTGTGTATCGCCTTATAAACGGGGGCGCCTTTTACTTGGATTTTGTCAGATTTTTCTTGAAAATTGCCCTATTCGCCTTATACACAGCAGCGCATAATGAGCCGAAAAGTTACGGTAAATATTTCTGGCTGTCATAACAAAAACAAAAGTTGCATCAAAATCCTCTGCACTTTTTTTCTCTTTTTAAAAAACCCACGTCATCTTCGGAAGATAATTACGTCAAAACTTCCGACCTGGAACAGTCACAATCAACAAAACTTTGGATGATGGGGGAAACGGGGGGGGGGGGGGGGGGGTAGGAAGAAACGCACTTTTTATGTCAAAACTACCCAAGTTTTGCACAAAATTATGTCGTTGCTTACACAACTTGCAATAACGTTTTCCTTAAGTCTCTCATCCTGGGAATTCTCGGTCCATTTTTTTTTTAAACGTTCAAAAACCGGAAGCCATCATTTTCGGCACTCCACAAACCAGAAGCCACAAGCTTCAGCGCTTCGCAATAACCCAGATCTCCGACACATGGCGGAAAATGAGCACCCCTACATTCCATACTATTTGTGTTCCCAGTACTGTTAGTCAAGCGTCTACAGCCACTACCCCGATAAAAATGTCAACAACTTAACTCAATGGAATCACATCGGAGATGGCGGACACATGGCGGAAAATGAGCACCCCTACATTCCATACTATTTGTGCTCCCAGTACTGTTGGTCATCTGCTTCAAGGGAAGTAAACATTTGTGCACACCATACCTTGGTCACTTCTAAACTCACTTCGTTCCCTCAGACCACAATTTTGCCTCTGACTTTGCTTTTGTAGTGGTTTGTTGTGGGGGTAACCAATCGGTGGTTTTTTTCTATATAAAGTCTATATATAAAAAAAAGTCTGATCTACCACTTGACTTCACTATGTCTAAACCTGAAGTAAAAAAACGGTAATCTTCTTTCATTTCTCCTTTTGTTTATGTATGTTTTGTTTGCGTGTATGGCTGGAGTGATTTGCGAGGTTTTTTTAATAATTAAAAATCGTTGCGATGCGACCGAGTTAAAACTCTCTCTTTCTCTCTCCAAGGCACTCTCTCTTCCCTCTTTTTTTCCCTCCACTCCGCTACATCCCAGCCCTACCTTTGAACCGTGTGGCCCCCGAGTTGCGAACAGCTTCCTCGGTGAGCTCCTCCACGGTCACACGCACGATGGAGGTCACTCTCTCGTTCCGTTTCTGGTCGTACACCTTGACCTTGAATTCGAACGGCTTGCCCGGCGGACTGGCGGGTACGCCTTTCACCATGGTTATCATGCCCGTGTTGTAGTCCACCCTGAAACATGCACACACGCGCGCACACACCGCATCGATTTGTCAACGCATGTTAAATTCCATCTCTTGGTGACAGACACACACACACACACGTATTGAAAAACTGCCAGCAATACACAAAAATAATAATCTTTAGCCCTTTTAGTCTTTCA
This sequence comes from Phymorhynchus buccinoides, assembly GCA_017654935.2. NCBI lineage: Eukaryota > Metazoa > Mollusca > Gastropoda > Neogastropoda > Raphitomidae > Phymorhynchus > Phymorhynchus buccinoides. The sequence goes on along the minus strand of CM065695.1, from coordinate 14,540,611 downwards.
GATGAGACGATAAACCGAGGTCCTGTGTGCTCATGCACTTAGCACACGCTAAACCCAGTGGCAACGAAAAAGTTGTCATTTGGTCAAAATTTACCCCCCTCCCTTCCTTCCTCATCAGTCACACAAAAAACGCATGCAAAAAAAAAACAGGGTTGCGCGCCTCCGGCTGCGACGCGCTCTCCAGGTGGGAGCAACCCGAATTTCACAGACGCCTCTGTACCTAACCTAACCTAACCCTTGAATGCCAGAGAAAATTAAAGAAAAAATCATTGTACAAATCATGCCAGATAAAAGACAACTGATAGAGCCAATCTGGCAAATGGTCTGGGGATATAACTCTCTTGACTGTTAGAGCAAAAAAACAGCATTAAATTTTTTTTTTATTCCTCTTCATCTGATGACGTCATCAGTGATGTCATCAAGTCAGTAAGTGATACGTCATAAGGCAGTCAAGGGGTTAAAATATAGGTTAAAAACATAACAAGTGTGCTTGCGAGAAAGAGACAGCAAAAGAAGAGACAGAAAGCAATGGAGAGAAAGGGAAAACTATGCGAGAGAGAGAGAGAGAGAGAGAGAGAGAGAGAGAGAGAGAGAGAGAGAGAGAGAGAGAGAGAGAGAGAGGAGCAAGAAAGAAAGAAAAAGAAAGATGGAGACAGAGAAACAGAATGAGATTTAGAGAGAACTATTGAGGAAGACAAAGACGGAACCAGAGAGAGAAACAGAGAGTTAGAGAAACAGAGAAAACAGAGAGAGAGAGAGAGAGAGAGAGAGAGAGAGAGAGAGAGAGAGAGAGAGAGAGAGAGAGAGAGAGAGAGAGAGAGAGAGAGAGAGAGAGCTAGCTAGCTATGGGAAGACGAACAGAAAGTTGGTGACAACAGACACTTGATGAGTTAGAATGCTTAACCCATTCAAGTCGTTCAACTAGGGTTATTAACGCCCTTGACAGTGAGAGTGAATCCCTTGTTGGTCAGTGCTGACAAGGGCATTCACTCTTGCGAAAGGCAGCCATTTAGTGGCATCAAATAGGGTTATTGGCGAGAGTTATCCCCCTGTTTGGTCAGTACTGAACCATCTTCCCCCACCCACCAAGGGCATTCACTCTTGCAAAAGGTGTTCTTTGCAGTAGCCAATATGTCCAGGATTCATAGAGAGCTGTCAATTTGATGCATTTTCTTCAAGGGAAGTGTGCATACTTCGCTCCCTTAGACCACAACTTTGCCTCTGACTTTGCTTCTGTAGTGTTTTGTTGTGGGGAAACCAATCAATGACGTGTAGAGAGATTTTCTATATAAAGTCCATATATATAAAAAGTCTGATATATTACTTCCCTATGTCTAAACCTGAATTAAAAACCTGTAATCTTCTTTTATTTATCCTTTTGTTTATGTACGTTTTGTTTGTGTGTATGGCTGGAGTGATTTGTGAGGTTTCTTTTAATAATTCAAAATTGTTGCGATGCAAATGAGTTAACCCTTTCACCGCCAGCCATCTTTGAGCCACAAATGTCCATTAAAGCTACTTGGCTACAGAAAAGATTTGGTCTGCAATATTGTGGGATTTCTCTGTGACGCTATTATTTAGAAAGGGGTCAATCCTTACTGCCTAAATTTAGGAACACATTATCATTGAATAACAGACCCCGATTTCAAGAGCTTTTATGACATGGTTGTTCTTCTTCCGGTTAAGTGCCGACAATGAACAATTTTGATTTTTATGGCACTATTTCGGTTGAGGTCCGAAGTCGGAGAAACAAAAGAATAAAAAAAAAAAAAAAAAATAAAAAAAAAAGGAGAGCAAAGGAAAAAAAAGAAAACCTTAATCTACAATTGTTGTTATGTTAAATCATTGTGGTGCAAAAAAGCGACGTTGGCGGTGAAAGGGTTAAAAGACCGACACAGCTACTGGTGGTGACTATAGAGCCCTTACGTGAAATAGTTGTTCATCCAGGCAGGTAAAGTGAAGTTGAAGAACTTGTCCGGCAGGTCCCAGTCGTCTTCATCCTCCACGTACACTCGCCCAATGTTAATGGGGCCAAACTGACCTGCACGGGCACATCAAGTTGTTGCGTTCAAACGAATGGGCTTTCCTTATCTTTCTTTTTTTGGAAGTTCAGTTTAACGTCGCGTATCGGCTTTCGCCATGTACGACGGGCTGAACAAACCAACCATGGTATATACAAAAAATTATGTTCCTGAATCACTGTCTTAGCCAAAAGGCCGAGAAACGATCAGAATTATCGATTCTTTTTTAAACTCTCTCAACACAAATGAATGAAAATCCGTTTAACGTCCTCCGGTCTGAAACAGACACATATGGGACATTAGTAGATATAAAGATGGTGGGAACGATCCTGGAGGCAATGCCCGAAGGCAATGCTACTCCAGTAAAGTCCCACATTTTTAGCGATACAGATGTACGCTAATGGCGACGACGATAATGGAGTTTTACGTCCTCTTGGTCTGAATCAGACACATATGGGACATTTGTAAATACAAATATGGTGGGAACAATACTGGAGGCAATGCCCGGAGGCAGTACGAAACCAGTAAAGTCCCGATTTTTTTATTAATACAGATAGCTGTAGCGGTGACCACGCCTCGGTTAAACCTCATCGGCTATGGCACTGCCACAAGTTATGGATGTACACTAATGTACGCTATAGCGTACATGTTTCGCGCAAACGTTCAACACTAGGCAGGTTTGCATCATTACATAAAAATTATTTTAAAAATAATGCTTAACCGCACAGTTTTGAAAAGTTGCAGTATTGTTTATAATAATAAAAGCTAGCATATGTTATAATTCCAAAGTAAAATTTTTATTATTAGCAGATTTTTTTTAAAAGCATGACAAAGAAGACGAAGAGAGGGGTAATGACTTGTTTTCATTCATTGCTGTCCTAAAAATAGACTAGAAGTCATTTCATTGGTTGGAAACTATTAAGGGACCATAGAGGAACACTTTTATACCAGTTTGGGTTGCATGGCTTCGCCGAGTTGTGAAGTGTGAATGTTTAAACACTATGTACGCTATAGCGTACATTCGTATTGAACGGTTGTAAAGGGAAGCAACCGGCCAGTGTTGAATGAGTTAACCCCAAATCTCACACTGTCAACTTACATGCTTTTTTTCCATACAAAAACAAAAACTGAATGCTGAAATCTGAACAACACCACGAATGGCTTTTCTTTTTTCTTTTCTTTTAACCCCAAATCTCACACTGTCAGCTTACACGCTTTTTTTTTCCATACAAAAAACCCCAACAAAACTGAATGCTGAAATCTGAACAACAATTGAATACCCGAAAAATTGAATGCATAAAAGCTTGTAAAATATTACTTTTGACGTGCAGTTTTTAAGACTTAGGCCGTGCACGCATTAGACGCGGAAAGCTCAGTCACGCGCTTATCCCCAAACAAGTACTGTAATTTTCGGACTATAAGGCGATATTGTTTTCTCCAATTTCGACCTATGCGCCTAATAAACGAGGGCGCCCTATTAGCGAACAAAATCGTGAGAAGAGAGGCAACGATTGCCGTACTCAGTACAGTCTACTGTGAGTTACAACATCGAAAGTGGTAACGAGTCGCCGATACGACGAATACTCACGTTAAAATCCTTCAAAATCCCTATTATCATACAAGATACCGTCCAACAGATGCCATAACCCTTCATTGGATGTAAAAAGCATCGTTGTACAGCTTAAAATGCCATAATTCTACCAGTTTTCGCGAAGAAAAGTCCAAACACAACAACAGGAAGCAGCACAAACGGAAGTTTGATTATTTGAGAAGGGAGCCAACTCTCGTTTATGACAGCAGTAATGGCGGTCGGTAAGCGTTTACAGGATGTGTACGGGCTTAAAAATTCGACTTTCTTTAGCGAGGTGCCTTATAAACGAGGGCGCCTTTTACTTTAATAATTTTCAGATTTTTCTTGAAAACTGCCCTATTCGCCTTACATACAGCAGTGCCGAAAAATATGGCAACAGAAAGGAAGAAAAAATAAGCGCATGTGTTTCCGCATTTGCAGATAAGCGCATGAGATTTCCGCGTCTAATGTCTGCACGGCTGAAATCTACACAGAAAGATCAACCTGGTCAGGTGAGATCTGTACAGGAAGTGGAGTACACAATGGGCAAAACTTGAGCCGTTAGAAAGCATCAATTATTGCATGTCTTAAGCGTGTGCACACAGACACACGCAGCAAGCATACCTGTGCATGCCCATGCGCGCGTACACACACACACACGCACACCCACACAAACATACCTGTGCATTGTGTAAAATCAAAGAGCACAAGCACAAGCACACACCCCTACCCACACACCCCACACTTTTAGTGTGAATAACTAAATTTCTTAATCATTGTTAGTGGAAGGACATAAAATCAAAGAGCACACACACACACACACACGCACCCAAACCCCCACCCTACCCACCACGTGCCTGCAACAAACCCTCCCCAACTCACCTTTGTAGTTGTAGACGAAAATCTCCTGTGTTCCGGGATACATCTTGTTGTCGTTTTCATCGGCGATGGTGATGGTGAGGGTGTTGGTTCCCGTCTGGCCCAGGCTGGTGCCGCGCCTGTCCCACATCACGATGGGAATCAGGTACTGCTTCTGATCCTCACGGTTAAACCGCTCCGTTGTTCTCACCGTTATTGTGGCAGAACCGTTGCCACCGGCCGCACCTGTGTAGGACAGAAGGATTTATATCAGGGCTCCCAATCGTCCCACAAAACAAGGGGTCCCAGGGACTCCTTCACTTATATTATAGAGGGTCCTAGAAGCGGGATAGAGGGTCCCAGTGGCATAGCGAATGCTAAAAAGAATTTTTCTAGTGCATCCCTGGGACATTCTTTTAGAGGGTCCTGTAGAATTTTAGTCTGGGAGCCCTGTTATATATTAACCCTTTCACTGCCAATGTCGCATTTTTGCACCACAATGATTAGTCACTAAAAGCCTCAAACCAGGGTCTGTTATCCAAAGACCCTATTTTCATGATTTTGGGAGCTAATGATAGGCCTATAGAGGAATCCCCACTACGGCAGACGATTTTTTCTTCTCTACCCAGGTAAGATTAATGGAAAATTTGTGCTGAAAATTGGCTGGCGGCAAAATGGTTATTACAGACCTGCCAACCCCCTAACAGACCAAAGAGGAATATTTGTAGCAGCAAAGAGGAATTTGGGGGAGCTAAGAGGAATTTCAGGGGAGCTAAGAGGAATTTGGGGGAGCTAAAAGGAATTTGGGGGAGCTAAAAGGCAGAGGAATTTGGGGGAGCTAAGAGGAATTTCGGGGGAGCTAAGAGGAATTTGGGGGAGCTAAGAGGAATTTGGGGGGAGGTAAGAGGAATTTGGGGGAGCTAAGAGGAATTTCGGGGGAGCTAAGAGGAATTTGGGGGAGCTAAGAGGAATTTGGGGGAGCTAAGAGGAATTTGGGGGAGCTAAGAGGAATTTGGGGGAGCTAAGAGGAATTTGGGGGGAGGTAAGAGGAATTTGGGGGAGCTAAGAGGAATTTGGGGGAGCTAAGAGGAATTTGGGGGGAGGTAAGAGGAATTTGGGGGAGCTAAGAGGAATTTCGGGGGAGCTAAGAGGAATTTGGGGGAGCTAAGAGGAATTTGGGGGGAGGTAAGAGGAATTTGGGGGAGCTAAGAGGAATTTGGGGGGAGGTAAGAGGAATTTGGGGGGAGCTAAGAGGAATTTGGGGGGAGCTCAGAGGAATTTGGGGGAGCTAAGAGGAATTTGGGGGAGCTAAGAGGAATTTGGGGGAGCTAAGAGGAATTTGGGGGAGCTAAGAGGAATTTGGGGGGAGCTCAGAGGAATTTTGACTCGGCATCTTACCTTTCGCGCGCGAACAGGAACTTGAAGCAAGCACTTTTAAATCCTTGTGAACTTGTCTTGTTTAAAACAACTCTTGTCTGGAAGTGTCACAACCATTCTTACATAATAGGAAGCTTTTGGTTTGTTCCTCTGGCGGCGAAAGGGTTAGAAAGAAAAGCCATGCTTATTGTATCGTTGATGCACCATAATTGAAATGCGGCCATATTAACAAAATCAACAAATTACTATATTTTACAGATTATTGCTGAGTTGAACTTGTTGCAGTCATTGGGGGCAGGCACCCAGGGCAAAATTGAGCAGACTAGCGCGCACACACACACACTCTCTCTCTCTCTTCATTTTGGTCTCTCTGTCATTTAGTCTCAGTCATTGGTTGTCTCCTCTCCCTTACCACTATGATTACTTTTGTCAGTATTTTGTACATGATTATCATATTGTGCTTGCGGAACATTATAATAATAATGAGGAAAATTTACATAGCGCCCATCCTACTATGTAGGCTACAGGGCGCTTTACACACAATTGAAATGGAATAAAAACATGAAACAAAAATCCAATAACATGAGCAGACAAAACAATAGCGGTCAGACTTCGTTTGGCCGGTAAAAATGCACATATCAATCAACAACAACTGCTGTGACTATACTACTACTACTATTACTACTACTACTACTTATAATAGGCCTAATACATGTATGCATTGTCACACAATTCACAAGCATATGTGTATTTTTTCCATATTTTTCATTGTGAATTGATTTTTGATTTTTTATCTTGTTTGCTTCAGTTTGTGTTTCTCATTTATTTATGACGACAGGATGAAAAAAAAGAGCATTGTTTAGCTTATTCTTTTATTGTCAATAAAGATAATTTTGACTTGACTTGACTTGACACACACACTCCCTTACACACAGAACCAACACACACTCACTCGTGCTGACGGCGAAGTTGAACTTGCCGCAGTCGCTGGGACAATTGCCCTGAGCAAAGCCGAAGGGGTCGGCATAGGGGTCGGCGTCGGGGTCTTTCCCCAGCACCACCTGCACCGTCCGCCCACTCACTTCCTCGTTCTCCATGATGTGGGGGTTGTAGGGCTCCTTGAATGTCGGGTAGTTGTCGTTCTCATCGTCCACCACCACCGTCAGTGTGGCTGTTCCCGTCAGCGCGGGACTCCCTGTGCAACGGTAAAAAAGTAGAAAAAATCCAACGATTGAGAATGGAGAGGGGAAGAGAGACTTCAGCAGACCTGCTTACCCTTATATATAATGAACAACCTGGAATTTGCCACAGAAAAACCCGGAATTTGAAAAAAGAAAAAAAACAGAATTCACATCGCAATGTCGCTATGCAAAATTTTGAAGTCCACGTTGCAGTACTTGCAGTGTGCATGCTCGTCTCCCAAACGCGAACTTGTTATTCCTGGCACTTTTAAATACTTTTGAGAAAACTTGTGCTTCACTTTTGGCTGGTTCACCCTATCACTGCTGTCGTTTGTCGAAGATTTCTGGCACTTGCCGCCTGCGGTTGACTTGCCTGATGACATGTTTGGCGCAAAACTACAATCTCTGCCAACAAGAAATACTATCATTGGTTGAGGGGGGTCCACGGACCAATGAAAAATCGCGTCTCAGAACTCCAAGGTTTCGGTCAACCCTTGCGTCTTTTCATACAAATGGAAACAAATAATAGACGTTTTTTCGAAATCCCGGGATTTTCAGCGTTCACCCGGAATTTATTATTTTATCCAGAATTTTTGCAAATTCCCGGGATAATTCTGGCAAAACCGGGAGGGTAAACAGGACTGCTTCAGACACTTTATTTTACAAGGATAAGAATTTAGGCTGGGCATATCTTTCTCTAATAATGTCTTTAAGACTTTATATTTAGAGCATACAAGCACAAAATGTATTTCACTTTCTGAGAGAGAGAGAGAGAGAGAGAGAGAGAGAGAGAGAGAGAGAGAGAGAGAGAGAGAGAGAGAGAGAGAGAGAGAGAGAGAGAGAGAGAGAGAGAGAGAGAGAGAGAGAGAGAGAGAGAGAGAGAGAGAGAGAGAGAGAGAGAGAGAGAGAGAGAGAGAGAGAGAGAGAGAGAGAGAGAGAGAGAGAGAGAGAGAGAGAGAGAGAGAGAGAGAGAGAGAGAGAGAGAGAGAGAGAGAGAGAGAGAGAGAGAGAGAGAGAGAGAGAGAGAGAGAGAGAGAGAGAGAGAGAGAGAGAGAGAGAGAGAGAGAGAGAGAGAGAGAGAGAGAGAGAGAGAGAGAGAGAGAGAGAGAGAGAGAGAGAGAGAGAGAGAGAGAGAGAAGGTGGTTTGCTTTAAATGGGCATAGACAGCAGGAGACAGGAGAATGGGCAAATAAGTCAGAAAAGTAGTCAGTAAAAGAAAAGGCAGAGTCAAAGAGTGATGGATTAGAAGTTGCTAGCACAGAACTTCCAGAAGATGGGGGGAACTACTTGTACTGAAGAGATGGGGGGGGGGGGTGTCAGTATCTCAGTACCTTTATCCTCCTCGTGGGGATACCAGGGGGGATCTTCCGTACAAATAGTTCCCCCACCTTCTGAAAGTTCTGTGCTTGTAACTTCCTCTAATCTCTCTCTCTCTCTCTGACTCTGCCTTTCCCTTGCCTTGTGTCATCTACTATCTTTCTGACTTTTGGCCCATTCTCCTGCCTTTTTTCCACACTCAAAAAAAATCTTCCATAATTATAGTTTTCTCCTTTGAGCTCCACCGAAATCGGAATGTGTCGGCTGTATGCAGCGGGGAGACCGGTGAAAACTGAAAACCGGACTATAGTGTGTTGACTGTTGTTGTGGGTTCACCGACGCGTGCATTACATCTAGAGGAAACACAACTGACTACAAGAATCATGTATATAAGCACGTTTATTACAACTACACAGTATATAGGATAATCATGGAACACAGAGACAAAGGCTTGCTGCTGATAGCGTGTCTGGTAGGAGAGTGAGAGTAGGCTGGAAGTAGACAGAGAGGGACGGGAGGGATAGCGTTGTTTTGGTGCCAGACTGACCAACGGAGAGAGTGGCATGCGCTGCGCACGTGAAGAGCGTATGTGACAGAGCAGGAAGAATGAGGTCAGCTAATTATTCTAAGAGTTGTTGCAGCTGTGGCTACACACCACACCTATTAACCCCTTGACTACCAGAGAAAATTAAAGGAAAAAAACATTGGGCAAATCATGCCATGAAAAAGACAACTGATAGAGACAGTCTGGCAAAATGGTCTGGGGATATTACTCTCTTGACTGTGTTAGAGCAAAAGCCAGCAAAACAGGGTTATTCCTGTTCATCTGTTGGCATCATCAGTGATGTCATCAGGTCAGTATGTGATATGTTGGTGGCAGTCAAGGGGTTAATTATATGACTACACGGACACACCTTACCCATTATGGCCATGGGACACAGAAGAAGAAGAAGAAAGAAGTACCTTTATCGATGGCCTGGATGGTCAGTTCGTGCACAGCCTGCGTCTCTCTGTCCAGCCTGCGGCGAACCTTCACCTGACCGCTGTTGGCGCCGATAGAAAAGTGCCGCCTGGGGTCCGAGGCACGGCTGATGGAGAACCTGCAAATGGACAAGGGTCAGCGATCATGCTGCGGACACTCTTGACAGGGCTCCCAATTATCCCGCAAAACAAGGGGTCCCAGGGACTCCTTCACTTACAGTTAGAGGGTCCTACAAGCACATGGGTGCTCCTGGGAAATTTAAAAAATCCTGTCGGAGTGCAGGGACAGCGCCCCTCCTGGGGTTTCCGGGTGGGGAATGCTCCTTGGAAGCTGAAGGGAAACAACAGTTTCCAACGAAATTGACAGGTTCTCATTGCACTTTCACTGTGCTAAACTTCATGACCTCTATAACCAGCAAAATGCATCTTCTGAAATTCTCATAAATCTGGTGACGTCGGCTCCAGGCAATAAAAAAAAATCCTGAACTTCAGGTCATACTGAAAGCAGGTAAGGCAGGATAGAGGGTCCCAGTGGCATTGCAAATGCTAAAAAGAATTTTTCTAGTGCATTCCCTGGGACCCCCTGCACATTCTTTTAGAGGGTCCTTGAGAATTTTAGTGCTTCATAGACCCCCAAATGGGGGTCCCTGGGAGCCCTGCTCTTGCAGCGACTATTAACTCATTCAACGCTTGGCCGACTGCTTCCTTTCACAGACGTTCAACACGAGAGTACACGTCAGCAGCTTTCCCCCGGAGAGCAGATTACAGATGGTGTAGAGTGGCACAGTGGTAGCGCGTTCGCTTCGTGTCAAGTAAACTGAGTTCGAACCTGGGTACAGGGGATTTTTCCTCTGACTTTGCACTAGGCCTTATGGTCTGAACGTGGAGTCGTTCAGATGAGACGATAAACCGAGGTCCGGGGGGCTCATGCATTTAGCATACGCTAAAAACCCAGTGGCAGCGAAAAAGTTGTCATTTGGTCAAAATTTACCCCCCTCCCTTCCTTCCTCATCAGTCACACAAAAATTGCATGCTCTCTCCAGGTGTGAGCAACCCGAATTTCACAGAGACGCCTCTATAATGTACCTAACCTAACCTAGTTGGACTTTAAACGCTGTGAGGCCCAGTCCAGTAATAGGAAGATTGATGGCAGACCGATGCCAAGACATCTGTTAACACTTGGGTTTTCTACTTCTGCTAGGGATGTTGACTGCTTCTTTTATTTTCCGTTTGAGAGGACGAAAACTCTGTCTCAAGGATTCTGGTATTTGGACAGGTCCAGAGAATGGCCACATTCATCAGTGGTCATCTGTTATATATGATCTATATGTGACCCAGCACCACGAAAGGGACATTAAGATGCTGGGCTAGTTTCTGATAACAGGCTTGGAAAGTCCAAAAAATCATTTTTTTTGTTAATTATGAGTTATGGGTAATTTCTTGTTTTCTAGCACCTTATCTTTCATATTTATAAAGGACAATATTTAATATGGTCTCTAAATGGTCTTATAAGTGCTTTAAAATGAGTAGGTCAAAGCATTTTCTTCACCTAGGCAAGACTTTAGACTGTGTTTTCTCAAAATGGCCGACACTCACCCTACTAACTTTAACCCTTTGACCGCCAATGTCGCATTTTAGCACCACAATGAATTAACACCCATGACATGAAAAGGCCTCAAACCAGGGTCTGTTATCCAAAGAGCCTATTTTCATAATTTGGGGAGGTAAGGACAGGCCTTACTTTGTACATGTCATAGAAAAATCCCCACTATTGCAGACATTTTTTTTCTCTACCCAGGTAAGCTTATTGGACATTTTGTACTGAAAAATGGATGGCGGAGAAAGTGTTAAATGCTCATAACTCTGGAATGGAAAAAGATGTAAGAATGGTTCTTAAATCATTAGAAAGAGCACTGTCTGAAACGTTCAAATGCATAATTTTCTCAGAATGGTCAGTTTGACACTTAATGTCCCTTCTTAATGTCACATATAATAACCACTCACTCAAATTCGTTGTTGATCTGCGTGGCATCAGCGTCGGTGGCGGAGAAGGTGGCGATGAGGGTGCCGGGCAGGGCGGCCTCGGACACGTTGCCATCCGCGGTCTTGGGCTTGATATCCGGGATGTTGTCATTGAAGTCCAGCACGTGGATCTCCACGTAGCACGTGTCCTCGAACACGCCCTTCGTGCCCTGGGCCTTTACCGTCAGGTTGAACAGACGCTCCGCTGGATTCTCGTAGTCCACACCCGGCTGGAAAACAAAACCAAGGGTTAGGTTAGGTACATTATAGTCACAGAGGCGTCTCTGAAATTCGGGTTGCTCCCACCTGGAGAGCGTGTCGCAGCCAGAGGCGCACCACCCCATTTTTATTACTTTTTTTTTTTGGCATGCGATTTTTGTGTGTGACTGATGAGGAAGGGGGGGGGGGGGGGGGGGGGGGGGGGGGGGGGGGGGGGGGGGGGGGGGGGGGTGTAAATTTGGACCAAATGACAACTTTTTCGTTGCCACTGGATTTAATGTGTGCTGAGTGCAAGAGCACACGGGACCTCGGTTTATCTTCCCATCCGAAAGATTCCATGTTCAGACCGCAAGGCCTAGTGCAAAGTGAGAGGAAAAGTCCTCTGTACCCAGGTTCGAACTCCGGTTTACTTGACACGAAGCGAACGCGGTCACGGTCTTAAATTGGAGGGGGGGGGGGGGTCTTATAACGGAGGTTGTGTTTATAGGAAGAGTTCTCCCCGTGGGAATACAAGGGTGTCTGTCGCAAAAATAGTTCCCCCACCTTCTGGAAATTCAGTGCTTGTAACTTCCTCTAATCTGCCACTCTCAGTCTTTGACTCTGCCTTTTCCCTTTGCTTTCTATTATCTACTATCTTTCTGACTTAATGGCCCGTTCTTTGCCTTTTTTCCAAAAAAATCTTCTCCTTTGAGCTCCTCTGAAATTGGAATGTGTTGGAGACCAGTGAAAACTGAAAACCGGACACATATGTACCTTACCCATTATGGCCATATGGCCTGGGAACGCAGAAGAAGAAGAAGAATAGGAAGAGTTCAACATCCGTTCCAAAAAGGTCAGTCTTAAATGAGAGGTCTTTCAAGGGAGGGTGTTAGTGTTAGTGTCTGGGGGGGGGGGTGAATTATGTACTGTACTGCTGTTCTTTATCAGCATTTTTAATTTTTTTTAATTTATTTTTTTAAGGTCGTTCTTAATCAGTATTATGTATCTTCTTTTTAAAAGAAAGTAATGTTTTATGAATTACAAAATGATTTAAGATGTATATCTTCTTAATTAGCATGTTATTAATAAGTATTATATATGTTTATTAACTTTAAACTTAATCTGCTCTTAATGTACCTTCTCTTAAAAGAAAGTAATGTGTTTGTGAATCCTAAAATGATTTACTATTTAATGTATATTCTTACCTGGTATATAAGCCATTTTGTGTGTGCAATATGGTTTGAGTGTTTGCTGGTGCATTGCGATCGTAGTATATGAATTGTTAAATTTGTGGCAATATGGTTGACGTATTAGTTCTTGTGACTGTTTTTAAGCCCTTAAATAATATGTTGTGTTCTATTTTTGTAATTCTGTGTTTGCACCCGAATGCAATTTCTCTGCATAGAGATAATAAAGATTTCTTGACTTGACTTGACTTGACTTGATAATAGAGGTTTGGCTGTACCTCTAAACACCGAAATGGGCAGAAACGGACTCGAGCTGCGGCTTGATATAAGGCTCTAGATACAAATGTGTGCCCATGCCGGCGCACGAGTGTGCATGCATGATTGTATATAACAGGCATGGTAGAGGGGGCAAAGTGGGTTGGTTTTAAATTTTTTTTATTTTTTATGTCCCATATGTGCCCTGCCGGGACGAGAGGACGTAAAACTCTATATTTCATTCATTCAAAGTGGTTTTCAAGGAAAATGGCCGGGGGTCCAGGGGTCTGAAGAAAATTCAATAAAATTCAATAAATGAGTGAAATTTTCACTTTTTCATGCCATTTCAATGCATTTTTTAAATAATTTTGTTTCAAACTTTCGCGGATTTTCCGCGATTCGCGGAGGTCTACCATGCCTGATATAAGTGTGTGTGTGTGTGTGATTGTGAGTGCATGTGCGTGTGTGAGTGTGGGTGCGTACTCAGGTAAAGAACAAAAACAAAACTAGAGCATAAAAATGTTTGATCAATTTGTTTGTATGTCGTCCTCTCCATCACTGTTGATGTGTACTGTGTGGGTGAAGGGTCATAAAGGCGAACTTGGCACATTCTCTTATGAGAATGATGCTTGTTGGCTCTGATCCACGCATTGCTGGTTGATTGGCATCGTAAAACTTTGGTTGAGGGGAGTTAATTAGAAAGAGAGTCTTCCCCCTTCGTTCAATTTCATTATTTCCTCTCTTGGCCTAGAAAGAGAGCCTTCCCCCTTCGTTCAATTTCATTATTTCCTCTCTTGGCCTAACTATTTCATTCTTTGATCAACCAGTCGTGTGGCAGCATTTTTGTCTCCACTGACCTTGGCCCTTGTCCAATGACCTTAATATTCGGACTTCATTTCAGTTCAGTAGTTTAATGTCTTTTCACCAAAAGGTGATATTAGACACACACACAAATTAATCTGTGTTGATAATTAACAAAACTAATGGCACAGAATACAACAATTTCAACAATTTTGCTATCTCAGAATTGGCTATAACAGTAGCAATATCGGAGATGAAAGGGCTAGATAATATTTGACGATCATCATATAGTAAAAAGCCAAGTGTCCGTGTCACGGTGTGTGTGCCTGAAACACAAAACGGGCCTTATAAACCGCCGTTTTTTGACCGAATCGCTTCAAATTTGCTGTGAGCCCTAACGGGGCGATGGCAACGGCAACCGAGGCGGCCGTGTCATTTGCGCGGTTTGGCAAATGCGCGAAACGCGTATCTGCCGGATTCTCGGCGCCCGTATCTCCGGCATTTCTGGACCGATTGCCTTCAAATTTGGCAGGTAGATGACCGGGGACGGTGACTATCGGTGTGCCGGAAGCGAATCGGTTCAGAAACGCACACTCTATATTTCGCGGACCCGGCGAAACCAGTACTCAGCGTTACCAGTACGTGGCGTTACCAGTACGGTGCATTGCCAGTACTAGGCGTTGTGCTAGTTCTCATAATTCACTAAGTCAATAGACTTTTTGGTAAAGGTAAAGATGTGCCACCCCCCCCTACATTTCTCGGTTAATTGTATTTTTCCGTGATTGCCTTTCTTACCATACATAAAGCTGTATTTTAGGAACATTTTTAGCTAATAACCTTTTTGGAATACTAACCCTATCCCTAACCCTAACCCTACCCCCCACCCTATAAGACGGAAAAACGCAACGAACCACAACTGTGACAAATCGCGGTGTACTACAGTACATAGTGGGGGGTAGGGTTAGGTTTAGGGCTAGGGTTAGGGTTAGGGTTAGTATTCCAAAAAGGTAATTAGCTCAAAATGTTCCTAAAATACAGCTTTATGTATGGTAAGAAAAGCAAACACGGAAAAATACAATTAACCGAGAAATGCAGGGGGGGTGGCACATCTTGACCTTTACCGACTTTTTTCTATAAAGTGGTGTTAAAATTGGTCATTCTTTTAACAAATGATGCACCACAATTACAGGAAACATTATAAGAGTATTTAGTGTTCCATGCTTTTAACTTTAGTTTTATAATCATCTTGGATATATAGGGGTCTGCAACAAACACCTTTTGCAAGAGTGAATGCCCTTGGTGGGTGGGGGAAGATGGTTCAGTACTGACCAAACAGGGGCATAACTCTCGCCAATATGATGCCACTAAATGGCTGCCTTTAGCAAGAGTGAATGCCCTTGTCAGTACTGACCAGCAAGGGAATCACTCTCACTGTGTCAAGGGCGTTAATAACCCTAGTTGCAGAGGCCTATAGCGAGGGCAATTCGGTAAGTACAATAACTTTTCTCTACTATTTCTATCATGAACAGACTGCTCCAAAATCAACAAAAATCCAACCAAAGATATGATTAAAATCATTATCAGAATGAAGCCCATAGTAAGAGGCAAAAGTGTGCTCTAAGGGGGAGAAGCAAGCTTAGAAGTGACCAAAGTGTGGTGTGCACACAGATTTATTTCCCTTGAAATAAACTCATCAAATTGACAGCCTTATATTAATTCCGGCCATATATGGGTGGAATGACTTGAATGAGCTAAGGGGGTCACGTGTCTTATCCCATTCTTTGAACATTGCTTTGAAAAACAAGCGCGAAATCGCAATAGTTTGTGGTACGCGGTCTATTTTTACCACTCCAACCATGAGTCACCTCCCCTGGCTTTTCAATAATTTTAATCTGTAAACCAGAATGTTATCTCTGCACCATTTCGTAACTTTTTATATCTTTTGGAAAACATTTAAAACTATGTATCCTACTTATACTCATCAAAAGAAGCACCGCATACTCGTCGTGTCTGTTGTAGTGTCTGTATTACGTATGTTTATTATTTTGTACGCTTTTAAAATACATCATGTTAAAGAGCGGCCTCAATTTGAAGTGTAGCCTCGATTTGAAGAAAATTACCAAAATACTTGTAGCGGTGCCATAGCCGATGAGGTTTAACCGAGGCGTGGTTACCGCTACACCTATCTGTATTAATAAAAAAAATCGGGACTTTACTGGTTTCGTACTGCCTCCGGGCATTGCCTCCAGTATTGTTCCCACCATATTTGTATTTACAAATGTCCCATATGTGTCTGGTTCGGGCCAAGAGGACGTGAAACACTATTTTCGTCGTCGCCTCGATTTGAAGTCTGACATTTTGTCAAAATGTGCGACAATTTTGGACCGACCGACAGACAGACCGACAAAGTGAGTTATAGGTTTGTGGCTTGAGCCACAAACAAAAACAAACAAAAAAAACCCAGGCAACAATTGACCACATTACGCTAGTGACACATGCTGGCCTGAAATCCAATGCATCAGAGAGGTTCAATCGTTCAAGACACATCCTGCCCCCGGGATACCGAGGGGTCTTTTGTACAGACAGTTCCACCACCTTCTGGAAGTTCTGTGCTTGTAGTAACCTCCTCTAAGCTGTCACTCTCTTTGTCTCTAACCTTTTGCCCCTTTGCTTTCTGTCTTGTCACCTAAATACCTTTCTGGTCCCTTCTCCAGCCTTTTATTTCTTTGGAAATTCTTACACACAATTTTGTCTCTAGCCGAAAGGTGGACATGCCCAGGCCTAACTATTTAGTAAGCGCATAATGACACTGTGACGCATCTGCGCTCATATGACTGGTCAGGAGACTGCCTGAGTGATTGAAGAAGAAGAAGAAGAAGAAGAAGAAGAAGAAGAAGAAGAAGAAGAAACCATTTTATTTCAATCCTAATTTGTGTCCTCCTTCCATTTCTACTGACCTTCCTCCTCTCTCTCTCTCTCTCTCTCTCTCTCTCTCTCTCTCTCTCTGTGTGTAGGTGTAGTGTGTAGGTGCGTGCGTGCGTACATGCTTATGTGTGTGTGCACGTGTGTGGAGTTCTTGCTAGTGATCTCTATTTTGTCAATTATTTATGCTATTTATTATCATCATCTTCATTATTATTTCGTGTCTTATTATTTCGTAAGCGTTTAGGGGCTTTTTAAGAGTAAGCGCAAAGAAATGCTTATTATTATTAACCTTTTTGCCGCCAGCCATTTTTCAGCACAAAAAAATCCATTAAACTAACCTGGGTAGAAAAGAAAAAAAATTATATTATATTGGGGATTCCTCTGTGACATTTAAAGTAAGGCCTGTCCTTACCTCCCCAAATTAAGAGAATAGGGTCTTTGGATAAGAGACCCTCATTTGATGCCTTTTAGAGACATGGATGTTAACATCGCCACCGTCACCTCTTGGCACCACAATGATTTGACACCCATGTCACTGAAAGGCATCAAATGAGGGTCTGGTATCCAATGACCTTATGCTCTTAATCTTAGGAGGCAAGGACAGGCCCTATGTTATGCACGTCACAGAGGAATCCCCAATATTGCAGACAAAATCTTTTCTCTACCCGGGTAAGCTTAATGGTAAATTTTGGCTGAGGAATGGCTAGCGTTGAAAGGGTTAAGTAATTGTGGTGCACAAGTGCGACATTGGTGGTGAAAGGGTTAAAGACTGACCGTCCCAATCTGCACGCTGCCCTCGTTGTTGATGTCGGTGACGCTGAAGAAGCGGCTGCCCTCCGGCCCGTCCAGGACGTAGGTGATCTTGTCGTTGTCGCCCTCGTCCTTGTCCTCAGCCACCACCCGCACCACCTCCCCAGACTTCAGGTTCTCCGTCATGTCAACCCTGCACACGCGCATATACACACACACACATGATGAACGTACAAAATTTTTACACGAGTAGAATAGAGAAAAGTACATATATACAAAGGCACGAAAACGCATATCTTGAAAAAGGTACACAACTTACAGAAAACACACAGACACACACACATGTGTGTGTGTAAGCAGCGCGCATGGATGGACACGCACACACATGATGAACGTACATAAATTTTACATGAGTAGAATAGAGAAAAGTACATATATACAAAGGCACAAAAACGCATATCTTGAAAAAGGTACACAACTTACAGAAAACACACAGAAACAGACACACGTGTGCACGCGCGAATATGCGTGCATTGTGCGTGCTTGTGTGTGTGTGTGTCTGTGTGTGGGTGTTTTCCGTAAGTTGTGTACCTTTTTCAAGATATGCGTTTTTGTGCCTTTGTATGATTATAATTAATGTATGTACTTTTCTATGTATTATGCACTTTTCTATATTCTACTCATGTAAAATGTATGTACGTTAGTCATGTTCTGATTGAATAAGATAATGTATATTCTATGTTGCATTTGCATTAAATGTGTAAAGTGCTTAGAGCCCTAAATCAGAGAATAGGCGCTATATAAATAATCATAATAATTATTATTATTATTATTATTACTCACATATGCACACACACACGTGATTCACACGGACCACACACATGCTCCCCCCCCCCCCACACACACATATACACAAGTTCTCACACACACACACGCATGCATGTTTTCTTCAGAACTTCTGTGTGAGCATTGTTTGAATCGAAAATGGCGGACGCTAATTCTTCCAATTCTATGAACCCCCTGTGGCCAAAAAGACATGAGTTGGGAGTGGGAGACACTTGAAAGAATGGGAAAACCTGTCCTTTGAGAAAGGAAGGTACGCTCCCCTGCCCATTTTTCAATATATATAACAAAACTGCATGAAAACGATGTCTGAATATAATGTATTCACAGCAACTTTTTCATGGTTATGAGTGTTCTGAAATGTATATGATTTCAGGCTTGAAATAAGGGGACAATTATTTTTGAAAAAAAGAAAAATTGGGTTCACACCTATGTAACCCTAACCTGTAAATATCCTTCTTGCAGATGGGCGGCTGGTCGCTGACATCACTCAGGGCCCCCACCCCCACAAAAAAACCAGTTCCTAAGCCTAACCCTAACCTGTAAATATCCTTCTTGCAGATGGGCGGCTGGTCGTTGACATTGCTCAGGGCCCCCACCCCCCACCCCCCAAAAAAACCACAGTTCCTAACCCTAACCCTAACTTGTAAATATCCTTCTTGCAGATGGGCGGCTGGTCGTTGACGTCGCTCAGGGCCCCCCCAAAAAACACACCCCACCCCAAAACCCCACTGTTCTTAAAGATACACAGACGCGCCACGATTAAGTCCCTTGTTTTCTTCTGGGTAGCTGTGACCCACATAGAAATGTCCCCATGTTCAAATCGAGGCTGCTCTTTAAACTGATGTATCGCTTTGAATATGGGGGCATTTAGTGAGACCTGGTCAAAACAAGATTTCTTCTACAGCTATAAGAGGGAAAACACATGAAACCCGTGATTTTGACACATGATCTGCTGGGTCTTTAAGCCTAACCCTAACCTGTAAATTCCTTTCTTGCAGATGGGTGGCTGGTCGTTGACGTCGCTCAGGGTCACAATCAGAGTGCCCGTGGTGGACTTTTGCTCCGGGGTGCCCCTGTCCGACACTAGCACAGTGAGGTAATACTTGTCCTTGGTCTCCCGGTCAAGGTTGGCGGGCTCTGTGTCTGTCTTCACCACCCCTGTCCCCCCGTTAATCTTGAAGTATCCTGGCCTGGTCGGCCCGTCAGCGGCCCCTCCTTGGCCTGCTTCTACGATTTTCAGGATGGAGAAATCCAGGGTGGCGTTGTTGCCGTAGTCGTTGTCTGTAGCCTCCAGTCGAACCACAAAAGAATCTAAAAAATAGAAAACAAAAAAGTGTACGTTTTAGTACAGATGAAGAAGAAGACTAGCAGGGCTCCCAGGGACCCCCATTTGGGGGTCTATGAAGCACTAAAATTCTAAAGGACCCTCTAAAAGAATGTGCAGGGGGTCCCAGGGATGCACTAGAAACATTCTTTTTAGCATTCGCAATGCCGCTGGGACCCTCTATCCCGCCTCTAGGACCCTCTATACTGTAAGTGAAGGAGTCCCTGGGACCCCTTCTTTTGCGGAACGATTGGGAGCCCCGAGAAAAGTCTACGACTCGAAACATCGTGTGTTTCCCTCTCCCAGGTACCTTTCCATACCTTGCTTATGTTCTTACCTGTTCTAAAAGGTGCAGCAGTCACTATTCTTTAGTTTAGCATAGATGGTTTCTTTAAAGTGACATACTTTATTTGGTTTAATGAACCGTAGTGCAAAAACTTTTAGTACACATGTACACATATATAATTTGTATACACAATAAAAATAGAATTTTTTTTTAATAAGAAAAACAGATTAATTAAACAGATTGACACTTCTAATACAGCTTTAGCAGTCAGTAGAAACATTAACAGGGGTCACTTGTACAAACAGTCCCCCCACCTTCTGAAAGTTCTGTCTTCTAACTTCCTCTAATCTATCACTCTTTTGACTCTTGCCTTGTACCTTTGCTTACTGTCATCTACTATCTTTCCCGCCTTACTCAACTGGTCCGTTCTCCTGCCTTTGTTCCAGAAACTCTTAATAAAGGTTTTCTCCGATCGAAGACGGACATGCTGGGACTACCTACAGTATTTTATTTTAAAGTTAGGCGCATCACGACAGCATGACACGTCTGCGCTCCCACGACAGGAGACTGTCTGAGCAATCGACGAAGACGACTTAAAAAAGAGATTTCTCTTGTTTTTGTTTAATCCTTTTCCCAGACCTGCTCATCCCCTACACAAGCCTCAGTCTGGATAGCTGAAATGAGTAGCTTTGGTGCAAAATGTGCAGCTTTATTCATTAAACCATCAAATAATGTTCACTGAAAATGAGTAGTAATCAAGAATTAAAGAGCATTATTTTCAGGCTTGAAGAGTAGTAAAGGTCCAAACTGAGTAGAATACTACTCGAAAGCAGTAGAGTAAACATGTCTGTTTTCCCATTACAGCAGTACTTCAACACCACCCCACCCCACCCCTTAAAAGTCTCTCGGTTTTAATTCTCCCTCCCTCCCCCCCTTCCTCCCCCCACCCCTCTCACTCCACTGCTTTGTAACTTTTAAAATTTCAATCCCAAATAGAAGAATTTTCCCTCCATGTCTCTCTCTCTCTCTCTCTCTCACTATCCCTCTCTCATCTCGCCGCACGCACTCCCTCCGTCTCAAGAATTTCACCCTACCTTTGATGGAACTCTCAGGCACGGAGGCTTCCATCGGATCGGTCACAAACTGGGGAGCATTGTCGTTGACGTCCTGAGGATTCACAGAAATGGCGGCATAGCCAAAGTTGGGTTCCGTCCTCTCGTCCGCCGCGATCACCGTGAACTGGTAGTTGGATCGTCCCAAGGGCGGGTCTCTGTCCAGGGCGGCGATAACTTCCAACTGCCCGGACGTTTGACCGATCCGGAAAAAGTTGCCCACTGAGAAGCTGGAGCTCTCCAGTGAGTAGAAGATCTGATCCGTGCGGCCGATGTCTGCATCAGTGGCTTGTACCTGAGGAGGCAACCCCCCAAAAGAGAGAGAGAGAGAGTTAGCTTTGACAATGTAGAGGCGATTAAAAAGTGCGACAAAAAGTCAGACTATTAGTTCTAACAATGTAAAGATGATGAAAAGCATGACAAAAAGTCAAAGACCATTAGCTTTAACAATGCAAAGATGACAAAAAGTCAAAGACCATTAGCTTTAACAATGTAAAGATGACGAAAAGTGTGACAAAAAGTCAAAGACCATTAGCTTTAACAATGCAAAGATGACAAAAAGTCAAAGACCATTAGCTTTAACAACGCAAAGATGACGAAAAGCGTGACAAAAAGTCAAAGACCATTAGTTTTAACAATGTAAAGATGACGAAAAGTCAAAGACCATTAGCTTTAACAACGCAAAGATGACGAAAAGCGTAACGAAAAGTCAAAGACCATTAGCTTTAACAATGCGAAGATGACAAAAAGTCAAAGACCATTAGTTTTAACACTGAAAAGATGACAAAAAGTGTGACAGAGAGAGATCATTAGTTTTGACAGTATCAAGTATGGAGGTGACACAAATTGCAGACCATTTTTGACACTATATCTAGGCAAGAAAAATAATGCACAAAGAGAAAGATCAGACCATTACATATGACAGTGCAGAGGCAATCAAAAGTGTAACCAACAAAAAAATAGAAACCATTAATTATGATGAAAGTACAGGCAAGAAAAAGATACAGACCATTAATTATGATGAAAGTACAGGCAAGGAAAAGCTACAGACCATTAATTTTGACGATGTAGAGTAGACAAAATCTTTTTAAAAAAAGAATTCTGAAAAATGTAGAGGCAACGGAATTTTTTTTATATTAAATTAGAGACAATATTGTGACAATGTCCATAAAAAACCCATCACAAATATGATTTTTATTTTAAAAAAAAAAAAAAAAAGACATCACATAACCCTCGAAAAATGAAACAAACTTTACCGTTAACAAGACGCGGGGAACGTTGTAATCATTTTCAACAATGTCTTCAACGGTGTACGAACTCGGATCAAAAGTAGGGCTGTTGTCGTTGTCGTCAATGACAGTGACGTTGACTGTTGTTTGGGTGGAGTTTCTCCCGTCGCTCGCTTCTATCACCAGCAGAAAGTGCTGCATACAGACCAGACACAGCGAACTATGAGCACGCTGCTAACAATGCCAACTACGATTGCATCTACAGACTGTCGTTTTACAGAAAAAGCACCAGATCAAAGCCACATAAAATGTACGTTCTGAACAGCAAACCATGGTCGTCAAACTTTTCAATTTCTTCTTCGTTCACTGCTTCACGCCATATGTGACCCAGCACCATGAAAGGGACATTAAGTCACTGGGTTAGTTTCTCACAACAGGCTTGCAAAGTCAAAAATCTCATTTTTGTTTATTTTGAGTTATGGGTATTTTTGTGTTCTCTAACGTCTTATCTTTCATATTAAATAAAGGATATTCTTTAATATGGTATCTAAATGATCCTATAAGTGTCTTAACTCACTCGGCACTGGCCGGTTGCTTCCCCTTACAACCGTTTAGGACGGGCCATTCGACTAGGTTCGAAAACCCATCACCACAAAAAAGTTATGAAAAGTTATGGACTGATATTTTCAGATAAGATTACTAACACCATGCACTAAACGATCGTAAAATATCAGATTCCATACCTTCGTCATTTGTCTCCTATTGACGAAAACAGCTAACACATAGAAAGAAGGAAAATTTCACATTCCGATCTTTGACCCCCCTCTACAACCAAACCTGAATGTAAAGTCTGCAATGATTGGTTGATTTCAAGAGAGGCAAGGTCAAAGCAAACTGAAAATAGGTTATGACTTTGCACCGGAAAGCTGGTTACACACCAGAAATCAAAACCTCTTGAAAACTCTTATGAGCCGGATCCAGGCCATTCATCCTAAACGGTTGTGCGAGCCATGAAACGGTTGTGCGAGCCATGAGCCGGATCCGGCTCATTCGTCCCGAGTGAGTTAAAACGAGTAGGTCAATGCATTTTCTTCAGCTAAGCTAGACTTTGGACTGTGTTTTCTCAAAATGGCCGACGCTCACCCTACTAACTTTAAATGCTCATAACTCTGGAATGAAAAAAGATGCAAGAATGGTTCTTACATCATTAGAAAAATAATTGTCTGAAGGTTCCAACTGTATACTTTGCTCAGAATGGTCAGTTTGACACTTAATGTCCCTTTTGTGGTGCTGGGTCACATATGTGATGTTTTTTGTTATGTTGAATGTGTTTATCATATTGTTATGCTGTGAACGCCTAGGGCATTAAACTGAACAGGCGTGCTAAACGTTCAGATTAATAAATAATAACGACACCCGTGAAGTTTAATATTCTGAGCATTCTGACCTATCACCTCCTGTAAGCAAGAGCTAAGTCTTTGTGTGGAGCAATGCAATGGGTGTCATGGTCACAAAATTACAGACCATTCAGGCACATTTTCAGTCAAGATTGGTACAGTAGTTTAGGCTCTATAAAGAGACAAACTTTTGCCAAACCAAAAGATGGATGGACAAAGCATGAAACTCACAATCCCTGATCTAATTACATACTAGTAACACATTTTAACTCATTCAAGTCGTTCCAGCCATATATGTCCAGAATTCATAGATAGCTGTCAATTTGATGACTTTGCTTCAAGGGAAGTAAATCTGTGTGCACCTTGGTCTTTTCTAAACTCGCTTCACTCCCTTAGACCACCATTTTGCCTCTGACTTTGCTTTTTGTAGTGGTTTGTTGTGGGTGGGGAAACCAACTAGTGTAGAGTTTTCTATATAAAGTCTACATATAAATCAATCTGATCTACCACTTCCCTATGTCTAAACCTGAAGCAAAAACCTGTGATCTTCTTTCATTTATCCTTTTGTTTATGTATGTTTTGTTTGTGTGCATGGCTGGAGTGTTTTTTTAATAATTCAAAATTGTTGCGATGCAAATGAGTTAATCCAAATTTTACGATAAGAAAAAAAAATCAATTTTTTTTTTACCTGGTCAGATCCTTCATAGTCCAGTGTGCGCAGAGGAAAGAGATTTCCCAAGCCATCGCGAATCCCAAAGGCATTGTTGGTATTCCCGCTGACGATCCTGTACGTGTGCCTGCCATTATCAACTGAAAAGAAAACAATAAGACAGGTATTAGGTATTAGGTACTTTATAGTCACAAAGGCCTCTCTGTGAAATTCGGGTTGCTCCCACCTGGAGAGCGTATCGCAGCCAGAGGCGCGCCACCCAATTTAAAAATAATAACATTTTGCATGTGATTTTTGTGACTGATGAGGAAGGAAAGGGGGTGTGCACATTTTGAACAAATGACAACTTTTTCGTTGCCACTGGGTTTAACGTGTGCTGAGTGCATGGGCACATGGGACCTCGGGTTTATCGTCTCATCCCAAAAAAGACTTCACGTTCAGACCGTAAGGCCTAGTGCAAAGTGAGAGGAAAAATCCCCTGTACCCAGGTTCGAACTCGGGTTTACTTGACACGAGGCGAACGCGATACCTCTGTGCCACTCTACACCATAACTGTTGCATGAAAAGTACAGAAGATTATGCTACCCTTTTTTTCATATTTCTCAGCTATACATGCTTTTCTTCCCCAAAAGATACAGGATAAAAGATACATCTTTCAGATACATCTAAAAGCTGAAAGACCTTATTGTTCAGTTTTCTGTGTCAGAGAATAATCCTCTCTTAAAGATGAGAAAATGAAGGTGAACGCAGGAAACTGGCTTCTGTTTGTTTTGAATGCTTTTCGCAAATAAAAGACATTTATAAGGCGATACTTTTTTCCCCTAGACTGAGACCCCTGCGCCTTATAATGTGGCTGATAATATAGTAAGAAACAGACATGGTAGAGGGGGCAAAATGAGTTTCGCTGAAGAATATCCAACCGATTCTGCATTTCATTTGAAAGATGTCGACTCAAACTAAAATGATGAAGTTGGGCGTCAAAATGAAGAAGAAGAAGAAGAAAAAGAAGCACTAGGATCACAAATCTGGAAACGTGTGGCGTGAGCTAGGCCGCGCACGACTGCTAACTTCGGCGGGAAGTTGCTTGTTCAGTCATTCACATCCGGTTCCGCGAAGCGATTGCATAGGTTTTAACGCACATAATTTTTAGGCACCCGAGCGAATTTTGACCCCAGCTTTTTTTTTTTTTTTTTGGGGGGGGGGGGGGTGGGGGTGTCAAATTTTCACTTTCGCGGATTTTCCGCGATTCGCGGAGGTCTACCATGCCTGAAGAAACTATAATAACAAAATCTGAATTTTGTGTAAAATTTGGGGGGTGCTTATTATCCTTGTACCGTATTTTTCGGACTATAAGGCGATATTTTGTTCTCCAATTTCGACCTCTGCGCCTAATAAACGAGGGCGCCCTATAAGTGAACAAAATCGTGAGAAGAGAGGCAACGATTGCCGTACTCAGTACAGTCTACTGTGAGTCACAACATCCTAAGTGGTAACGAGTCGCCGATACGACGAATACTCACGTTAAAATGCTTTGAAATCCCTATTATCGTCCGAGATACCGTCCAACAGATGCCACAACCCTTCATTGGATGTAAAAAGCATCGTTGTAGAGCTTAAAATGCCATAATTCTACCAGTTTTCGCGAAGAATTGGCCAAACACAACAACCGGAAGTCGCAAAAACGGAAGTTTCGATTATTTGAGAAGGGAGCCAACTCTCGTTTACGACAACAAAATGGCGGTCGGTAATCATTTACAGGACGTGTACGGGCTTCAAACTTCGACTTTCTGTTGCGAGGTGTGTATCGCCTTATAAACGAGGGCGCCTTTTACTTGGATTTTGTCAGATTTTTCTTGAAAATTGCCCTATTCGCCTTATACACAGCAGCGCCTAATGAGCCGAAAAGTACGGTAGTCTGCAAAATAAGGCAGTTTTATCTCTATGTTGAGGACATTAACAACTTATGATTTTAAACATTTACCGTACTTTACGGACTACAAGGCGCACCTGATTATAAGGCGCACCCCCCAAATTTTACACAAAATTCAGATTTTGTTATTATAGTTTCTTACTATATTATCAGTCACATTATAAGGCGCAGGGGTCTCAGTCTAGGGAAAAAAAGTATTGCCTTATAGTCCTAAAAAGGTAAGATGGACTACTTAAGAGTTACAGCGAACCGGGCTGATAGAGTTATCATTAGTGGGGTAGTTATACACCATTCACAGCAGCGGCTATCCAAAAACTCAGACTGGAATTTGAACGGAGAATTCAACTGGCCTATCGACGTGTAAATGTGTCACGTTTAAAAGGGACATAACCAGTGTTTCTGTCCTCACTACTCTAGGGAAAAGAGTTATGCTTGTCTTCCCCTATGCAGTCTTTGCTTATAGTCCGTGAAAGAATCCTAGACCCTAACTGCTGAAAACACGCAAAAAATGAACAATGTTCACATCGTCCTCATTTGTTCAAACAAATGCAAATAACCCTCACGCAATCCAGTGTCCAACTAGAGCAAAATGAAAGAAAGGATAAAATACCGAACAAAAGCTATCTTTCTATAAAATCCAGCTGTTTGCATGAGTCTATTTCATAAGATCCTTTGAATGATTTTCATTACTACCCATGGGCAAGCATGGGAATTAGAGAAGACAAAAAAAGACTGAAAATTGGGGTCTGGAAGCAGGCATAGGAACAAGGAATAAAAAACAACAACTGAAAACCGTGTGTGTTGGGATACAGCCCCCAGAAAATGAAGCTTCTTTTGTTATCTAAGCCTTAAAAACAGTATTAGAGATAAGACTGATATATTTAGTTCATTTTGCATTCATTTATAACCAATACCTCAAGTTTTACTCATTGGGCGTCTTTTTTTGTTTGTGGCTCAAGCCACAAACTTATAACTCACTTTGTCGGTCGGTCGGTCTGTCTGTCGGTCCAAAAAATGTCGCACTTCAAACCGAGGCTACTCTTCAAATTGAGGCCGCTCTTTAAAATGATGTATTTTAAAAGTGTACAAAATAATAAACATACGTAATACAGACACTGCAACAGACACGAAGAGTATGCGGTGCTTCTTTTGATGAGTATAAGTAGGATACATAGTTTTAAATGTTTTCCAAAAGATATAAAAAGTTACGAAATGGTGCAGAGATAACATTCTGGTTTACAGATTAAAATTATTGAAAAGCCAGGGGAGGTGACTCATGATTGGAGTAGCAAAAATAGACCGCGTGCCACAAACTATTGCGATTTTGCGCTTGTTTTTATCTCTTAAATGTCCTCTTGGACCATCAAAAAAGCTGAAACTTGAAAAAAAACCCACCGAAGAGGCCCATCCAAAAAGCTGAAATCAGCCAAAAGACTGACAATTCCCATGCCTGATGGGTCACTTTATCATTTCACGCCCCAAACACTTACAATACTGCAATGACAATGCCTAACCCGCCAAAAAAGTGAATAAGGGAAGACAGCTTTTTGTTGTTGTTGCTGCTGTTTATGTTTCTTTTTATAGGCGTAAAGTATCCCTTACAACAACTTTACAATGGCCTTTACAAAAAAATAGATATAACATTTTTCGGACTTACATTTTTGTTACTTTATTCTTGGCCGTGTTATAAGGCATAGGGGTCTCAGTCTGGGAAAAAAACAAACTATCACCTTATAGTCCGAAAAATATGATACATGTATATTCAAATCTCCAGATAAGTTAATGCTCTGTGGGTGTGTATGCGTGCGTGCGTGCGTGCGTGTGTGTGCGTGTGCGTGCGTGCGTGTGTTTTCATGTGTACCCATGCATGTATGGGTGTAAGGCAAGAGTTGCATATGCATGAGTTTGCATAATTATGCATGCAAGTAATAATTTTACCATCTGCTTGCATTGATATCCGTTCATGAATGAATTAACCTCAAAGAAAGACACAGATAAGACTAGCGGCAAAGCACAGTGAAACCATACTTTCGTCTAGATCATCCACTTTGATGGCCGGTTCGATGAGGTCGTTGATGTAGGTGCTCTCGTGCACTGAGATCTGATACAGATCGTACTTGAAATACGGAGCATTGTCGTTGATATCCGTAATCTGGACATTCATGTAGACACTCTCTGGAAGAAAAAGAAAGAAAGAAAATAACGACACAATCGATAATGTCAACATCGTTAAGGGCGCGACAGGGCACTAATCAGCCAGACCTCACTAAGCCCCCAGTGGGGATACCGGGGGATGTCTTTTGTACAAATAGTTCTCCCACCTTCTGGAAGTTCTGTGCTTGTAACTTCCTCTAATTCTGTCATTCTCTTTGACTCTGCCTTTTCCCTTTGCTTACTGTCATCTGCTATCTTTCTATCTCACTGGTCCATTCTCCTGCCCCCTTTTTTAAAAAATTCTTACAAAGACTTCTTCAACCAAAGTCGGACATGCTGGGCCTAACTATTTCTTAGTTAGGCGCATAACGGCAGCATGACGCATCTACGCTCATGACAGTAAACTGTCTGAGCGAACAAAGAAAAAGAAGAAGAAGACCTCACTGAAATCTGTGAGAAAATGCCTTTTGCATGAAAAACACTTTTTGTAATGGTTTGGATTCTAGTGGAGTGTGAATGGTGGTGGGGGGGGGGGGGGGGGGGGGGGGGGAGGCGGGGGGGGGGGGGGATGTGACGTAAATGTAGTCATAGTGATTTCGTTTCGTGTTGTTCCTTATAATTAGTGCATTGTTTTTTAATTTTTGCTCAGATTTTTTAACTTCTTTGTGAAGCGATCAGAGCCCCCCGTAAGGAGAATAAGCGCTATAAAAATGGTCATTATTATTATTATTATACACACGACAGGCTGCTTGGGAGTGAATGTCATTTAGTGGCAGTCCAAAGCGATGTACTGGGCGAATGTATTCGTCCGCGGTACTAAAAGACATAAACCTGCGACCGGACTATAAAAGAGGGGAGGCGCTGACAGTCTGAGCGCACGCCGCATTTGAATCACAGCTGGCGAGAGAGACGGTTCGCCCGTCTTTGTTCCCTGTTGTGTGAGCCACGGCGAGGCAGAGCTTTTCTGACGAGCAAGACCCGACCCCTGCAGGGCTCCCAATCGTCCCGCAAAACAAGGGGTCCCAGGGACTCCTTCACTTACAGCACAGAGGGTCCCAGAGGCATTGTGAATGCTAAAAAGAATTTTTCTAGTGCATCCCTGGGACCCACTGCACATTCTTTCAGAGGGTCCTTTAGAATGTTAGTACTTCATAAACCCACAAATGGGGGTCCCTGGGAGCCCTGCCCCTGGGATCGGTTGTTTTCCTTTTAAAGCTACAGACAAACCCCTATTTTACGACTTCCAAAATGTCCGGAAAAATCGGTCATAAATTGGAGGGGTCATATGACGGAGGTTTTCACTGGCAGCCGTAGAAAGAAAAAGTTCAGCACAGTTCATACTCTCTTCTTCATGCACACATACAATGACATATTAAAACTGGATTTGGGTCTTTCCAACTCCATAGGATTGTGCAATCGATGTATTAGTTTCACTTCGCCAACTTCTGTTAATCACCTCCACTCTCATCCAAAGTCAGTGGTTTTCTTTTTCAAAGTCAGTGGTTTTCGTGCTTTTCCTACGCTTTCCGCCATCTTTTCTACAACAAGAGAAACGACTCCGCTTTCAGGCCCTTGACCGTGGTTGTTTCCCTTTGCTCGAAGTCTATGCAGACGACAACAACAGTCGTAAAAACCAACAAAATGGCGGCCGTAAGTCGCGTTTTAGAGGAAGTCGTTTAAGAGAGGTCGTTTACATAGTAAAATGCATCCGTGCCAACAAATCCGGTCTCAAATGAGAGGTGGTCGCTTAACAGAGGGTCGCAAAATAGGGGTTTGTCTGTACCTGTGTTGCGTGGGCCTTGAGGCACGTTGGCGTTGGAAGAGGGGGCGCCGTCCTCGGCCTGTATTCTGAGGTACTGGACGCCGCTTTTCTCTCGGTCAAACACCGAGAGCGTCTTCACCACCGCCGTGTTGAGCTTGGACCCTGCTTCGATGGAGAAATTGTCAGCGCCTTCAATGATGGTGAAGGTCACCTGAAACAATAGTTATAGTTATAGTTATAGGTTATAGTTAGGTGCATTATAGTCACAGAGGCGTCTGTGAAATTCGGGTTGCTCCCACCTGGAGAGCGCGTCGCAGCCAGAGGCACGCCACCCAGTTTAAAAAAAACACTTTTTGCATGCGATTTTTGTGACTGATGAGGAAGGAAGGGAGGGGGGTAAATTTTGACCAAATGACAACTTTTTTCGTTGCCACTGGGTTTAACGTGTGCTAAGTGCATGAGCACACAGGACCTCAGTTTATCGTCTCAATCGAAAGACTCCACGTTCCGACCGTAAGGCCTAGTGCAAAGTGAGAGGAAAAATCCCCTGTACCCAGGTTCGAACTCGGGTTTACTTGACACGAAGCGAACATGCTACCACTGTGCCACTCTACACTACAACGCGACGCAAAGTGGCGTGCACAGTGTTATTCAAAGTGAGACTTTCAAACTTCTTCTAGCACCATGTATCTTTTTTCTTAATATTCTTGGTTGTCCGTTGCATCTCAACTGACAAGAGGGGAGTAACTTTCTTCCTTTTTTTTTGTGTGTGTGTGTGCGTTGCTTCAATGGAAGAAACAGTGACATAAGGTCTAAAGGCAGACAAGCACATGGCAGGGTGCTTGGCAGTGAATGTCTTTGCATCTGGTGGTGAGGGGGGGGTGTAGAGTGATGTCTTTGGCGAATGTATTCGCCCATGGTGCTAGGCTAGAGTTGATCGCCATTAGGCCCAGTCCAGTATGTTGGGAGAAGAAGACGAGAAAAAGAAATTGGTCAAAGAGCAGGAGGGGTTAACTCGTTTCTTAGCAAGAAACTGTATTCCGGGATCTTTCACTGAGAAATATGATTTGCTTTGCAATTTTGTTTCTTACCTTGGGCGTAAAAGTACTGTCAGATTGTATGCTAGTGTAACCAACTGGTCACCATAGTTACTGATTATTTCCTGTTTTGACCAAAGGTGAACAACTTCTTTTTCCATAGACAGGACTTTTACTGAAGTGTAGAAATGGAGAAACATAATTTTAAGTGTTACTTTTTTCGTTGTAATCCATATTTTGTATGTTGCTAGGGGACTCATCTTGTGTCTCCCTCCTCTTTTCCCCTCCAACATCCTTTGTAAAAGAAGTAGCTGCTGCCTTTCCAGAGTTTGAGCCAGAAAAAACTTTGTCCTAATCCAGGTATGAAATGATTTTAGTTGTTACTAGTGTTAGGTAATATTTGTATGATGTTTATGACATATGCATGTGGTTATTTATTTTTAAATGTTATGATTTAGTGTGTTTATGCTAGAAATTGTGTTTCTGCATTGTTTTCTGCTGTTGACTACAAACATTCTCAGTTAACACACAATCACACACACACACACACACACGCTTATCCACACACACACACACTTATCCATACAACACACACACACACACACACACAAAGTGCGCACGAGAGAGAGAGAGAGAGAGAGAGAGAGAGAGAGAGAGAGAGAGAGAGACCAGGGAGCCTTGTACCGTGCATGGGGAACTTTGGGTGCTAAATATGGGTGGAGAGATGGGTTGGAGTATGCATTAATGTTACTGATGTGTTGATTTGTGGGTTGGAACATTAGTAAGCATAATGTAGGTGAGAAGTTGTTCTCATCATGGGAAGATAATACAGTTTTGTTGGCCACCAAAAGGTCCGGCCCAAATTAAACAAAACATGATTTTCTTGCCAATGTAATGTGAATAGCCTTTGTTGGTGTTTGATGAGGCTGAATGTGTTTTTATTTAATGCCCAAGAGTGTGCAATAACTATATATTATACTAGCCACCCAAAGCGAGGTAATTAACAGAGGTTGCCTGCCATTATGCATGATTTTGCTATTCATTGTGTGCAGTTGGACAGTTATGTCATTGAGATTTTCAGATGGAAGATCTAATTTTGGGTGCTCCTTTGTCTAGTCAAAAGGCTCTAGGCATTTTGGTTTTATGTACCTGTGTGTTATATTTTGTATATTGTTTGATTTCAGGGCAACATTGCCTTTTCTGGTCTGGGCTCTCCCAAACCAATTAAGTAGCTTCTGTCACTCATCTACATCATTAGTTATATTTGTTATAATAGTATTTAGTTGCACATTGTGGGACCGAAGAAGAAAAAAAAGGGTTGGCACTGTCATTGTTATATGAAGTGTACTTTTGTATGGTTTTGTTGAGCCAAGGTCGAGTTCTATTAAAAAAAAAGTTGTAAACTTAAGTCTTTGTAGTTGGCTGCTGGTGTGAAAGTTCCGCATGAACCCCATGTAACCTGAGGTGGGTTACACTAGAAAGCTTAGAATTCGGTTTACACACAAAGCTGAATACTGTTCAAACATGTTAACAAAAATGATTTGCTCAGCTCCCAAAAGGATCTAGGTTTTATTATGAGATTCTGTTGCAAGATGCAAATGAACAGAAATGTTGTGGTAAGTGGAGGGAAAAGCTTGGAAGAGAAATGCATTGGAAGAATGTATTAAAAAAGATAAGAACTGTAAAGGATATCAAATAGGGCATTTGCCACGAGTGTTCGCTCTCTATACAAGACTACTAATTTGCCTGCACTCGTTCTGCCTGAGTTACGCTGACCTTTCTAATTCAACTCTCTAAATTCAACTCGGTGAAATTCAAGGTCACCGGCGCGTGGCAAATGCCCTATTGAAGTGGTTTCAATTGCGTCTAACGCATAGAATTTTAGGTACAAATATAATTTTGCGAAAGATGAACATAAACAATTCTGATAGATGTAACAATTCTGATAGATGCTCGTTTTGTGAAAATTGTGAAAAGATCATGTTGAACAAGTTCATCCCCTTCATCCACTTTTCATCATGATTGTTGTCAGCAAATCAAACTAAATTTTAGCAATACACCTTTCGACAGTCATACTGACATCCTTGATCACTTGTTCATACGCAAGAACGCACGCACACACCAAAATCAACCCAGAACTTACTGTAAAATAGCTGCAAACACTTACACATATCAACAAGTGAGCTAAGTACAGTATTTTGGGGGGCTATAAGGCGATACATTTTTCCCAAGACTCAGACCCCTGCGCCTTATAATGTGACTGAGTAAGAAAATATATAACAAAATCTGAAATTTGGGTAAAATACGGTAAGTAATTCTAACCAGAAGTCCAGAAGGAAACCGTCCCTAAATTAGCCTAGAAAACAAGATTTTTCCTTTTCTTAATTATTTGAGACGGCTACATTTCCAACTGGTATTGGTAGCATGATGTCTAAGAAGTATTATAGTTCCAAAAAATCGCCACTATCAGTTGGAATTTTTTAGCTGTCTGAAATAATTAACAAAATGAAAAATCTCGTTTTCGAGGCGATTTAGAGACGGTTTCCTTCTGGAGTACAGCTAGAATATAAATTATCTGAGGAACCTTTTCAAGCTTTGATGGGAGCGCATCATGCACATGGGAGCATGAGGCTTATTAGGTATTAGGTACTTTATAGTCACAGAGGCGTCTCTGTGAAATTCAGGTTGCTCCCCACCTGGAGAGTGTGTCGCAGCCAGAGGCGCGCCACCCAATTTTTTTATTTTTTTTTAAATGCGCGTGCGATCTTTGTGTGACTGATGAAGAAGGAAGGGGGATAAGGGGGTTAAATTTTGACCAAATGACAGTTTTTCGTTGTCACTGGGTTTAACGTGTGCTAAGCGCATGGGCACAGGGGACCTCGGTTTATCGTCTCATCCGAAAGACTCCCAAGTTCAGACCGCAAGGCCTAGTGCAGAGCGAGACGAAACATCCCCTGTACCCAGGTTCGAACTCGGGCCTACTTGACACGAGGCGAACGCGCTACCTCTGTGCTACTCCACACCACTCTTAAACAACAGAAAGCAGCGTAACTTACCCGATTGTAGTTTGAATTCGGGTAATCCGGGTCTCTGGCTTCAACAGTGCCCACGATGGTTCCCGGTGGCTTCTCCTCTAAAACGGAGGCAGCGTAGCGTCCATTGTTGTCCAGACCAATGAACTGGGGCGGCTTGTTGTTGATGTTGATCAGCTTCACTTTGGGGTTGGTCTCGTTCACCAGACCAATAGAGCCAAAGCTCTGAACAAACACAGTATCGCACACACAGATATTAAGGCCTTTAACCCTTTCGCTGCCAGACATTTTTCACCCAACAAATGCCATTAAACTTAACTGGGTAGAGAAAATAAAATATCTGCAATATTGCAAATTCCTCTGTGACATATATAACATTAGGCCTAAACTTACCTCCCAAGAAAACAGGGTCTTTGAATAACTGGTCCAAATTTTTTAGATTTTTTTGCTGTCCCATCTTCTGGATCGTACAGTGGCATTGCTCCCACGCCGCTCATTCCGAATCCCAATTCGCAGCTACACCGTGACTTGGTCAAGTCGCAAAATCCGAGACCAGCAGTCCAAGGGGAGCGAATCCATGTTAGGCCATCAGGAGGCAACCAACCGAGGAGACATTGCACTGCTGCTGAGTCACTTCGGTGGAGTTCAGCGGAGCCTGTTCAGGACACCATCATGATCTACTAAGCCCCCTACTGACGACACTATTCTTAGTCGCGGAGCCAGCGTGAGTGAGGTCCTCCTCTGAGGGCACCACCACAACTCTCACATCCTTTCACACACAGAGTCACACACACACCCCATGCCCCCTGACTCACCAGACAACGGATCTTCACGGTGTGCTCCTGCTTGGCCTCGTACTCAAACCTGCCAGTGGCTGCCCCTTAACTCGCACATCCTTTCACACACACACTCCATGCCCCTGACTCACCAGACAACGGATTTTGACGGTGTGCTCCTGCTCGGCCTCGTACTCAAACCTGCCAGTGGCTGCCCCTTAACTCGCACATCCTTTCACACACACACACACAGAGTCACACACACACTCCATGCCCCTGACAACGGATTTTGACGGTGTGCTCCTGCTCGGCCTCGTAGTCAAACCTGCCAGTGGCTGCCCCTTACCCCTCTCTCTCACACACACACACACACACACACAGAGTCACCCCCCCCCCATGCCCCCTGACTGAGAGACAGATACAGACAA
Source organism: Phymorhynchus buccinoides (assembly GCA_017654935.2). Lineage (NCBI taxonomy): Eukaryota > Metazoa > Mollusca > Gastropoda > Neogastropoda > Raphitomidae > Phymorhynchus > Phymorhynchus buccinoides. Next base: position 14,505,185 of record CM065695.1, on the reverse strand, counting down.
TGACAGAGATAAACAGAACACACACACACACACACACACACACACACACACACACACACACACACACCACACACACACACACACCCCATGCCCCCTGACTGAGAGACAGATACAGACAATGACAGAGATAAAACAGAACACACACACACACACACACAGAGTCACCCCCCCCCCACCCACCCACCCCATGCCCCCTGACTGAGAGACAGATACAGACAATGACAGAGATAAAACAGAACACA
>CM065695.1:14459943-14499943 GCA_017654935.2 Phymorhynchus buccinoides | reverse complement strand
GAGGGGAATCATGGCAACTCAATTTCAGACGTCCTCTTTGGCCATGGCAGTCAGGTTGAACAACTCGCCTATGTCTTGTGTCATGAGGGGAATCACGGCAACTCAATTTCAGACGTCCTCTTTGGCCATGGCAGTCAGGTTGAACAACTCGCCTATGTCTTGTGTCATGAGGGGAATCATGGCAACTTTATTTCGGACCCCTCCCTCTGCATAATTTATGTGCATGATCTAATATCTTGATTTTTTTAGTTTAGCTCGCAAAGCTGAGGTTATATTATTATCATGATTGGTGTGTATGTGTGTGACTCTGTGTGTGTGTGTGTGTGTGTGTGTGTGTGTGCGTGTGCGTGTGCGTGTGCATGTGTGTGTGCGTGTGTGTGTGCGTGTGCGTGTGTGTGTGTAAGTGTGTGTCTGTCTGTCTGTGTGTCTGTTTGTGTGTGCGTGTGCATGTGCATGTGTGTGTGTGAATTGCCAGTACGCATGTACTTTTTCTCAAGAACAAAATCAAACTTTAACACACGCATTCTTTCTTTTAACAAACAACCCCCAAAAAACTTTGACATTGCAATTTTCTCAGAAACAATCAATAATAGCACAACCAAACTTTGCACGATCATGTTGTTGTTGTACCCTGGCTAAAAGACTCCAGGGATCATCCCAACAGCTGAAGCACTTGAACACTATGGTACAAATGCACCAGCTAGGGATGAGAACATTACGTGTGTGACCGTTATTGATTACTGCGCCACATGGGCAGCCACACTCCGACTTCCGAAGGATTTTGGAGACTGATATGATGTTATGCTAGGAGCTTGTCTTGGCTAAAGACAATCCCCGCATAACTATGCAGAGCATAACAACATTTTGATGTAGCCTCGGTGTTCTAGCCTATGTCAATTGGTCTGACACAGCCTTAAGCCAAGGTGATGTACGATCATAAATACCATCATTACGTTTTTCAGTGACTCCGTTTTTGAAAAAAGTACCAAATTTTTCGGACTACAAGGCGCACCCGATTATAAGGCGCACCCCCCAAAATTGTACACAAATTTCAGATTCTGTTATATTTTCTTACTGTTTTAGTAGTCATACTATAAGGCGTAGGGGTCTCAGTCTGAGGGGGAAAAAAGTATAGTGAAACCTCCCTTATAAGACCTTAAAAAATCATCCAAAATGAGATCTTATAAGGGAGGGGTCTTATAAGGGAGGACATTTTAACAGTTACAAAGAAGGACAATGTCTCAGAGAAGTAGGTCTTATATGGGAGGGAGTCTTATAATGGGGAGGTCTTATTTATAGGCCTCTGCAACTAGGGTTATTAACGCCCTTGACAGTGAGAGTGATGCCCTTGCTGGTCAGTACTGACAAGGGAATTCACTCTTGCGAAAGGCAGCCATTTAGTGGCCTCAAATAGGGTTATTGGCGAGAGTTATCCCCTTGTTTGGTCAGTACTGAACCATCTTCCCCCACCCACCAAGGGCATTCACTCTTGCAAAAGGTGTTCGTTGCAGAAGCCAATAAGGGAGGTTCCACTAGCTGCTATCACCTGATAATGTCAGAAAAACACAGCAACAAACTAGAGAGCGAACTTACGTCAGTCTCGAGCTCCTGAGCCAGGGAGATGTACCCGTTCTGAGGGATGATGCTGAACTTGCCGCTCTGGTTGACGGGCAGGCTGTAGACGATCTTGGCGTTGTTGCCCACGTCGTCGTCCGTGGCCTCCAGGAAGATGAAGGGCACGCTGACGGGCACGCCCACCGTGATGTTGCCTACGTAGCGGGTCTTGACGAAGCGCGGCGCGTTGTCGTTGATGTCGTTGATGGTCACCCGGAACGAGCAGTAGGTCTCCTCCGCGGGGGTCCCCCCGTCGATGGCTTTGACCGTCACCTACGAGAGATTGAGAATCTATAATATAATACGCTAAGGCCCAAAGTGTAAAAGATCGCACAGGGCTCCCAATCGACCCGCAAAATAAGGGGTCCCAGGGACTCCTTCCCTTACAGTGTAGAGGGTCCTAGAGGCAGGATAGAGGGTCCCAGTGGCATTGTGAATGCTAAAAAGAATTTTTGTAGTGCATCCCTGGGACCCCCTGCACATTCTTTTAGAGGGTCCTTGAGAATTTTAGTGCTTCATAGACCCCCAAATGGGGGTCCCTGGGAGCCCTGACGTAAAAACTCGGATACCGCGTAAATGTCGGACTTTTGCTGGCCATACAGTTCCAGATGAACGCGTTGGGACGCGATTCTGCTATGTCTGGTTCAAAATTTTGCTTTTGAAAGTTGATTTGGAAGGCAAAATGTATGAAATTTCTTTCAAATTTTGTGTCGTCTGCGTCGCCCGAGCTGTGTCAGAAATTGCCAAATCTACCTCGGAAAACACGAAGAATGCTGTGTTTCATAACTTCCGCCCTTTACTTTCCAGCCCTTTACTTTTCTCTGTATCCCCATGCCCCCCCCCCTCTCTCTCTCTCTCTCTCTCTCTCTCTCTCTCCCCTCTCTCTCTCTCTCTCTCTCTCTCTCTCTCTCCCCTTCTCGCTCTTGCACAACGACAACAGTGCTTTATTAGTTTGTCACTATGTCACGCAAAATTTGCTCAAATCAATGCATTGCTTCCAGTATTGCATCTTTATTCTTTAGTATGTGGTACGGGGAACTCTCTTACATTCACCGACAGCATAATGTTCTATTAATGTAACATTGAATACATTATCTTTGCATTTGACACATTTGATGAATAATTGATTGCAAAGCGCTTTCTGAAATTAATAATAATAATAATAATACAGGCTCATCTGAGGTAAAGCGCTGTATTATTATTATTATTATTATTATTTCAAAAATAATATTTCTGGACCCATGCAGAAATCAAATACAGCAAAAACCGCTTAAGTCAAGATTGAAGGGACTGAAATTTTATTTTGAGATGGGCAATATTTTGAGTAAAAAAGACTTTTCAACATAGAGATTATTATACTGGAACCCACAAATTATTGCGAGTTATACCCGTTTTATGAGTTATCAGTTATCCAGTCAATTTTTGAGTTACCCGTTTTATGAGTTATCAGTAAAAATCCACTGTAATGTCAATTGTGTGATTTGGTACACACACACACACGCACACACACACACACACAACCTTTCTATGGTCAAGGAATAAAAAATAAAGTGGTTGAGAGGGGTGTCACTGCAGCTAGTTAAGACATCACACACACACACACACACACACACACACACACACATGCACGCACGCACACACACACACACCCTTTATAAGGTCAAGGAATAAAAAATAAAGTGGTTGAGAGGGGTGTCACTGCAAGGAATAAAAAATAAAGTGGTTAAGACACTGCAGCACACACACACACACACGCACACACACACACACGCACACACACACACACCCTTTATAAGGTCAAGGAATAAAAAATAAAGTGGTTGAGAGGGGTGTTACCGCAGCTAACTAAGACATCACACACACACACACACCAGGGCTCCCAGGGACCCCCATTTGGGGGTCTATGAAGTACTGTATTTTACGGACTATAATGCGCACCTGATTATAAGGCGCACCCCCCAAATTGGACTCAAAATTCAGATTTCGTTACTCTATTTTCTTACATATTATCAGTCACATTATAAAGCGCAGGGATGTCAGTCTGGGGGAAAAGTATCGCCTTATAGTCCGTAAACTACGGTACTAGAACTCTAAGGGAGCCTCTAAAAGAATGTCCCAGGGATGCACTATAAAAATTATTTTAAGCATTCACAATGTCATTGGGACCCTCTATCCCTCCTCTAGGACCCTCTATACTGTAAGTGAAGGAGTCCGTGGGACCCCTTGCTTTGCAGGACGGTTGGGAACCCTGACACACACAGACACACGCACATACACACACACATGTAAAAAAGCAAATCATTATTGCTTATTCAATGTTCTATCTGAAAATTACAAATTTTGACTTTGACTTTGACACGCTTCCTGTGGTCAAGAAATTAAGAAGAAGAAAAAAGGTGTTTGACCTGTTTGAATGAGGTGACCTCGCGGTCAATGTCAGCCTTGACAGTGATCACCCCTGAGGAGCTGTCAATGCTGAACACGTCCTGCGACTGGGTCAGTGTGTAGGTCACCTGCCCGTTGGGACCCAGGTCACTGTCCTCGGCCTCCACCTGAGTAATTGATAACAATGTCAAAAAACAAGCCTGAGAAATAAAAACAACATTGACAACAACAACAACAAAACTAAGTACTACTAATATATAATTAATATATAATATAATATATAACCGAATCAACAACAAAATACAGAACTGTATTCTTTATGTTTAATAGAAATCAAATCAAAGTGCACACAAACTTTACTGCAGTGGAACCTCCCTTATAAGACCTCCCATTATAAGACTCCCTCCCACATAAGACCTACTTCTCTGAGACATTGCCCTTCGTTGTAAGTATTACAAATACCTCCCTTATGAGACCCCTCCCTTATGAGACCCCTCTCTTATGAGACCCCTCCCTTATAAGACCTCATTTTGGATGATATGTGATGGTCTTCAGACCTGCCAACCCCCTAACTGACCAAAGAGGAATATTTGAAGCAGAAAATAGGAATTTTAGGGAGTCAGAGGAATTTCGGCGCGGAACCTTACCTTTCGCAAACAAACACGATTTGATGCCATTAATTCTTATCCTTGTTAACTTGTACTGTTCAAAACTTGGTTCTTGCTTGGAGGTGTCACAATAAATCTTTGCAAAGCAGGGAAACTGAAGGTAGATAATGGACCAAACACTTGTTGTACATTACACATCTCTCATCAAAAACACTTGTTGGTTGCACATCAAAGTTACTCTGAAAACAAACACACCTCCCTGCCCAAAGAGTCTCTGCCCGAATCACCTCATGAGGATCCTTAGTCTCCTCCTCTTCTGCTGACTTGAAAAAGTCATTCATGGTCGAAAAAAAAATGTGTCCACCTGCCCCCAGGGCATGTTGCAAAAAACGTTACTGTCCTACCCTGTAGAGTATACGTTCGGTTTATTTATTTTTTTTTTTTTGGTTGAGATTTTTTAAAGCGGAATTTTACGGAATCGAGCGGAAGGGCGGAATAATTATCGTCTGAGCGGAAGAAATTCTGCACAAAGCCGAAAGGTTGGCAGGTCTGGGTCTTATAAGGGAGGTTCCACTGTACTGTCTTTTTTTATGCAGCTCTTAATCTTGATAGAAATCAGATCAAAGTGCACACAAACTTTACTACAGACAAACCTCTATTTTAAGACTTCCAAAATGTCCAGAAAAATCGGTCGTAAATTGGAGGGGTCGTATGACGGAGGTTTTCACTGGCAGCCGTAGAAAGAAAAAGTTCAGCACAGTTCATACTCTCTTCTTCATGCACACATACAATGACATATTAAAACTGGATTTGGGTCTTTCCAACTCCATAGGATTGTGCAATCGATGTATTACAGTTTCACTTCGCCGACTTCTGTTAATCACCTCCACTCTCGTCCAAAGTCAGTGGTTTTCTTTTTCAAAGTCAGTGGTTTTCGTGCTTTTCCTACGCTTTCCGCCATCTTTTCTACAACAAGGGAAGCGACTCCGCTTTCAGGCCCTTGACCGTGGTTGTTTCCCTTTGCTCGAAGTCTATGCAGACGACAACAACGGTCGTAAAAACCAACAAAATGGCGGTCGTAAGTCGCGTTTGAGAGGAAGTCGTTTAAGAGAGGTCGTTTACATAGTAAAATGCATCCGTGCCAACAAATCCGGTCTCAAATGAGAGGTGGTCGCTTAACAGAGGGTCGTAAAATAGGGGTTTGTCTGTATTCGTATTGCATTCAAACAACTGGAGCGAAGCGCCGCAATGACTCGCTCAGCTCATACGTGTGTGTCACATTATTATTCAGTCTAATTCTGGTCACCAGTACAGTGGAACCTCCCTTATAAGACCTCCCATTATAAGACTCCCTCCCACATAAGACCTACTTCTCTGAGACATTGTCATTCTTTGTAAGTATTAAAATTACCTCCCTTACAAGACCCCTCCCTTATAAGACCTCATTTGGGATGATTTTTGAAGGTCTTATAAGGGAGGTTCAACTGTAGTGTTAAAAAGATGACATCATTTCTTTTTTTTATTACAAAGATAACATCTTTTCTTTATGGCGTCAAAATCATGACCTGGTGTAAGCTTAGATTACTTAGAGAGGAATAGAAATAGCATAACAACCTTTTGTACAGAATACATTCCTGAAGCAAAAAATTTAACCGATTTGCAACGAACTTCTGGTGACTTTTTTCTTCATAGAAACAGTGCAAACATAATATTTATTATCATGCAAAGTCTGGTTGTGTGCTATTATTTGTAGTTTCTGAGAAAATTGCTATGTTAACTCTTTCACCGCCAACATCGCATTTTTGCACCACTGTGATTTAACACCCATGTCACTAAAAGGCATCAAATCAGGGCCTGTTATCCAAAGACCCTATTCTCTTACTTTTGGGAGGTAAGGGTAGGCCTTACTGTAAATATGTCAGAGGAATCCCCAATATTACAGACAAATGTTTTTCTCTACCCAGGTAAGCTTAATGGACATTTTTTGCTGAAAAATAGCTGGCGGCGAAAGGGTTAAAGTTTTTAATGAGATGTGACCACATACACACGCACACTAAAAAATCATCAGTACATAGACTCGACTTCGCTTGTCAAAAATGCTATACGTAGAAGAATAGAAAAATAGCACCCACAAATTTGATACAAAAATTGTGCCACAGAAAGAGAGAGAGAAGAGGGAGCTTCATTGAGGTTTATTCTTCTTCTTCTGCGTTCCCAAAACATAAGGCCGTAATGGGTGAAGTACAAAATGTTAGGTTTACAGTTTTCACTGGTCTCCCCGCTGCATTCAGCTGACACATTCCGATTTCGGAGGAGCTCAAAGGAGAAGATTTGGGAAGTGGGTTTTTTTAAAAATAATTTAAATGGCAGGAGAATGGGCCAATAAGTCAGAAAGATAGTAGGTGACAGAAAGCAAAGTGGGAAAAAAGGCAGTCAGAGTGACAGATTAGAGGAAATTGTATGAAAGACACCCCCCCCCCCCCCCCCCCCCCCCCCCCCCCCCCCCCCCCCCCCCCCCCCCCCCCCCCCTCAGAGAGAGGGAGATGAGTCCATCCCTATCTCCCTCTCTCTCTCTCACTACGCCCAACTAAGAATATCGCGCGCTAAGCCCATACTGGTTTGACTGCCCCCTGGCGGTAAAATATGCGTCCTAAGTTGCTCATTACCATCACATAAACATTTTCTCAACCATCATCAACAGCTCAATACCATACCACGGGAACATGCTTGCAGCTGGTCGACAATGCAAACTCTTTACATTCTTACCGTTATAACGGGGCTCCCAGAGTCAGAGTGTTCATCCACTGAAGGGCTGTACGTAGAACAGGTTCTGAAATTGGGTCTGTCCTTGTTCGGTCTGGACACCTGAGTTGACATAAAGAGAGCAACTCAACCAAAGATATTCTAAAAGGGTAAGATGGATTCCTTAAAAGCTCGGCGAACCGGGCTGATAGAGTTATCGTTAGTGGGGACGTGTACACTATTCACAGTGGAGGCTATCCAAAAAGTCGGACTGGAACTTGAACGGAGAATTCAACTGGCCTATCGATGTGTAAAATGTGTCACGTTTCAAAGGGACATAACCAGTGTTTCTGTCCTCACTACTCATATAGGGAAAAGAGACCGGATGTTTATCTTCCCCTGTACAGTCTTTGACTCAACTACTCTGTGCCATTCGAAAGACACGAATAAACTGGAAAGCACTGACAATGTATAAACATGATTTACCAGAGATATATATTTCTGCCTATAAATTGCTGGTATTTGATGTGCAAGTGCAGTCGATTGATCATGAAGCCTGATGAAGCATTGTAATAAATACGTAAGCTTGCAATGAACAGTGTTGTGTTTTGGGTGATCATCAGAGATACAACTCAACAAAAAAGTTTTGATTTTAGCTTAGTATCTAGGGGTGGGCAGACAGGTTCAAAGCGCATTCCAGGAACAGAGTGCTGTTTCTCGTTTCTAAGGATAAGTACTTCAAAACAGAAAAGTGGGGTGTAGGGCGGCAGCTCTTACACACACATACATGCGTGCGCGCACACACACACACACACTCTTACAGATACACATCTATACGCTCACATGCAAGGACTCACTCACATGCTACACACACGCACACACTCACACAAACACACACTCACCTACACACACTCTGTCTGAATCACTTTTAGGGGAAGGACGTTAAGCGGAAGAAGAAGAACAACAACACACACACACACGTACGCAAACACACACCTGCACATAGATACTGGTTCTGTTTTTATCTCGGGGCGTTGGGGCACACATACACATACACACATGCACATAGATGCTGGTTCTGTTTTCTCTCCAGGTGTTGGGACACACACACACACACACACCTGCACATAGATGCTGGTTCTGTTTTCCCTGGGGGTGTTGGGGCACACACACACACACACACACACACACACACACACACACACATAGATGCTGGTTCTGTTTTCCCTGGGGGTGTTGGGGACACACACACACACACACACACATGTGCTGGTTCTGTTTTCTCTGAGGGTGTTGGGGAACACACACACACACACCTGCACATAGACTGGTTCTGTTTTCCCTGGGGGTGTTGGGGCACACACACACACACACACACATAGATGCTGGTTCTGTTTTCCCTGGGGGTGTTGGGGAACACACACACACACACATAGATGTTGGTTCTGTTTTCTCTGAGGGTGTTGGGGCGCACACACACACACACACACACACACAGATGCTGGTTCACACACACACACACACACACACACACACACCTGCACATAGATGCTGGTTCTGTTTTCCCTGGGGGTGTTGGGGCACATACACACACACACACACGCACACACACACCTGCACATAGATGCTGGTTCTGTTTTCTCTGGGGGTGTTGGGGCACAAACACACACACACACACACACCTGCACATAGATGCTGGTTCTGTTTTCTCTGGGGGTGTTGGGGCACAAACACACACACACACACACACACCTGCACATAGATGCTGGTTCTGTTTTCTCTGGGGGTGTTGGGGCACACACACACACCTGCACATAAATGCTGGTTCTGTTTTCTCTGGGGGTGTTGGGGAACACACACACACACACACACACCTGCACATAGATGCTGGTTCTGTTTTCTCTGGGGGTGTTGGGGCACACACACACACACACACACACACACACACACACACACACACACCTGCACATAAATGCTGGTTCTGTTTTCTCTGGGGGTGTTGGGGAACACACACACACACACACACACACACACACACCTGCACATAGATGCTGGTTCTGTTTTCTCTGGGGGTGTTGGGGAACACACACACACACACCTGCACATAGATGCTGGTTCTGTTTTCTCTGGGGGTGTTGGGGAACACACACACACACACACACACACACACACACACACACACACCTGCACATAGATGCTGGTTCTGTTTTCTCTGGGGGTGTTGGGGCCCTCGGTACAGCAGCTGCCATCATCCCTTGCCAGAATGGTCAGTGTGTATTCGACATCAGAGCCCGAAATGCTCTGCGCCAGGGTCACTTCTCCCGAGTTGGCATCGATCCGGAACTTCTGGTCAATCTGCTGCCCATCTGAAGTCACCAATGGTCAGAGTGCATCTTATTCGCTTCGTGTCAAGTAAACCCGAGTTCAAACCTGGGTACAGGGGATTTTTCCTCCCACTTTGCACTAGGCCTTGTGGTCTGAACGTGGAGTCTTTCGGATGAGACGATATACCGAGGTCCCATGTGCTCATGCACTTAGCACACGCTAAACCCAATGGCAATGAAAAAGTTGTCATTTGGTCAAAATTTACCCCCCTCCCTTCCTTCCTCATCAGTCACACAAAAATCGCATGCACATTTTTTTTTTAACAAATTGGGGGGTGGCGCGCTTCTGGCTGCGATGCGCTCTCCAGGTGGGAGCAACCCGAATTTCACAGACGCCTCTGTGACTATAATGTACGTAACCTAACTTTACGAACAACACAGCAAAACATCTTTAACTCCACACTGAGACCCCTGCGCCTTAAAATCTGGACTGATAATACAGTGGAACCTCCCTTATAAGACCTTCAAAAATCATCCAAAATGAGGTCTTATAAGGGAGGGTCTTATAAGGGAGGTAATTTTAATACTTACAAAGAAGGGCAATGTCTCAGAAGTAGGTCTTGTATGGGAGGGAGTCTTATAATGGGAGGTCTTATTAGGGAGGTTCCACTGTAGTGAACAAAAAGCATAAGAACAAAATAAGAAATATTTGGGCAGTGAGTGTTACATGACTAATAACATTGTAAGAAAATATAATAAATCTGAATTTTGTGTAAACGTTGTGGGGGGGGGGGGGGGGGGGGGGGGGGGGTGCGTGCGCCCTATAAGGTATGCCTTACAGTCTGAAAAAAATATGGTTAAGTAACCAGGGCCTGTATTCACATTCAGATAATATGAGACTTATCATCATATCTTAGAAGTCCTTCTAAAGTCCTGCCAAATCCATCTACTTTAGCCCTCTCAAGGCTGCAGAACCGAAATCCACCCGATTTTTTTTTTCTTCCCTGGTGCCCGATGACGCCGATTGCGCCCGCTGAACGCCAGGTCTAGTAGTTTCACTTTCACTTTCTCCCTACCCACAATGCAATATACTAAGTTAGTGCTTCCTTTTCCTGACTCTCAGTGGTCTGTTTTTGGTTCTTACAGCAAGGGAAAGCACCCACTAGTCTTTTTGAACGGATTTTTCTAGGTGACCCCAAATGTTTTTCCTTCTTTCCACGTGACGTGCGCAGTATTGACTCGGCGCGATGCTCGGAGCGCCATTACGGATTTTTTTAAATTCCAATTCATGGTTTGTTGTGTGACAGTGTGTTAGCTTTGGAATAATAATATCATCATTGCTATTCAATATGCATCTTTCAGAAATGAAATGTGAGTTAGACTTTATTCTGGGTGATTTTTTTAATGAAAAGATTTGGTGTGGCGTTCGGAGTTAATGCCCTTGTCTCAGGGACTGGGATCGATTCTCGGTTCGAATGGTCGGGAGTCATTGGGTTAAAGACCAGGCATCAGAATAGTCTCAAGTCCAATCCTCTGAAAACTGCGGCAAAAGGGCCATCAAGGCCTCAGACTGTAGAGGGACAACACTGAGTTCCCAACACTACCAAAAAGGCTTCACTCACTCGGGACTGGCCAAATTATTTCCCCTTGTTCTGTGGGGACTGGGCATTCGACTAGGTTCGTAAAATAATCACCCAAACCAAGTTATGAAGAGTTAGGCATCAATATTTTCAGAAAAGATTTAGCAACACCATGCACTAAACAAGCGTAAAATATCAGATTCCTTACCAACGTCGTTTGTCTCCTATTGACGAAAACAGCTAACACATAGAAAGAAGGAAAATTTCACATTCCGATCTTTGACCCCCCTCTACAACCAAAGCTGAATGTAAAGTCTGCAATGATTGGTTGATTTCAAGAGAGGCAAGGTCAAAGCAAACTGAAAATAGGTTATGACTTCCCACCGGAAAGCTGGTTACACGCCAGAAATCAGGCCATTCGTCCTAAACGGTTGTGCGAGCCATGTGCCGGATCCGGCTCATTCGCCCCGAGTGAGTTAATATAGTGAGAAATCACTTTAAAATGCTATTTAACGCAAAGGATAACACTCAACAAAAAGCCAAAACCTCTGACAAGAGCGGCCAATCCTCTGTCAAAAATTCTTAATCCTCTGAAATCCTCTGACAATTTTTGATGCCCGAAAGACCCACCACGTCACGTGTCAAAATCATGGTTTTCACGTGTTTTCCCTCTTACCGCTGGTAAGAAATCTTAAGAAATCTTCCTAATCTAAGAGGGAATGTGACACGTGACATGGGGGTGGGGTGTCTTTAAAGGACTTCTGAAATACCGTGATAAGTCTCATACCATCTCAATGTGAATACAGGCCCAGGGACGGTATTCATGTCGAGATAGCATGATGCTAACTTAGAAGCTCTTCCAAAAGTCCTATTAAATCCTATAGGACATTGGAAGAGCTTCTAAGTTAGCATCATGCTAAGTCTCATGCTATCTCAACGTGAATACCGCTCCAGGTCTGCATCTCTAAGGGTACGCACACATATACATGGAATTTCCGTGCAGAAACTCCTGTGCTTATTTTTTCCTTCTTTCTTTTGCTAAAAAAACCCTTAGAATATTTATTAAGACAACTTTTATACGGCCTAATCTTTAAGCTCTAAGCGCTGAATATGTGTGCGTTCCCTTCAGGGCCAGCCACACGACGTACGAATCGCATCTGAATGCGATGCCATTTTGACGATGTAAGTCGCGATTCGCAGGAACTTCGTGTACTGTGTCTACTTGAAGAACAGTAGAACCTCCCTTATAAGACCTCCCATTATAAGACTCCCTCCCACATAAGACCTACTTCTCCGAGACATTGCCCTTCTTTGTAAGTATTAAAATTACCTCCCTTATAAGACCTCATTTTGGATGATTTTTTAAGGTCTTATAAGGGAGGTTCCACTGTATAGTGAGCGAAAATGGCAGAATTATTCTAGACGGAAGTGGTTCACATGAATCATGACTCACGGGACACAATCGCATCGCATCCCCATACGATTTTACACGCCGTGTGGTGCCGGGCTTTACTAGAGAGCAAAAACTCACTGCCAAAGGAGTAGGTGACGCTGTCCCCATCACCGTCCGTAGCCTGCACGGTGGCAATCAAGGTGTTGACGCCGGCGCTCTCCGACACGGAGTAGACGTCCTGCAGAGGGGAGAACTGGGGGGTCTCGTCGTTGATGTTGGTGATGGCCACGCGGATGTTGGAGGTGCTGGTCAGGTCGGAGCTGCCTCCGTCGGTGGCCTTCACCTTGAACGAGTGGTAGCGTCGGCCCTGGGGAGCGTCGTAGTCCAGATGCCTGCGAACGATAGGAGGTCAAATTTAAAAATAATAAAAAATTATTGATTCTTTTTTTTTAATCAATTTTACAAATTTAGTGGAACACACACAATCACAGAATAATAGCTGACATCAGGTCAAACTTCATGAAAAGCAACGATCTTCACTTGTGGTCATTATCCCAGGCTCTGAAAATGGGATGAGGTAAGAGTCATGCGTGCAAGTACACAAAACAAAAAAACCCGAAAGGCCGGGGGTCTATGGGGTAGTGTCCCCCTGCAGCTGAAGAAAATAATTGATTTATGAAGGTATTTTAGTTCATTTTTGCCACAATTTATACAAATGCTTACTTTAACAGAAGTTTGTTTCAAGCCAATATTAGTTAGTAACTTTTCATAAATAACAATCACGAACATGTAGTATGTGACTAAATTAGTTGTATTCAGTTAATATTGCTAGATTTTCACTCATGGTCAATTTTATTTGTGTTAGCGATACTAAGTGTATTATTCAAGAACATTTTCTACTAACTATGTTGCATGATACTGCTCAACAAAAATGAGTTTTTACCATAAATCTGATGGAAGAAATATATTAAAACTACAATGAAGAACACACAGCCAAAATATTTTTGCAAACAAAAGCTTGGTGCAGTTTTTATCTAAGATTTCTAGATTCAGTCTTTTAACTTAATAGCTTGATTTTGTGTGGGACGCAACAGCTGTGAATGGGATGAGGTAAGATTCATGCGTGCAACTACACAAAATGAAAAAAACTGAAAGGCCGGGGGTCTAGGGATAATGTCCCCCTGCAGCTGAAGGTATTTTAGTTCGTTCTTGCCACAATTTATACAAATGCTTACTATAAAGTGTTTGAAAAATACAGTAGACACACAAAGATCTTGTTTGACAAATTAAAAAAAAAAAGGAAATTCCTTTTCTTCTAAAAGTCGCAGTCATAATCCTAAATTCTGAAAATGGGGTGAGGTCCAATTTTACGAAGAGTAAGCAACGATCTTCATTGCGGTCAAAACCTTAAGCTCTGAAGATGGGATGAGGAATAAGACTGAATGAAGAATAACCATATTCACTGCGATCAAAACCTTAACCCTTTCACCGCCAAAGTCGCATTTTAGCACCACAGTGATTTAACACCTATGTAACTAAAAGGCATCAAATTGGAGTCTGTCATCCAAAGACCCTATTGTCTTAGTTTTGGAAAGTAAGAATAGACCTTATGTTATATATATGTCACAGAACAATCCCCAATACTACAGATATATTTTGTTCTCTACCCAGGTAAATTTAATAAAAAATTTTGGCTGAAATACGGCTGGCGGTGAAAGGGTTAAGCTCAGAAAATGGAATGAGGTAAGATTTAGTGAAGAGAAACGGTCAAACTCCTAGGTCTGAAAATGGAACTGTGTCACTCTTTCTACGTGGTGGAACACTGCAAGGAACATACCTTTTAGTCTTTATGGAGCCAACATAGTTTAACTGACTCCCACTAGGAGGTAGTGTATCAATTTCAAAGTCCTCCGTGTCGAGAAGAGAGTACTGAATTGCAGCGTTAGGCCCTGTGTCAGCATCTGTTGCTACCACTGTAACAAAAACAAAACAAAAATGCAAAAGGCTGGTAGTAGTAGTTTTTTCTTCTTCTGTGTTCCCAGGCCATATGGTCATAATGGGTAAGGTACGTATGTGTCCGGTTTTGTTTTCACTGGTCTCCCTGCTGCGTACAGCCGACACATTCCGATTTCGGAGGAGCTCAAAGGAGAAAAGCTATTTGGAAGATTTTTTGGGAAAAAAGGCAGGAGAATGGGCCAATAAGTCAGAAAGATAGTAGATGACAGTAAGCAAAGGAAAAAGGCAGTCAAAGAGAGTGGTAGATTAGAGGAAGCTTTACAAGCACAGAACTTCCAGAAGGTGGAGGAACTATTAAGGGGGGGGGGGGTAGTAGTAGCTAAACAACAACAAAGTAATAACAGCAAAAAAAGAACATCATTAAAAGAAGAGCACTCTGAAGTTACTCATATTTACATATTATACTATACACACAAAAAGTATCGATATAGAAACAAGTCATCAACAAATCAAAGGCATTGAAAGGAAGAAAAATACACCCACCAATATGCTATGAAAAGAACCCACTCACTCTCTCTCTCTCTTTCTCACACACTCTCTATATGTTACACACACACACAAACACAAGCACACACACAAACATAATATGCTCACACAAGCTCACAGTCATATAAACACACACGCACACGCAAACACATGCATCAAATATAGAAAAATAAATGAGTAGGATTTCATCAGATTCATTTAATCAGCAGTATTTCTTCAGATTCAAGCCTCACAAATCTTGGTGCCAAATACTGAAGCATTGTACAGGTCATATGTGACCCAGCACCACGAAAGGGACATTAAGTGTCAAACTGACCATTCTGAGAAAATGATACGTTTGAAAACGTCAGACAATTCTCTTTCTAATGATACAAGAACCATTCTGGTATCTTTTTCCGTTCCATGAGTTATGAGCATTTAAAGTTAGTAGGGTGAGCGTCGGTCATTTTGAGAAAAGTTTAAAATCTAGCCTAGCTGAAGAAAATGCATTGGCCTACATGTTTTAAAGCACTTATAAGAACATCTAGAGACCATATTAAAGAGTGTCCTTTACAAATATGTAAGATAAGATGTTAGAGAACACGAAAATACCCATAACTCGAAATGGACCAAAAAATTATATTTTTTACTTTCCAGGCCTGTTGTGAGAAACAAGTCCAGCGACTTAATGTCCCTTTTGTGGTACTGGGTCACATGCACACACCTATAATGTTGTAAGCACTGAAGAAGTAAATGAATAAACAATCATTTCTTTGACAGTAACATTTTCCACTGCCTGCTCCGAACTAAACTTTTGACTTTTGAAACTGAGAACATAATGCCAACTACAGTCATCTTTCGGTAAAGTTAAAGATGTGGCTAGGAGGTAGTGTATCAATGCCTAGGAGGTAATGCATTTCTCGCTTAATTGTATTTTTCCGTTTTTGCCTTTCTTACCTTTATAAAGCTGTATTTTAGGAACATTTTTAGCTAATAACCTTTTTGGAATACTAACCCTAGCCCTAAACCTAACCCTACCCCCCACTAATGTACTGCAGTACACCGCGATTTGTCACAGTTGTGGTTATTTGCGTTTTTCCGTCTTATAGGGTGTGTCACTGCAGAGGGGAGAACTGGGGGGTTAGGCTTAGCTATGGTTAGGGATAGGGTTAGTATTCCTATACGTGAACAAAATCGTGAGAAGAGAGGCAACGATTGCCGTATTCAGTACAGTCTACTGTGACAGTGTGAGTCACAACATCGAAAGTGGTAACGAGTCACCGATACGACGAATACTCACGATAAAAATGCTTAAAAATCCCTGTTATCGTCCGAGATACCGTCCAACAGATGCCACAACCCTTCATTGGATGTAAAAACCATCGTTGTAGAGCAATTCTACCAGTTTTCGCGAAGAATTGGCCAAACACAGCAACCGGAAGTCGCAAAAACGGAAGTTTCGATTATTTGAGAAGGGAGCCAACTCTCGTTTACGACAACAAAAATGGCGGTCGGTAATTGTTTACAAGACGTGTACGGGCTTCAAACTTCGACTTTCTGTTGCGAGGTGTGTATCGCCTTATAAACGAGGGCGCCTTTTACTTGGATTTTGTCAGATTTTTCTTGAAAATTGCCCTATTCGCCTTATACACAGCAGCGCCTAATGAGCCGAAAAGTACGGTAGTCATATTATATAAGACACATGGGTCTCAGTCTGCGGGGAAAAAAGTATCGCCCTATAGTCCGAAAAATATGGTAGCATCTCATTTTCATCTAAGGAAAATTAAAACTTACAAAATTGATGCTATCTATTTTCGGAGCTGACTTAAAAATTATGCAAAATTCTCTTTTCTCCTCATATAAACTTCTTCTTCTTCTTTGCTAGCTCAGACAGTTTCCTGTCACATGAGCGTGGATGCGCCATGCTCCCGTTATGCGCCTAACTAAGAAATAGTTAGGCCCAGCACGTCCGACTTCAGCTGAAGAAATCTTTGTAAGAATTTATACAAAAACAGGCAGAAGAATGGACCAGTAAGATAGAATGATAGCAGATGACAGTAAGCAAAGGGAAAAGGCAGAGTCAAAGAGAGTGACAGATTAGAGGAAGTTACAAGCACAGAACTTCCAGAAGGTGGTGGAACTATTTGTACAAATAGTACTTACCATTAAGCACAAAAGACCCCACACTGACATCTTCTCGGATAGTAGCTTGGTACTGTGATCTCTCAAAGACAGGTGCGTTGTCGTTGATGTCTAAGATTTCAACTGTCAGCTGCACGCCAAACAGAAAACACATTACGGTCTGTCTTTCCTGTTCTACTTCAACGCCAAGTGAAATCGATACATGCCTTATTGCAGTGAAGTCCAGAAAAGGAAAGAGGAAACAAAATGTAACCAAACGCACATGCATACAAACTCACACATGCACATCACCATACACACACACTATACCGAGTACATAGAACATAAAAACGCACACACACACAAGCACACACCACATTCACAGACATACAGGTACACACACACTCATACACAGTATACGCAAACATGCACACACACACACACACCACATTCACAGACATACAAGTATACACACACTCATACAGTATACGCAAACATGCACACACACACACACCACATTCACAGACATACAGGTACGTACACACTCATACAGTATACGCAAACATGCACACACACACTTACACACACACACACACCACATCCACAGACAGGTACATACACACTCATACAGTATACGCAAACATGCACACACACACACACCACATCCACATACAGGTACATACACACTCATAGTATACAGTATACGCAAACATGCACACACACACACACTTACACACACACACACCACATCCACATACAGGTACATACACACTCATACAGTATACGCAAACATGCACACACACACACCACATCCACAGACACTTACAGGTACATACACACTCATACAGTATACGCAAACATGCACACACACACACACACACACCACATCCACAGACACATACAGGTACATACACACTCATACAGTATACGCAAACATGCACACACACACACACACCACATCCACATCCACATACAGGTACATACACTCATACAGTATACGCAAACATGCACACACACACACACACACACACCACATCCACAGACAGGTACATACACACTCATACAGTATACGCAAACATGCACACACACACACCACATACCACATACACTCATACAGTATACGCAAACATGCACACACACACCACATCCACATACAGGTACATACACACTCATACAGTATACACAAACATGCACACACACACACACACACCACATCCACATACAGGTACATACACTCATACAGTATACGCAAACATGCACACACACACCACATCCACAGACAGGTACATACACACTCATACAGTATACGCAAACATGCACACACACACACACCACATCCACAGACACATACAGGTACATACACACTCATACAGTATACGCAAACATGCACACACACACACACACACACACACACACACACATACATACACACTTACAGTTACACTGGAAGGCAAATCCTTGGTTCCAACTCTCTGGACAGCATTCACAGTTACTGTCTTTGTTTTGGGATTCTCTCGTTCATAGTCGAATACCTGAGAAAATGCAAACCTTCACTTTAAAATTTACAGGTTTTTGTTTCTTGTTCCTCTTGTTCTTTTCATTTTCGTCTTTCGTTGTTTTTTTCTTCTTAATGATGATGACGATGATGATGATGATGACAATGATATTTTGAGTCCTAATGAGGATGCTGTAAGGCTGAGACACCGTGACAGGGCTGTCCTCCACGCTCCCTATCAAATCTATCCTGGCGTCAACCAGGCCCGGGAGGAACAGACACCTGCAGTGTTGGTTAAGAAATTAGAGCAACACTCTCAACACACACCCGTAAAGTGGATGAAGCTCGACTGTGTGGTCCCAGTCTTCCCATTGAGTTCACAGCACACTCACTCTGGGTAGGAGCATTCATCATTACGACTTTACTGATTCAGAGCTGCAAGTGGGGGAAAGATTTCAAGTCACAAGCTTGGACACTCCTGCTCTAGATCAGCAACTTTGCAATTATTTTAACTTACCAAGCCATGACAAAGACCAAACCTGTAGGCTTCAGTGCTAAGGGCTGATTGAACTTTCAGAACTGCCTCTCTGAAGAAGAGTGGTGTCAAAAACAAAAAAACAAAAACAAAAAGAATAAAAAACCAACTGAATTACCGGGGATCAGGATCAGGATCAGGATAAATACCCTGCAGGTGCCAATACTCGCGACGGAAAGCATGAAAGGTTGTATAATAAAGTTCAAAAGATTGATTTGGTTACGAAAAAAAATGCAAAACTATCCTGTTGCTAATCAAAAGGAAAATTATAAGACAGGTGTGACAGAAATTTGTTAATAAACGAAAAATAATTTTCCGATTTAATCAGGCCAGGTTCTCTCTCATGTTGATAAGACAATGGTAAATTATTTGTAACTCTATCCCTTTTTATCTTATTTGAATCTTAACATTCTGATTCTTAAACGCATAAACACATGCACACGCACATACATGACAGGATGAAAAAAGAGCTTACTCCTTTATCGTCAATAAAGATAATTTTGACTTGACTTGACTTGACTTGACACAACAATAACACACACAGAAACCCACCTTTTTTTTCATTTGAATTATTTTTTCCCATCCAGTTTGCAAAATATAATGTTCAAACACGTCACAGGACACAAAACACACAGTGTGTCGTTTACATAGTGACACAGATAGTCAGGGCTCCCAATCATCCTGCAAAACAAGGGGTCCCAGGAACTCCATCTACAGTATAGAGGGTCCTAGAGGTGGAATAGAGGGTCCTAACAACATCGTGAATGGTAAAAAGAATGTTTCTAGTGCATCCCTGGGACCCTCTGCACATTCTTTTAAAGGGTCCCTTAGAATTCTAGTACTTCATAGACCCCCAAATGGGGGTCCCCGGGAGCCCTGATAGTGACACATCAGTGTCGCCTACCGTTTTGCAAACGATGTATGCACGGTTGTCGCCGTCTCGTCGGATGTCGAAGGCTGCAGAGTCACTGGCCACTGTACTGCTCAGGGACAGCGTCACCGGCCCGTTCTGAAAGGTCTTCCACTCGATGGTCAGTTCCGAATTCGTCCCTCGCTTGTACACTCTGCAACAATAACACTCAACATGTGACTAAAGAGCAGGTAACTTTTCTAAAAGTACACATCTCTGCGTGCTGCAGTGCATGTAGACATAATTACACAATCACAAAACTGCACAGGGCTCCCAGGGACCCCCCCATTTGGGGCTCTATGAAGCACTAAAATTCCAAAGAACCCTCTAAAAGAATGTGCAGAGGGTCCCAGGGATGCACTAGAAAAAGCATTTTTAGCATTCGTAATGCCACTGGGACCCTCTATCCTGCCTCTAGGACCCTCTATACTGTAAGTGAAGGAGTCCCTTGGACCCCTTGTTTTGCGGGGCGATACGGAGCCCTGCTGCACCTAAACTTATTTAAAACATTTTAAATTTTATTTAGTCTAACATCACCATCACCATTGTGTGAACAGACTTTAAATAAAATCAATCAATCAATCTCTGAAAGAAAAGAATACCAGCTACACTGGTAAAAAATGCATAGTGGTCTTCTTCTTTGGTTAAACAACTACCGTCATCATTTTGACGGTTCTGTCGTTGGAACTGGGGGACTCCAGCCAAGCAGAAAAAACCAAATTCATTCATAATCATAGTGGTGCAAACATAAACACCTTTCTCTTCCCCGTGAACCAATTTTTTTGTTTTCCTATTCTAAAAAACAAACAAAACAAAAAACACCACCTTGTGAGTGATTTCACAGGTACAAAGGCGATTGGTTAATAATATATATATATTTCTTAAATTAAATACTTGGAGGGAAAAAAAATATTTAAATTAAAAAAAAAGAGGGCGATTCTACCAGCACAAATTCTGATTGTAGTACTTAAGTAGCAAAGATATTCTAAAAGGGTAAGATGGATTACTTGAAAGCCTGGCAAATTCACAGCGGCGGCTATCCAAAAACTCGGACTGGAACTTGAACGGAGAATTCAACTGGTCTATCGATGTGTAAAATGTGTCACGTTTCAAAGGGACATAACCAGTGTTTCTGTCCTCACTACTCATATAGGGAAAAGAGACCGGATGTTTATCTGCCCCTGTACAGTCTTTGCTAGTAGTAACCAGTGGTTTGAACCGAAAAACCGGTTCTAAACTTTCACGGTTCGAAAAACCGGTTCGAGTTGCTGTGAACCGGTTTTTTAACTGCAAACTGAAAGTAAGTTTTTCTTGGAATTACGCATTCTTTTTGAAGAACAACACGGATTCTCAGCGCAGATTGGGTGTTTGTAAACCAAGAGTAGCTGTTTCTAGTTTATGGTGGTGTGTGGCTCTGACTTTGACTGAGTGTTGAGTTGAGTGTGTGTGTGTGTGTGTGTGTCATAAGTTTCTTTACTGTGTGTGTGTGTGTGTGTGTGTATGTGTGCGCGTGCGTGCATGTGTGTGAATATTCTGACAAATAAATATGTGTTTGCATAGGTAAAACTAGTGATGCGAGTACTGGTTAAAAAAACGGTTCGAAGAGGGAAAACCGGTTTAAAACCAGTTCAGATTTTTTTTTAGCCGGTTCTCAACTCTAGTTGAGACTGATCAGTTTCTGCTGGTAAAATCAGCAATTCTACCAAATTGCAGTTTCTACCATGAGACATATGTGATGGTGCATGGGAAAAAACAAACAAATATATATAAGTTGCTCAGAATGTTTCTGAGCAAAAGCCAAAAATATGCAACACATTTTGTATTTAGGGCATATTTATGTCTATTTTGATGTATTTTATAACATGAAAGAGAATTGTGGATGATTTGTTTGCTTTTTTGTGTGCTTTAAAAAAAAAATCAAGTCAATACAAACAAAGAGGCAAATTCTGCCTTCTATGTCTGATTTGATATACAAAGATGGTGGGAACAATACTGGCTGCAATGCCCGGAGGCAGTGCAACACCAGTCAAGTCCCGAGTTTTTAACAATATAGATAGGTGTAGCGGTAACCACGCCTCGGTTAAACCTCATCGGCTATGATTATTTTGCTCCATCTTGTAAAAGCAAAATCTCAATGATAAATGCCAACATTTCATTAGGTCTGTTTTCCCCATGAACTATCACATATATTATATATTTCTTTTGAATTAAGTGCTGGTTTGCTTTTATTGTGGACTTTCAATCTGGTGCAAAGAGGACAACCATTCTCTTGGAGAAAGTCTTCCAGCTCAGTTTGACTGTTCACTGTGGACATTCCAAACCTGTTTACCCCCTACACAAGTTTTGAGTAGTCTGGGTAGCTGAAATGAGTAGTTTGGGTGCAAAATGTGTAGTTTTATTCATTAAACCATCAAACAATGTTCACTGAAAATGAGTAATTAGAGCATTATTTTCAGTTTTGAAGAGTAGTAGAGGTGCAAATTGAGTAGAATACTACTCGAAAAGAGTAAACAGGTCTGACATTCTTTGCAGGCTGACATGCAGACTGGAGACTTTCTCAAGACGAAACAGCTGTCTTTGCATAGGCATTGTCTATCTCCCCCATTGGGAGAAAAAGTAAATCAGCACATTATTTTCTTTTATTCTTTTCAGAACACAGAACAAATCGTAAAGTTAAAAATAAAGTAATTGAGTTTCTTTCTTAGGTTCACAAACACATACATTGGACACGAAAAAAGTTTACTATATAATTATATATATAAGAGGAAAATTTAATGGTGTGTTTGTTTTTTCTTCTTCAATTCTTGATCGTTTATTTGATGCAAAGAGGACACCATTCTCTTGTAGAATGTCTTTTTTGCTCGGGTTGGCATCCACTGGACAGTCAAATTGCAGGCCGATCATGCAAACTGATGAGACCTTCTCTTAGGTCGAAACAGCTGTCTTTGCATAAGGCACTGTCCCTCCCCCATTGGGAGAAAAAGTAAATCAGCACAATTTATATATTTTTTAATTTTTTGAACACGGAACATTACTCAAAGTTAACGTTAACTGGTTTTGTTTCTGAGGTTCACAAATAAAGACATTGGACACAGAAAAGCTTTATCAAAGCAAACTATATATATATATATATATATTCAAAAAAATACCCGGACACTAGATTTTGGTTTTGGTTTTGGGGAAAAAAATGTTAGCTGGACCGGGAGTTGAACCCGAGACCTCCCGAAAACCAGACAGGCGCTCTAACCACTGAGCTATGCAGGCCGACAACCCGGTCCCTGATATTAATCCTAATATCAGTGGCTACATTCTTCCCCCTCCTTTTCTTTCTTTTTTTCCAAGCCATGTGTGATCTCCGGCACTAACTAAGGGCAGAACAAAGAGGGCGGGATGTTTCCAAGCCATGTGTGATCTCCGGCACTAACTAAGGGCAGAACAAAGAGGGCGGGATGTTTCCAAGCCATGTGTGATCTCCGGCACTAACTAAGGGCAGAACAAAGAGGGCGGGATGTTTCCAAGCCATGTGTTATCTCCGGCACTAACTAAGGGCAGAACAAAGAGGGCGGGATGTTTCCAAGCCATGTGTGATCTCCGGCACTAACTAAGGGCAGAACAAAGAGGGCGGGATGTTTCCAAGCCATGTGTTATCTCCGGCACTAACTAAGGGCAGAACAAAGAGGGCGGGATGTTTCCAAGCCATGTGTGATCTCCGGCACTAACTAAGGGCAGAACAAAGAGGGCGGGATGTTTCCAAGCCATGTGTGATCTCCGGCACTAACTAAGGGCAGAACAAAGAGGGCGGGGTGTCGAAGACAAGAGTAGTAGAATAAGTCCTCTTAAGAGGCTCCCCAATGTAAAAATACCAATACAGTGGAACCTCCCTTACAAGACCCTCAAAAATCATCCAAAATGAGGTCTTAAAAGGGAGGGGTCTTATAAGGGAGGTAATTTTAATACTTACAAAAGAAGGGCAATGTCTCAGAGAAGTAGGTCTTATGTGGGAGGGAGTCATATAATGGGAGGTCTTATAAGGGAGGTTACACTGTACTCTGTCTGCTGCTGCTTCTTTTTTTTAAGACAAAAATCCTTACGATTTCTCGATGTCATTTTATTTCACCGACAGAGAAGTAGGTCTTATGTGGGAGGGAGTCTTATAATGGGAGGTCTTATAAGGGAGGTTCCACTGTACTCTGCTTCTTTTTTGTTGTTGTTGAAAAAAATCTTTACGACTTCTCAATGACACTTTATTTCGCCAACTTTATCATGAATTTGTGGAAAACTGGGAGGGCCGACTCACGTTTGATCCGGCTGGTTGTTCTCGGGCATGGCTCCATGGAAGGCTGTCTCGTAAAAATACGGGGAGCGAACTCCAACCTCGATATTGACATCCACCGTGGTCTCCAGGCCATTTTCGGCCTGATCCTTGGCCTTCACAAGTCACACAATTTATTGTCAAAAAACCCATGGATATACATCTGTGGTGGCACGCAAAACATAAACAACGAATAAATCAGATCACAGCTCAAATATTAAAATAGAACATTCACGCAACTGAACCCAAGCGCACACAAACCGCAACACCCCCACTCCCTCCCCGCCCCCCTCACGCATAAGAGAGAGAGAGAGAGAGAGAGAGAGAGAGAGAGAGAGAGAGAGAGAGAGAGAGAGAGAGGGAGAGAGAGAGAGAGAGAGGGGGGAGAGAGAGAGAGAAAAAGAGAGAGTCCTAAGTGAAAATGACACACACACACACACACAAATGTGCGCAGCGTTTCATATGATAACCATCACCTTGACGGGGATGGTGATGATGTCGCCCTCCGTGAAGCGGCCCGACCCCGCTGTCCGCAAGTGGCATTCCCGCACGCCGTTGTTTGTCACAGTCAGAAGCTCGATTTGGTTGCCGTAGTTTATGGGCGACACTGCAATGAATCAAGAATGAAAAAAATATTAGCAAGCCGTTGTTTGTCACAGTGAGAAGCTCGATTTGGTTGCCGTAGTTTATGGGCGACACTGTAATGAAATCAAGAATGACAAAAATATTAGCACGCCGTTGTTTGTCACGGTAAGAAGCTCGATTTGGTTGCCGTAGTTTATGGGCGACACTGCAATGAAATCAAGAATGAAAAAAACATTAGCACGCCGTTGTTTGTCATGGTGAGAAGCTCGATTTGGTTGCCGTAGTTTATGGGCGACACTGCAATGAAATCAAGAATGAAAAAAATAATAGCACGCCGTTGTTTGTCACAGTGAGAAGCTCGATTTGGTTGCCGTAGTTTATGGGCGACACTGCAATGAATCAAGAATGAACAAAATATTAGCAAGTACAGTGGAACCTGCCTTATAAGACCCTCCCACATAAGACCTGCTTCTCTGAGACATTGCCCTTCTTTGTAAGTATTAAAATTACCTCTCTTACAAGTCTTACTTATATAAGACCCCTCCCTTATAAGACCTCATTTTGGATGATTTTTGAAGGTCTTATAAGGGAGGTTCCACTGTACCATATTTTTGGTAACTATAAGGTGATACTTTTTCTCCCCCAGAGTGAGACGTACCCAACACGTTAACCCTTTCACCGCCAAAGTCGCATTTTAGCACCACAGTGATTTAACACCTATGTCACTAAAAGGCTTCAAATTGGGGTCTATTATCCAAAGACACTATTGTCTTAGTTTGGGGAAGTAAGGACAGACCTTATTTTATATATGTCACAGAAGAATCCCCAATACTGCAGATGGATTTTGTTCTCTACCCAGGTAAACTTAATGGACATTTTGGGCTGAAATATGGCTGGCAGTGAAAGGGTTAAAAATAATGTGACTACTATTTAGTAAGAAAATATAATAACAAAATCTAAATTTTGTGTGAAATTTAGGGGATGCTCCTTTATTAGCTTATAGTTATAAATAAGTCCAAAACTACAGTAAGGGACAAAATGTTAATGATAACAAAGACAATGGAAATAATAAGTAAACAACAGAAGAATATTTGGGGCTGCCTTTATTTATTCCAATGCTATCCTCTCACGGAAACAGGCGTGAGAGGATAGCGTTTGAATAAAGAAAGGTGCTCCTTTATTCAAAAATAATTTGCAAGAAAAGCAAAAGGCGGGGAGGGAGAGAGAGAGAGAGAGAGAGAGAGAGAGAGAGAGAGAGAGAGAGAGAGAGAGAGAGAGAGAGAGAGAGAGAGAGAGAGAGACGCTGAAGACTGAAAAACTTCATTTTACAATGATTAAGATTTTAGGCCAAACCTATTCTTACAAGAGAGACAGACAGACAGAACGAACTAACAAACAAACCAATCTTGTTTAATGTTGGTAAAGAATAAGATAGGATTATAAAATTCTTGCCAATATCAAGTCAAGAAAATATGAGAGAAAAAATTCAGCTCTGTACATATACAAAAGAGAAAAAAATCTTCTAGATATAACCAGAAATTAGCAAGCAAACACACACACACACACACAAACACACTCTCTCTCTCTCTCTCTCTTACGAGTGTGTGTTTACTTTTTAATTTGTTCATGCTAAAAATGAATAATGGAATGTAGCAATAGGTTTCATGTTGCCATGGGTACATGTATTTACATTTTAAATTGTGCATGCTAAGATGAGTAGGTAAAGTAATACTATGTTGGACTTATTATATGCATGGGTTTCTTTTCAAATAAGTACATTTTAATGATGAAGTATGATTGAGGTATTTTTTTTATGTTTGTGCACTTCTCTATTTTTGAATGTTTAAAGATGAGTGTGAAAAGTAGGATTGGGTTTTATTTTCCCATGTGTATGCGCTTACTTCACACATTTTGAATGTTAATAATTAGTATAGTTAATAATAATTAATAGGTTTGATTTTGTTATTGATGTGCTACAATATAGGGATGGTTTTTGCATGCTTTATATTACTTTGTATGTGTTTATTTTCGTTTTCCATTTTCTACTTTTATATATGTATTTTGTCCAGAGGGCTGGATGTAAAAAAGCATGTTATTGCTTACTCTATTACCCTCTATAAATAAAATTCAATCAATCAATCAATCAATCTCTCACACACACACACTGAATGAAAACCTGTTTAACGTCCTCCGGTCTGGAACACACATATGGGACATTAGTATATATGAAAGATGATGGGAACGATCCTGGAGGCAATGCCCGGAACCTGTGCAACACCAGTAAAGTCCCGAATTTTTAATAATAGATAGATCTATATAAAAAAAGAAGCAATTTTCCAAAACTTGGTCAATCAATAGGCGTTATCTGTCCCTGCTCTCGTATGTTGGAGTCTGCTACAGTAAGAATTTCCGGTTTATCAGCATGTCTGATTAGGCCTAGTATGGGGCTCAAAAATGATAAAATACCAGTTAACTACTTAACTGGCTTTAATATACCAGTTAAGTAGTTAAGTATCTTTTCTCATTCCAGTTAAGCAGTTAACTGACATAACCAACTTCCGCTTCTGGCAAAAGAAAAGTCAGTTAACTGTTAAGTGGCATTTTGTCAGGAAAACCAACTCCTTATTTTTTTGTAACACGAAATCCCATTGGATGTACTGCAGATCATCAATTTTTTTCTCCATTTACACTGTGAAAGCGCTACATAAGTTCAATATCATTTTTTTTAGTAGCAATTTTTATCACGGATCGGACCTGCAGTACCTCCAGGATCTGCTGAGCTTTGAATGATGGTTGGTTGATGGTTCATCCCATATGTGCTGTTTTGCAGAGACCATAATTATTTTAACCACAAACTAGTAAAAATAAATAAATAACAAAATAACATAAAATAAAAACCATCTGTTGAAATTCAACCTGACGGATATAATCTATTCACTAACTCATAAGAAACGGGCAATGATAAATATATACTTTTTTTTATGCTATTTGGGGCTTATTTCAGTTACTAAAACGTATTTGGAGCAATTTCTGGGAAAAGATTGCTGATCTGCAGTATCCAATGGGATTTCGTGTCACAAAAAACAGTTAACTAGTTGGTTTTCATGACAGAATGCCACTTAAGCAGTTTACTGACTTTCTTTGACCGGAAGCGGAAATTGATAATATCAGTTAACTACTAACTAGTTCACTGGAATAAGAAAGTCCACTTAACTAGCATATAGCCAGTTAAGTAATTAACTGGTATTTTATCACGTTTGAGCCCCATAGCCAAGATCCTTTTTCGTCCCACTTATTAGCTGTCCATGAGAGAGAGAGAGAGAGAGAGAGAGTAAACGCATCTCTGTCTCATCTGTTGTCGCCTTCATCTTTATTTTCCAGAGAAACCACAAAAGGCAGTGGCTATTTAGCCTCATGTGGCAAAATAGAATTCAGGCCATTCTGCCTGAGGGAAAATAGAATTCAGGTTATTTTCCCTCACACACTCTCTCTCTCTTTGTCTTTTTCTGTAGGTCTGTAGGTTTATATATATATAAATCTCTCTCTCTCTGCCCCCCCTCTCTCTCTCTCTCTCTCTCTGTTTCAGCTTCTCTCTGTTTCTCTTTCTATCTCTGTGGGTCTCTCTCTCTCTCTCTCTCTCTCTCTCTCTCTCTCTCTCTCTCTCTCTCTCTCTCTCTCTCTCTCTCTCTGTATTTCTCTCGGTGTCACTCTCTGTATCCCTCTCTCGGTGTCTCTTCCCATCTTTCTTTCTGGCTCTCTTACTTGGTGAATGGTGATGAGATTAGCGTCCAATAATCTTGGTTTTGCAACAGTCCTTATAAACAAAGTAAACACTCACACACTTATTCCACACACGCACTCATATCCAATGCCGACGCATGCACACGACAAAGTCACAGGCTGTGCATAGACATAGAATTAGATACACAAACACACCATGTATTAAAAAGACGCAGTCTGGGGAAAGAGACAAAAATCTTACCAACTACAAACAAAATACTCAAAGCATCAAAGAGAAAGACAGAGACAGTTCACATAATAACAGGAAGGCACATAGGCATGGGTAGAGAGAAAGAAAAAGACAGAGAAAGAGAAAGGAGGAGGGTGGATTCAAACATTTTTTGACAATGGTAAAAAATACAGCCTATATATCAATGAAGTGAACATTGTTATTCGCAGCACCAAACGTAATAGGCCTAAATAATACAAAAATTGAAATGAGAGACTCAGAGACAGTCACTGAGACAGAGCGCTAGACACCCACCCAACCATTTTTTTCTAAAAAAATATCTCCAAGTCTCTCTTCTTCTTTCATAGAGCAACCACCATCTTGACGCTCTCCGGTTAAAACAAGTAAAGAAAGAACCACTGTTCCTAAGCTCTAGTTCTGTTTCATTTAAGACCTCTGTCAAGTATCTCGGTGTTCGTCTTGAAGAAACTCTGTCTAGATATATGAACTCTCAAATATCTTCTCTGTCGTACTTCCAACTTTCACTTGCGGCGGATTGCAGCAATCAGACCATACCTCTCAGAAGAAAGCACAGCACACCTTGTTCGCTCACTGATCCTCTCTAGATTAGACTACTGTACCAGCATTCTTGCTGGTCTTCCTTCTTCATCTGTCTCTCGAATACAAAAAGTGCAAAACAATGCTGCTACTGCTAGGCTCGTACTGCGAAAGAAAAAACGTGACCACATTACACCTCTTCTCAAACAGCTACACTGGCTTCCTATCGCAGCAAGTATAGAGTACAAGATGGCCACCCTAGCTTTCAAATTTCACAACGATTCTCTCCCTGCTTATCTTTCAAGTACGTTTTCACCATTATGTACCTTCTCTGTCTCTTCGCTCTAGCAGTCAAAACTTCCTAAAGATCCCAAACTGCAATCTAAAATCAGCTGGGCAAAGTGCCTTTCGCTTCCAGTGCGCAAAGGTGTGGAATAGTCTGCCTGACGGTCTTCGTAACAGCCCATCTGTCCCCACTTTCAAGAAG
Organism: Phymorhynchus buccinoides; assembly: GCA_017654935.2. NCBI lineage: Eukaryota > Metazoa > Mollusca > Gastropoda > Neogastropoda > Raphitomidae > Phymorhynchus > Phymorhynchus buccinoides. Next base: position 14,469,864 of record CM065695.1, on the reverse strand, counting down.
AACCTGAAAACCTATCTCTTTAGAAAATCCTACAGTACTTCTTTTGTTGAGTGATTCTCCTTTCTCCTCATTCTTCCCTCAAATGGTTTTTTTTATGGGTTTCTGCTGGGAATGTCCAGGATGATGTGGTGGAGCGTAATAGGGAGATGGTGCCTTGGCCTTGATGAGATTTTAATACGTAAATTATGTTTAAGATAGAGAACTCCAAGGTGTGTGTGTGTGTGTGTGTGTGTGTGTGTGTGTGTGTGTGTGTGTGTGTGTGTGTGTGTGTGTGTGTGTGTGTGTGTGTGTGTGTGTGTGTGTGTGTGTGTGTGTGTGTGTGTGTGTGTGCATGCATACATGTATGTATGCGCGTGTATGTCTGTGTGTGTGTGTGCTTGTCTCAGTGTGTCGCGGTGTGCGCGTGCTTGTGTGTGTGTGTCAGTGTGCGTGCTTGTGTGTGTGTGTGTGTGTGTGTCAGTGTGTGTGTGTCAGTGTGTGTGCTTGTGTGTGTGTGTACGTGCGCGCGTGCGCCCCAGTGTGTGTGTTTGTATGAGCCCCCCCCCCCCCCCCCCCCTCTCCGTTTCTTGCTTGATTATCGGACTTATGTCATTTTTCTCGACTAAATATGTCGAAGATTGGTAAGCCTAGTAATACAAACCCACCTGCTCCTTTGTCGTACTGCACGGTGGCTCCCTCGGGGTCCTTGGCCACTATGACGAGGATGGTGAGGCCCGAGCCGGAGTCGCTGCGCACGGTGGCCCAGTAGGGCTGGGGCCGGGTCGTGAACACCGGGGCTTCGTCCACGTCCGTCACCGTCAGGGTGGCCGTGATTTTGTACACATCTGCACCAGAATATTATTTATATAAACAAATATATATCACGTGAGTGTGTTGACAGCTAGACGTGCGAGTTGTAGTAAAAGCGTGGTGGGATCTACACATGCATGCACACACGCAAGGATTAAGGCATGCTAGTGCGTGCGTGCTCACAAACACATGTGCAGTGACACAGAAACAGTGACACACACACACACACACACACACACACACACACACACACACACACACACACACACACACACACACACACACACACACACACACACACACACACACAGAGAGACAGACAGACACATGTTAAACTGAAGAAAACACACACACACGCAAAGACAGACAGACAGACACACACACAAACTGTACACATAGTGACACAAACACAATCGGGTGCGCACACACAGTGACACACATGGTCACACTCACACACATGGTCACACTCACATACATGTATACACACACACACACACACACACACACCAACAACACCAACACCAACAACAACAACAACAACATACAGTATTTATAAGGCGCTAAATCTGGATAGAAATCAAATCGAAGCGCGCGCATACACACGTTAAACATTCATAACGAAACAAAGATAACACTAACACATGTTTGAGAAATGGTCATAAAGGCAAGAAAGAGGAGGAAAAGAAAGAAAGAGCTTCAATGACTGGGGGAAACAGGTGGGGTTTGAGGTTTTATTTGAAAGCAGAGAGGGTCAGTCGCTGACGGAGGGAGAGGGGAAGTTTGTTCCAGGAGGTTGGTCCTGAGACAGCAAAAGAGCGCCGACCAACAGTTGAAAGCTTATACCTAGGGATCTGGAGAGACAGAGGGTCGGAGACGGAGCCTAATGTGCGAGCTGGCGTATAAATGGAAATATTGTCGCAGAGGTCAGATGGAGCAGCTTGATGGATAGATTTGTAACAAACAGTGTTTAGTTTATGCTCAATTCTGTCTGCGACAGGTAGCCAGTGCAAAGAACGGAGAAGAGGGCTGACATGATCAAACTTTTTCTGCCTGATGACAAGACAAGCAGCTGTGTTTTGAACACACATACACACACACACACACACACACACACACACACACACACACACACACACACACACACACACACACACACACACACGTGTGTGTGTGTGTGTCACTGTGTGTCCAGTCGCTGTAACAAAGAAAGTAGAAAGACAACAATCATTTTGTACAAGCAGAAACAGTAACAGTCATCAAAAATTACGACTGTATAATTGACTGAGCTATTACAGAGCTCTGCCTAGCTTGTTTATAGTGAAGAAACCTTGTCCAGTGAGCATCCCCACTCTTTCGGCTGAGTACTTTGGGACAAGCTGGCGTTCAGGAATCACTGCGATGCCCAAAAGTTAAAACGGAACGAACTTATTGCAAAAACTAATAACTTGTATTTTGTATTAAAAAACCACAAAAACCAGAAGAAATAGGCATATCAGCAGCATAATTCCTATTGTATATTATTTTCAGTCTTTTTTTGTAAAAATACAAGCTATGAGTTTTCGCAATAAGTCCAATGATAAGGCCTCGTACACAGCAGACGCGGAAATCCCATGCGCATTCCGTAAATAAGTAAAATATGTGGGTTTTTTTTAAAGCGCACGACGTCGTGTCCTATTTACCCTCATATTTTTTTCCTTCATACATTTACTTATTTACAGATTACACACGGGATTTATTCGTCTACTGTGTACGAGGCCTAAGTCAATAGACATCTGGAGAAAGACTATAGATAGTCCGTTATGACTCTAAGGCATCAACTTTTGTATTTTTTTAATTTATTATGGTCCCCAAAGGGGAGCCTGTGGCAGCAAATGCCTCAGATAGCTTGAGTCATTATCTTTCACAAATGACATCAGTATTAAGCTGTGTCATGATTGTTCCATTACTGTAGAACATCGTTTACTGTAGTAAACTGTGACAACTCTCGCTTTACTATAGGCCCAAACTCCAGGCCGATGCCCACCAATGACAACGAAAGGCCACTGGAGAAGGTCACAGGGCGAAAGGTGGGTTTTCTGCACCACTGGGTAATGACAGAAGAAAATCCGATTAACGTCCTCCTGCCTGGAACTGACAGGCACACATGGGGCATTAATAGATGTTTAAAAAGATGGTGGGACGATCCTGGAGGTATTGTAATACCGGGAATGTCCCGAATGTTTAACCCTTTTCAACCAAGAAATGCCATTAAACTTAACTAGGTAGAGAAGAAAAATTATATATGCAATATTGGGAGTTCCTCTGTGACATGTAGAACATGTGCCTATCCTTGCCAAAATAAAATAAAATAGGGTCTTTGGATTACAGTCCCTGATTTGATTCCTTTTTAGTGATATGGGTGTTAAATCACTGTGGTGCATAAATGTGACATTGGCGGTGAAGGGGTTTTAATCAACAAAGATACATTGTATGCATTGGGCAATGACAAGGGTCTGTGGGCATTAATACACGATTTAGACTTCCCATTGTCTCATTCCTAGCAACACAGCAACCCTGACGAATGGCCCGGTGAAATGAGGCCTATAATTGTTTTAGCACAATTACAAACAACGCCGTGGCCCTGCGGCGTACTGCTGTCGCGTCGTTTCTGTGTAGTAGTAGCAGGGGGGGGGGGGGGGGGGGGGGGGGGGAGAGAGAGAGAGAGAGAGAGAGAGAGAGAGAGAGAGAGAGAGAGAGAGAGAGAGAGAGAGAGAGAGAGACTGGACAACTTAATTTGACAAGGATAAAGATCTTAGGAGGGAGAGAGAGAGAGAGAGAGAGAGAGAGAGAGAGAGAGAAAGGAGAGAGAGAGAGGGAGAGAGGGAGGATGTGTGCGTGCGTGTATATATATATATATATATATATATATATATATATATATATATATATATATATATATATATATATAGTTTGCTTTGATAAAGCTTTTCTGTGTCCAATGTCTTTATTTGTGAACCTCAGAAACAAAACCAGTTAATGTTAACTTTGAGTAATGTTCGTGTTCAAAATCAGCACAATTTATATAACTTTTTAATTTTTTTTTTTTTTTTTTTTTTTTTGGAACACGAACATTACTCAAAGTTAACATTAACTGGTTTTGTTTCTGAGGTTCACAAATAAAGACATTGGACACAGAAAAGCTTTATCAAAGCAAACTATTCTGCATTTCAAATGCACTAACTTTTCAGTCCTTCAGAGTAGGGGTACGGAGCTGGCTATTCACTGAGATTTTTCTTTCATGCTATATATATATATATGTGGAGTGGGAAGCCTGGCTGTGCGGCTGTTATCTTTGAATATATATAATATATATATATATATATATATATATATATGTGTGTGTGTGTGTGTGTGTGTGTGTGTGCGTGTGCGTGTGCGTGTGTGCGTGTGCGTGCGTGCGTGCGCGTGCGTGCGTGTGTGCGTGTGCGTGCGTGCGTTGGGGAATGAGAGGGTAATACCCCCCTCCACCCACCCCTCCACCCATTGCTGAATGAATGAAACTGTTCTGCTTAACGTCCTCCGGTCCGGCTGTGGAACAGACATACATGGGACATTTAGTAGACATAAAGATGGTGGGAACGATCATGGAGGCAATGCCCGGAGGCAGTGCAACACCACTGGGAAAGTCCCAAAATTGTAACAATACAGATGTCAAGAAACAATAATTGCTGAAGACTGATGAAGCAACTATCATTGCCGAATGAATGAATGAATGAAAGTTAACGTTTAACGTCCTCCCGGTCGCAAGGACCCACTGCTGAAAATGAAAATGCTATCTTATACTGTGTGTTATAGGGAACTGCATCAACAGGCTCTCCTTGATGCCAAGTACAAAGCTAAGACACGACATGGGCAGTGACACGTGGTGGCAGTGACGCACCAAGGATCGAAAAGTGACAGGACAAACTGTCCTAAAACAAGATAAATCAATAGGACAATGTCCTGGATCTTACAGAAATCAGTAAGACAAAGCGTGCCGGTGTTAAAAATGTAATCAGACACTTGTTCTGACTGGGGGGAACACAATATATAATAGGACATTTTTAATTTTAATAGGTCAATGGCCTATGACCGGAGCCTCAGGGCATCACTGTGGTGGTAAGGATAGAATTTCATATGACTCAAAGGGATGATTGCTCCTATAGTTCAGTTGCGCAAAATGTCAAGTCAAGCAGTACGTACAGCAATTGTTAAATTCCTGTCTGGATATTGCCAAATCAAAGCAGGCATCAGAATAGTCTGAAGTTCAAACTGCGGTACAAAGGCCACCAAGGCCCCAGACTGTAGAAGGACAGCACTAAAATGAGTTCCCAACATGATCAAAAAGGCTTAACATAGGGATAAGACACTTTAATAAAAATGCAATTTAACACAAAGAATAACACTCAATAAAAAGAGCAGCCAATCCTCTGTCAGAAATTCTTAATCCTCTTATCCTCTGACAATTCTGATGCCTGCTTGAAAGTGTCACTCAACGTCTACCTATGGTAATTAAGTGCTATGATTATGCGTCGTGAACCCGTGGTCATTAAATTAGTTGTGACCTCATCAGGGGGCAACACAACAACTATTTCGGAAATCAGGGTTAATTTAAACTTGTCCACATTCTTCTTGCCCACTGAATACAATCTCTCTCTCGATCGGCCAGAGTTAGGAGTAAGCACAAGGAGCAATGCTAAACTTGGCACAAAGCATTCTTCTTCTTCTTCTCTTTGGGGCCCACGATCCTGACACCCTCATATCAGGGGGAACAAAGACTGAACAAATGGGATATTTAGGGCCTAGGCAGTGATCGCGTTTACTGGTAATTATCAGTAAAATACTGATTGCAAAACCAAAATACTGAAAAAAAATTGTCCTCAGTCTCAAGGACTGATCATTTTTTGCTAGGACTGATAAATCATACAACATTTTGATATTGTGGTTTTCACTGATTTTTGTTTCCCTAGGACTGGTTTTGACACCGGTTGTTGGGGGGCATTGTTACTGATGGGACTGCTTTTCAACATTCCTAGCGCGACCACTGGCCTAGGCCTACCTGTAGACGAGTCTTACAAAGTTTAAAAGATCCACACCTTTGAGTAGGCCTACCCAGGATCCTTCCATCCCTCGTCCCCCTACTCTATTCATTTTGTTTTTCAATTTCAAACAAGTCCCATCCCCACCACACGATAGATGACTTCACCTTCTATTTTCGGTTCAGCGGATTTCAGTTGTGGCATGATAGATCCGCCCTTGATGCACCGCGCCAATTACTGTCACGCTCTCTGATTCTGACAGGTTTGGTATGTATTGTATGGGACACCACAAGTGTCAGAAATTATTTTTTGAATGACCTCCGCGTAACATGAAAAAGTCCTACACGTTTTACAGTAAAAACAACAACCACCACACAAACAAAAAAACATCGATTAAATCAACCACCAAGCATTGTGGCCTTGTTGCGAAACACGCAAAAATAAAAGGGTCAAGAATTGAAGAAATGAAGAATACATCATTATAAATAGTCACTCGCCTCAGACAGTTGAAAGGATTCAGGGACGAACATGGTAGAATGGGGAAACTCACCAGGGTTTGGGTTTGGTGATCAAGATCTGGCAACATAATTTTACTTCCAATTATCTATAGACTAGAATACACGGGAGGATTTAGGTCGAATTATCCGAAGACGGGATAAATCGACCCTTTTTGCATGGTCCACGGGGGTGTCGTCTTATCCGAAGAGTATTGTAGTGATTTTTGATGTCTCGCTACCAACAAGAAACCGCTAACTGGAGAAAAAACGAAAACAAAAAATATCCGAAACACGGTTTATAAATACAGTATCCAATGCATTTTTTTCAACAATCTCCCCCGTGGGGATACCGGGGAGAGGGGTGGTGGTGTCCTTTGTACAAATAGTTCCCCAACCTTCTGGAAATGCTGTGCTCGTAACTTCCTCAAATCTGTCGCTGTCTTTGACTCTGCTTTTTCCCTTTGCTTACTGTCATCTACTATCTTTCTGCCTTACTGGTCCATTCTCCTGCCTTTTTTTTTTTTACAAGAAAACTATTACAAAGATTTTTCCGTAGCCGAAGATCGACAGACGTGCCAGGTCTATTTCTTAGTTTATAATCACACACAAAACATAATCTTGAATCATATCACACTTTGGAGAGTCGATGAGCTTAAAATTAAATGAGAGAAAAAATAAATTAAAAAAGTATATTATTCAAATTGTGATTTTTATAGTCAGAACAATGAATGATCTGCTATCAGAACAATGAAACCCAGGGCTCCCAATCGTCCCGCAAAACAAGGGGTCCCAGGGACTCCTTCACTTACAGCATAGAGGGTCCTAGAGGCGGGATCAAGGGTCCCAGTGGCATTGTGAATGCTAAAAAGATTTTTTCTAGTGCATCCCTGGGACCCCCTGCACATTATTTTAGAGGGTCCTTTAGAATTTTAGTACTTCATAGACCCCCAAATGGGGGTCCCTGGGAGCCCTGGAATCAGTATACAACAACACCCGAAAATACAGACTACTGAGCTTCAACCCTCTTAGATAAATGTTACACACAATATTTCGCTTGCTGTTTTTTTGGAAAAGTATTCAAACACTTTTATTCCTCGCGATTTAAAAAAACAAAAACGAATGGGTCACGCACATACTGCTAGTCCCACGCACAGTTGTTCGTGCGTGTGTGCAACGCACATGTAATTATATTCTGGATGGGATTGTGTGTATGAGTGTACGTGTGTGTGTGTGTGTGTGTGTGTGTGTGTGTGTGTGTGTGTGTGTGTGTGTGTGTGTGTGTGTGTGTGTGCGCGTGTGCGTGCGTGCGTGCGTGTGCGTGCGTGTGCGTGCGCGTGCGTGCGTGCGTGCGTGTGCGTGTGCGTGCGTGCTTGCGTGTGCGTGCGTGCGTGCGCATGCGTTTATGTAGTTTTGCCAGACAGAGCGTAGATACATTTTGTGAGAAAAGGGTCTCGTTTTACCATGCATGTAAAACTTACAATGTAGGACTAGCAGTATGTGGTAACAAAAGAATACTTCCTCGCAAAGGTAAGCCATACGGAGCCAGAACATAATCCAGAAAGTGTTGTTTTCCTTGGGTGAAGCCAGAAGACATTATCATATCAATCTACTTTAGTTCTTCTGTGACGATGCCTTAGATGCCTACACCCGAGATGAATGGTGGTACCTTCTAACACAAACCTACCCCTCGATATAATATTTTGATGCTGCCACTTTGTTTTCTTTTTCTTTTCTCAAACTGGAGCTAAAGTTGGTCTGTCTGCCCCCCCCCCCCCCCTTCTCCTCTCTCTCTGAGTCTCTCTCTCTCTCTCTCTCTCTCTCTCTCTCTCTCTCTCTCTCTCTCTCTCCACTGACCTATCTCTGAATATTTCACGTATCTTCGCGCGGGTGCATGGGTGGCGCGCGGGCATGTGCGTGTGTGCGCACGTGTGTGTGCGTACGTTTGTACGCGCGTAAATAATTATGCAAGCCAGCAGTCAACTCTAGTCACCTCACCGTTTTTGACACTAATCCTTTGACATGCCTACTTTTTAATAAATAAGTTTACAGATCGACCTTTTCCCCGTGACTCGCTCTTTTCCCCTTAGGCTACTGATCATTATACACAGTGAATAAAAACGTTTGACAACTGATCCCGTTCACCTACACTCGTGGGCAACAAATCGGAAAGGAATTTTGGGAAAACTTCGAAAGGGTAAAGTATTTAACAGGAATAGACGCACAGGTCACCGTGGTAGCCTAAGTGGTTGCAACAGGCTGTTTCGTAAACTTTTTTAAGTAGCCTCAGCACTAAGTACTTCAACGATGTTTCTTTTAAATAAAAACCTCTTTCCACCGTCGATGACTGTCGGGAAAACAAACAAGTAGGCCCGTGTGATGCGTGTTAGTGTCTTGATGTGCCTTTCTCTTTGAATATTTTAAAATACAACAAAACGTACATAGTTAATGAGATTTTCTTTAAACTTTAGCACGTGAAGCTTTTACGATGAAAAAAACAACAACAACTACCGGTACAATACAAAGAAATTTATAAGAATTTTAAAGAATGATGCTTTGCTTGTCTCACTTTGGTTCTGACCCATGCACTGCTAGGTGAATGGTATCGTAATCAACTTTGGTGGAGGGGAGTTAATTAGAAAAAGAGAGTAATTACCCTTTGTTCAATTTTGAAATTTATAATGTTTGAAACTGAACCGACAAGTTTCGGCTGGTCCACTCGGCGATAGTTGTTCTATTCGTGTTTCGTTCTCAATTTGATGCAATGTGTGTTGCGCGCACGCACGCGCGCACACACACACACACACACACACACACACACACACACACACACACACACACACACACACACCGTCACACACATACCGTCACACGCAAGTTTGAGTGACTAGATTTTTTATTTAAGCCTCTTGTGTCACATCGTCAAAACCTTTCTATTGTTTTTAACAACTTTTAGTTTCAATGTCTGAAATGTCCTTTGTGTTCTCCCCTGTCATGACAAATGTCTGATTATTGTTTTTGTCCTATTGATTTATCTTGTCTCAGGACAGTTTGTCCTATCACTTTTCGATCCTCGATGCATCACCGCTGATCCGCTTAAAAATACAATCAAGGAAAATCCCAATTGGTGGGAAATAGGTTGGCACACGGCCAAGTACTGAACCCTAACCCACGTCACTTACTGCACGTACTATATTTATGTATCACACAGACCAGGGCCTGTATTCACGTTGAGATAGCATGAGACTTAGCATGATGTTAACTTAGAAGCTCTTCCAATGTCCTATAGGATTTAATAGGACTTTTGGAGGAGCTTCTAAGTTAGCATGATGCTAAGTCTCATGCTATCTCAACGTGAATACAGGCCCTGATCAATAAAAACTGGTTCGGATATCATTCTAATCATCATTGACTTTCGTAGACGAGATGCTAGTAGTACTTCTTCTTCTGCGTTCCCATGGCCATAATGGTTAAGGTGTCCGTGTCTCTCCCCATCTCTCTCTCTCTCTCTCAGATATATCTGACACACACACTCTCTCTCTCTCTCTCTCTCTCTCTCTCTCTCTCTCTCTCTCTCTCTC
>CM065695.1:14444943-14449943 GCA_017654935.2 Phymorhynchus buccinoides | reverse complement strand
GAGAGAGAGGCAGACAGACAACAAGAAATAGACAAAGGCGAAAACAGAGAGACAGACATATAGAGTCAGACAGACAGACATTTCTCTTTCTTTTCACCTCAAAGAGAGGGGTGTTGGTGGGATCTGGAACCCCTATACCCTCCCCCCCGGCCCCGATCCGCATCCGACTCTATCTTCAATAAGCCCGTTGTTAGTTTATATCTCGAGAACTGCTGTATAGAATCGCTTCACATTTTGTGTGAAAGTGTATCACCCAAAGAACGTAAATAGGGTGGGGATAAGATGTGATGGGGAGGGGAGGGGAGGGGGCGTGAATAGCTCGGGAACTTGCCCGCCGCTCGGCGACTCACTTGTCATCTTTGGATTGTAAAGCGCACGGAGGTTGTAAAAAAACGAAGGAGGGAACAATGAAAACGAAGGATGCCTAGCGCTATCACTACGTATCGAAAGAACTAACCGTTGTTACAACTACGACCCATAGATCGAACAATTAACGATGACTGTGCCAATCTGTCAGTTTGAATTCCGACAGACTAACCCTAACCCTACCCTAACCCTAACCCGAACCCTTTTCCTAACCTAACCCTATCCCTTTTACCTTAGTTTAACCCTATTTTAACCTTTGCCCTAACCCTTAGTTGCCGTAGTGATTTAGCCCAGTAGTGTTATCGATACGTAGTGATAGCCGTACTGAGTTATCGTGGTGGTGTTACCGATACGTAGCGATAGCGGGATGTCCCCCCAAAACTAAAAGCAAATACTGTGTGACCCAACAATATAGTCCTATTGTGCAAAACACGGCAAGTTGGCTTAGATATCGCGGGGCGGATCAGTAACTCATGGAGGGCGAAGAGGGTGGTGGTGGGGGTGGGGTCAATAAAAACTAAAAGCTACTTGTGTGACCTAACAATAATGCTATTGTACAAAATACAATAAGTAGGCATAATAAGATATAGGGGGCGGATCAGTAACTCATGGAGGGGGGGTTGTGGCGGCACGGATTGTCTCCGCTGCACGGATTGTCCACCTGTGCAGCAGAGACAATCCGTGCAGCACAGACAATCCGTGCAGCAGAGACAATCCGTGCAGCAGAGACAATCCGTGCCGCCTAAGACGGCACGGATTGTCCACCTGTGTCGACCCTTACAGCACGGATTGTCACGAGTGCTAACTTTCTTTCTCTTATTTTTCTGTCACTTTCTCTTTGTCACTGTCTCTCTCTTTGTCTTTCTCTGTCCCTCTGTTTCTGTTTCTCCATGCAAGCGTGCCTGCGTGAACGTGCGTACACGTGCATGTGTGTGTGTGTGTGTGTGTGTGTGTGTGTGTGTGTGTGTGCGTGCGTGTGCGTGCGTGTGTGTGCGTGTGCGTGCGTGTGCGTGTGTGTGTGTGTGTGTGCGTGCGTGCGTGTGTGTGTGTGTGTGTGTGTGTGTGTGTGTGTGTGTGTGTGTGTGTGTGTGTGTGTGTGTGTGTGTGTGTGTGTGTGTGTGTTTAATTTAACGTCTATCCACAACTCGTGATATTATTAGAAGCAAGTCCAATCACAATAATTGGTTATCTTGATCTTCTATGTACTAAAAACATGCGCTCTTCAGACGCACACACACACACACACGCACACACACACGCACACGCACACTCTCTCTCTCTTTCTAATACAAACATGAAAAATCGGTTCAGAAGTTTGTGGAAATTGAATTAGTCTTATATTTCTTTTAAGCATTTTCATTTAAAAAATGAGCACATGGAAACACAGATAAAACCACTCAACATCAATATCATAATTTGTATAAAATCATCATAAGTCCCTTAAGTAACGGTTAACGAGAAATGCCTGAAACGTTGCTGGAATAATCAAATCAGTTACATGTAAACAAGGTATGTCACCATGCTTGTTTTTCTTATAGCAAACACCTACATCATCCCTTATCTATAATCAATATATTGACCACGATCAGTTTCTAAACTAACAAGTGCGGATTCGCAATCGTTTGTGGCAACGGTCTATTTTTACCACTCCAATCATTACATACACAGAGTCGCCTCCCCTGGCTTTTCAATAATTTTAATCTGTAAACCAGGGCCTGTATTCACGTTGAGATAGCATGAGACTTAGCATCATGCTAACTTAGAAGCTCTTCCAAAAGTCCTATTAAATCCTATAGGACATTGGAAGTTAGCATCATGCTAAGTGTCATGCTATCTCAACGTGAATACAGGCCCAGAATGTTATCTCTGCACCATTTCTGAGGGGGGGGGGGGGGCACCTCAGAAACTGACGAACATTTGAACGAATAAGGTGCAACGAAGGTCTCTCCTTGGAAAATAAGCTCAAAAGTAGGCGCATGGAATTGTTACATTTCTTCCTCTTTTCCTTTTCTGTCTTTCCTTTTTATTTTGTTTTGTTTCATTTTGAAAGATTTCCAGAACCCCATTAATCTCCGCTCCGCACCCCCCCCCCCCCCCCCTCCGCTCCCCCAATCCGCCTCACGATATCGATCGAAAGTCGTATGCGCTATACCCTGACTTAAGGGCCAGCCACACGTCCACTAAAAATCACACGACTGTACGATACGATTCGATCACGCGGTCTCGAAGAACAAATGTGAGTCGCGCTTCGAGACCACGTGATCGAATCGTATCGTACATTCGTGCCATTTTAGTGGACGTGTAGCTGGCCCTTTAATTGTCCTTGGAACAAAAAAAACAGCAACAACAAAAACAGCAACAAAAAAACCTGTGAAAGACACACTGACGCACCACGATTTAGTCCCTTTGTTTTTTTTTCTAGGTATCTGTGACCCACATACAAATGTCCCCAACTTCAAATTGAGGCTGCTCTTTAAGATGATGTTTTGTTTTCAATTTGGGGACATTTCGGATGGGAGTCAAACCTGGTCAAAACAAGATTTCTTACCAGCTATTAGAAGAGGGAAAATCCGTGAAACCCGTGATTTTTGACACGTGACCTGGTGGGTCTTTTACTTGTGTGTCTCATTGTCTATCTAAATAGTCTTTCTTTGTGTGTGTTTTTGTACGTAATGTCTGCCTGCATGTTGTACACAGCAGGGTGGAGTAACGATGATGACCTGAATTCACAATGAAACAATGAACTGTGACATTTCTGCACAGGTCGTATCAGTAAAGTGGGCACCTATTGCCTTCGCCCAAAAAAAAGTTGGCATTTCTCAATGGATGACAACAACGAGGCTTTGGGAAACCCAAAGATTTGCGGCGTATCGACTGACTCTCTCTCTCTCTCTCTCTCTCTCTCTCTCTCTCTCTCTCTCTCTCTCTCTCTCTCTCTCTCTCTCTCTCTCTCTCTCTCTCTCTCTCTCTCTCTCTCTCTCTCTCTCTCTCTCTCTCTCTCTCTCTCTCTCTCTCTCTCTCTCTCTCTCTCTCTCTCTCTCTCTCTCTCTCTCTCTCTCTGTCTCTGTGTCTCTCTGTCTCTGTCTCTCTCTGTCTCTCTCTCTGTCTCTCAATCTCTCTCTCTCTCTGTCTCTCTCTGTCTCTCTCTCTCTCTGTCTCTCTCTCTCTCTCTCTCTCTCTCTCTCTCTCTCTCTCTCTCTCTCTCTCTCTCTCTCTCTCTCTCTCTCTCTGTCTGTCTGTCTCTCTCTCTCTCTCTCTCTCTCTCTCTCTCTCTCTCTCTCTCTCTCTCTCTCTCTCTCTCTCTCTCTCTCTCTCTCTCTCTCTCTCTCTCTCTCTCTCTCTCTCTCTCTCTCTCTCTCTCTCTCTCCTTTTTCGTAAATCTTATCACAAGTACATAACGGACAATCTTGTCCATCAGTTATGTTAATGAGTTTTACTAAAAAAAATATCAACTTATACCAAGATTCTTGTAAATCTGTTGTCTCTCTGTATATCTGTTTAATGTCCCAATTTGATTCTCTGTCAATTATTTCATGTGCCAATTTTTGTTTCATTTTCTTGACTTGATTGTTTTTATGTCAATTTTGCATTGCCTGATGCATGGTGTGAGTGTGTGAGAGAGAGGTCCAGGTGCAAAGAAGCTATTGTAGCTTATCCTTTTTACCCTCAATAAAACATTCGTATTTCTCTCTCTCTTTATCTCTCTCTCTCTGTGTGTATGTCTGTCTATCTGTCTCCCTAAATAAATAAATAAAATTCACTCAATTCAACTCTCTGTCTCTCTGTCTCTCTGTCTCTCTCTCTCTCTCTCTCTCTCTCTCTCTCTCTCTCTCTCTCTCTCTCTCTCTCTCTCTCTCTCTCTCTCTCTGTCTGTCTGTCTGTCTGTCTCTCTAAATGGATAAATAAATAAAATTCATTCATTCAATTCAACTCCCTCTCCCTCTCTCTTTCTCTCTCTCTCTGTATGTCTCTCTCTCTCTCTCACTCTCTCTCTCTCTCTCTCTCTCTCTCTCTCTCTCTCTCTCTCTCTCTCTCTCTCTCTCTCTCTCTCTCTCTCTCTCTCTCATACATATTTCGTTCCGTGCTAACTTCATTCAATTCAACTCTCTGTCTCTCTGTCTCTCTGTCTCTCTCTCTCTCTCTCTCTCTCTCTCTCTCTCTCTCTCTCTCTCTCTCTCTCTCTCTCTCTCTCTCTCTCTCTCTCTCTCTCTGTATGTCTGTCTGTCTGTCTGTCTCTCTAAATGAATAAATAAAGAAATACAATTCATTCAATTCAGCTCCCTCTCTCTCTCTCTCTCTCTCTCTCCCCCCCCCTCTCTCTCTCTGTATGTCCCTCTCTCTCTCTCTCTCTCTCTCTGTATGTCTCTCTCTCTCTCTCTCTCTCTCTCTCTCTCTCTCTCTCTCTCTCTCTCTCTCTCTCTCTCTCTCTCTCTCTCTCTCTCTCTCTCTCTCTCTCTCTCTCTCTCTCTCTCTCTCTCTCTCTCTCTCTCTCATACATATTTTGTTCCGTGCTAACTTCACCCGTTGCACTAAGGTGAAAATATGAACAACACAATTAGATTATGTTCACGCTTTCTTATAAAACAAAAATCCCATAAACATACATAGAAACATACAAATTACTAACATTGTCA
>CM065695.1:14417443-14434943 GCA_017654935.2 Phymorhynchus buccinoides | reverse complement strand
TCTGAAGCACGGTTGTAGTTCCATACACAGCTTAATGTGGTGGTACCATAGCCGATGAGGTTTAACCGAGGCGTGGTCACCGCTACAGCTATCTGTATTAATAATTAAAAAAAAGTCGGGACTTTACTGGTTTCGTACTGCCTCCGGGCATTGCCTCCAGTATTGTTCCCACCATATTTGTATTTACAAATGTCCCATATGTGTCTGATTCAGACCAAGAGGACGTAAAACTCCATTTTCTCTCTCTCTCTCGCACGGTTGTAGTTGTGCACAACTGACAGGGAATGGCAGGAAATTCGAAAAACCGTGTAAAAGTCGTAATTTTTTCTCTCTCCCGTTTTAGATATTAACAAAAGATGAATTTTTTCTCCCATTTTGGATATTAACAAAAGATGACTTTTTTGGAGTTGCACTGCCTCCGGGCATTGCTTCCAGGATCGTTTCACCATCTTTGTATCTACTAATGTCCCATATATTGAGTTGCTTTGCAAGATTATGGGCTACATAAGCACACAGTTATTCATTATTTATTATTATTTATTATATATGTGTCTGTTTCAGACCGGAGGACGTTAAACGGATTTCCACTCACACATTCGGCGATTTGAACTTTTTATTCATTATTTTTTATTTTTTTAAGTTTTTTTGGTTTAGCTTTTATTCTGTTATTTAATGACGCAACGCCGCGGTTCACTACGACTGGAAAGAATGCTGGTGTGTTTCTATGTCTGTCTGTCTGTCTCTCTCTCTCTCTCTCTCTCTCTCTCTCTCTCTCTCTCTCTCTCTCTCTCTCTCTCTCTCTCTGTGTGTGTGTGTGTGTGTGTGTGTGTGTGTGCGTGCGTGTGCGTGTGTGTGCGTGCTCTTGTTTTCCCCGCGTCGTTTTGACAATGTTGTGAAAATCGAACCGATTTGTTTTGACGCACCCCGTTGTTTTGACGTCAAAACAGCCGAAACCTAGATCTCCGAGTTTCTCGCCACAAACTATGTCATATGGCAAAAGGGTGTCTTGTGTCCAAACAATGCAAAATGTCCCGTGCTTCCCGTTTCAGAAACTTTAAAGGCTGAGTTCTCACAGTCAACTTAAGTGATGTGTTTTTTCATGCAAGTGCTTCATGACTAATGGCGGAGTGATGTCCCTTGCTGGCTTGTTTGCCAGGGTTTGGAGTAGGATAGGGTGTAGGAACAATGTTACTCTGTCAAAGAAAGGAAAGTGTGTGTGTGTGTGTGTGTGTGTGTGTGTGAACTCATTGTCAACACAATGGTGGTTAGCTTTTCAGATCGTGTGTAATTGAGTGTATTATATGCATTCGAATCAGACCATTCAGGAGCATGTTCTCACAAAACATTACTGCAATATGTTTGATAGTTTAATCAATTAATAATTAAATACTTGTAGCGGTGCCATAGCCGATGAGGTTTAACCGAGGCGTGGTTACCGCTACACCTATCTGTATTAATAAAAAATCGGGACTTTACTGGTTTCGTACTGCCTCCGGGCATTGCCTCCAGTATTGTTCCCACCATATTTGTATTTACAAATGTCCCATATATGTCTGATTCAGACCAAGAGGACGTAAAACACCATTTTTATTGTCGTTTAATCAGAAATCACTGTCAAGACAATGAGGGTCTCAGCACATTGTCAATACAACGCGGGGGAAAACCTCTCTCTCTCTCTCTCTCTCTCTCTCTCTCTCTCTCTCTCTCTCTCTCTCTCTCTCTCTCTTCTCTCTCTCTCTCTCTCTCTCTCTCTCTCTCTCTGTGTGTGTGTGTGTTCTGGACAACATTTGAGTGTAGGCCTAAGTTTAGTACAATACACCGATGTTCAACCCTCAAGGAACACAATAATATAATAAAGAAAATGGACAGATCTTTCCGTTTTAATGGGGTATACATTAACTGCGTTTACGGCCGCGTAGGTTCCTTGAAAATTAAAATAACAAAACCTGTTGTCAGCCTCTCTGCTTTGTTTCCAAGATTTACAAAGGGACATAAATCACGTTCACCCCTTCTTGGCACTTGTGAAGAGTTCTTTCCCTTTGGATCGTGATTTCCCGAGACGCGATTCGAAAGGATATGGGGGAATATTAAAAGCATAGAAAGGTGCTAAATAGGACCCATTATGCCCCACATGGCCAAAAGGCCGCAGAGGGCGTTAAACCCTATTTTCACAAATAGGACCCATTGCCCCTTTTGTTTTATTCCAGTTCTTAAAGATCACAAAGCTTGCCTAAACGGGAACGAAAACGACATCCATTGTTTATTAGTCTAATAACGAGAGAGAGAGAGAGAGAGAGAGGAGAGAGAGAGAGAGAGAGAGAGAGAGAGAGAGAGAGAGAGAGAGAGAGAGAGAGAGAGAGAGAGAGAGAGAGTCAGAGAGAGAGAGGATCAGAGAGAGAGAGAGAGAGAAGAGAGAGAGAGAGAGAGATGAGAGAGAGAGAGAGAGAGAGAGAGAGAGAGAGAGAGAGAGAGAGAGAGAGAGAGAGAGAGAGAGAGAGAGAGAGAGAGAGAATGAGAGAGAGAGAGAGAGAGAGAGAGAGAGAGAGAGAGAGAGAGACACACAGACAACAAACCAGTAGACACGCACAGGGGTTTCTTTCGACACCTCCCCCCCCCCCCACACACACACACACATAGATGCACACACACACTCTGATTGGTATGATTTCTATTCCCTTTATTCTATGAAATTCAAAAACACTCCCAGGTGTGGACAAAAACTCCACACATGCCACTACAAACCAAACATAAACACTACAGAGATTAGTCATTCTAAGCGTTCAATGCGTTACACAAATAATTATTAGCCTACTACTGAGTCTTTCTAACGTTTACGTTTTGTTTCTAAGGAACAACACTCGCTTAAAAATCAACATTAAATGCAAGAAAACTAACGCTAAACACTACTAGACAATTCGGTTATCATGAGCATGTAGAAGAACACTAAAATAATGACATGGCCGCTTATTTAAAATTAGCAGACGAGCTGCCGATTTATTCATCACATTAGTTTGGTGTCCTCACGGTTGATGGATATTGTATTACATCAATTATTAGCAACACATGTAATGCACGCACGTGCAATGCAAAACAAGTCTTTTATATATATTACGTTCGTGTCGTTTATCTTTTCATATATTAACTTTGAAACATTGTTATGTTCCCCTTTTTACCTAAGATTCCTATTTCTATTGTTTTATCTGAGTGCAGGTTTTTTTTTTGTTTGGTTTTTTTTGGGGGGGGGGGGGGGGGGGGGTCGTTTTGCCAATACACAACAGGGAAACCTTCCCACTGTGGAGGGACCTTGGCTTTGAGGTGAGAAAACCCCACATGACTTGGGTAAGATCCCAATGCCGTGCTCACCTGACGAGATCCTCATGGATCGAAACAGCTGTCGTAGACTGGGCTCTGTCTTGCGCTTCCCCTACAAAGGAGGAAAAACTAAGCTAGCACTCTATGATTTTTAGAACATAGATCAAGATACTAATTTATTGCAACTGGTCTTCATCAAATATAATGCTCGATTATAAAGCTCGAAGCTAAAAATCTCATAAACATTCTTTTCTAAAATATTCACATTATTATGATAAAATGTGTACAGCGTTGTTAAAATCTCGGTGACAAAAACATTTAATTATGCCCAAAATGCAACATAATAAAAGTGAGAATGGGTTTTTTGGTGTTTTTTAACCAGTCCAAAGGAACAATAACATATTTTTTTCCTGCAACAACAAAATTTCGCGTGAAATTTTAAGCTAGGTAAAAATGTGGGAACGTCTTTTTCACGATTACAGCAATGACACTGAACCATAGAACTGTCTAATTCCATTAAATGCGTTTGAAATGGGCAAGCAAAACTCTATGTTTAAAAACAAAAAGTAGTAAAAGAAAAGGGGGACAACTCTGTGTTTAAAATATCACTAAACTTCTATAAATTGGTAATATTTCCCCCTTCCCTTCCATTCCATACAATTCATAGACTTAATTGCCAATTAGAAAGCAGATAAGATAATCAGTGCTAAAGTAACAACTGTCTTTGCTATAAAAACAACAACAACAACCCCACCCCAAAACAAAGATGTTCCCACCGGTATTCCAATTCAAGGCAATTCTTTTTTTTTCTTTTTTTTTCTCTTGTAGCAATAGATTCTTTTAAATGATCCAAAAATCAACAATCAGCCCAATCCTGTTCTTTTTTTCTACCCAAAGCATTTAACAGATTATGAACTGTCCATAAGATTCAAAGACTAATTGGACGTTAAGCTCACCACCAGGCGAAACGAAGAAGATTATGAGACACTCTTTAAAAAAAAAAATCAAACTTGTTGTGCTCAACAAATAAATTATTGGGCCGCTTGATCACATTGCTACTGTTGTATCGGAAACAGTCAATAAACTGATGCTTTTGGAATATATGTCCATTAATCATTATTATGTGAAACCCAACGGCAAAAACCGCCAAAGAAAGGCATAAACACGCAGATTTCAGATATTAGCATATTATCCCAACCATAAAAACAAAAGCGGTTGAATTATTGGTTTTTGTTGAAGTTTCATAAACGTAAGTTGCCTGCCTCTCTCTCTCTCTCTCTCTCTGTCTCTGTCTCTCTCTCTCTCTCTCTCTCTCTCTCTCTCTCTCTCTCTCTCTCTCTCTCTCTCTCTCTCTCTCTCTCTCTCTCTCTCTCAACTATTCCATTGAATTAAAAAGCCTCCTTGCCAATGAAAATACATTCATAACTAGAGATGTTGCCATGTTTATATTTTATGCGTTTAAAAAAAGAGATGAACTTATGTCAGTTAATGCATGAACTTATGTATTATGAAATGTATTTGGATAACATGGTAGTGCTAAGCGAAAGAATATTCACATTTATCCTGTTTTCATTTATTACATTATGTGTGTATATGCGCACCCTCAATGTTATAGGCCGGAGGTCTGACATTAAAACATTTTTGAGTTTTGAGTTTGAGTTCTCTCTCTCTCTCTCTCTCTCTCTCTCTCTCTCTCTCTCTTCTCTCTCTCTCTCTCTCTCTCTCTCTCTCCCTCCCAATTACTCCCCCCCCCCCCCACTCAACCCCCACCTCTTCGCCCAATCTTTTGAAATCCCGTTCAAAGTAAAACAAGAATTACTTGCATATGATATACTTCTTTCTTAGTCGTTCGTTGTGAACATTGTCAAACGGTTCATAATAAATAGCCACTAAAATCTTCAAAATTGAACAAGTTTTTACAAATAATATAATTTGAAACTTATCACATTTTATTTGAATATTATTACGTGTGGGCAGAAAGTGTTCAAATGAAAGCTAAATGTACATCGTGGTTTTTTGTTTTTTTTGTTTTTTGTGTGCTTGCTTCTGGAAGTGGTGCCTGGACCCTTCCGGCTGAACTGGGGTGAGGGTGGGGTAATGGTCTTAACCCAGGGTAGGCAGTAGGTCTTTCTCTTTTCTACCTTTTTATTTTAATGCTAATAGGAAATGCGCCCTCCTTAGTTCCGTCGCGACTATCGTCAGAAGTGGCGTCTGCGACGTATGGATCCAGATCCAGATCCAGACCCAGATCCAGAATTCATTCGTAAATTCATTTGCCTGCATCCACAACTTTCGGAGTTTTCTATTTCATGTATATGTGTTAGCAGTCGTCAAACAACATTTTGAACTGCAAAGAGGGCGCAATATAAGCTTTTAGCTTGAATGAAAAATGGTGTTTTACGTCCTCTCGGTCATAGACACATATGGGACATTTGTAAATACAAAGATGGTGGGAACAATACTGGCTGCAATGCCCGGAGGCAGTGCAACACCAGTAAAGTCCTGAGTTTTTAACAATATAGATATGTGCAGCGGTAACCACGCCTCGGATAAACCTCATCGGCTATGGTACCGCCACAATAGTATGTGAATCTTACACAATATATGAAAGCTTTTAGCTTGTGGTTGCTGATGAGTTTAATATCTATATCTATGTATGCTCATGTGGATGTGTATCTACTAAAAGTCGTTTAAACCAATAAACTAACAATGAATCCTTTTTTGTTGGAAAGAACTGAAATAGAGCGAAAACATTAATTTGTGTTGTTGTTGTTGTTGTTGTTGTTTTCAGTTGACACATGAACAATGACATTACAAAAATATATGCATAGAATAAAAAAAATAGTCATGGAAGTGTCAACGACATTACGAAGGAATGTGAAAATAAAAAAGGAAATTCTATAACTTGACAGTTTATTGGAGGTAAAGTGAAAAATAGTTGAACCATAACTTAATAATAATAACAATAATAATAATAATAATAATAATAACTAACATTTATAGAGCGCCCTTTCTCTCTTGAACTCACGGCGCTTCACAATTATTTAAATAAATACATAGATCATAAATAAGCTACTACAATACTAACTATCACAAACATGCACACAGCCACAGCACGCACGTACGCACACGCACACGCCCGCACACCCCCACACCCCCACACGCGCACACCCCCACACACAATGTGGGAACATAACTGTAAGGCAGGAAACAGGACAAGAAAGAAATCAGAGATATTGCCAGAAGAGGTGAGCTTTAAGAGCGGTTTTGAAAGATTGGAAAGATTCAGCAGAACGAACTCAAAAGAACTGTGATATGTGATGAGATAGCTATCCGTATCAGTCACGGATTGAAGAGTTCCAGATAAAACGACAGTATTCAAACACACTTAACTTTACTAAATAAATATATAGAAATGACATAGAAAATAATTATACAGAAACTAACCAAAGCAAGATTTCGTTTTTGTAAACAATTAGGTCAGCCAATCCAACAAAATTTCGCAATCTAAGTAACCATTATGTTAAAACTATGTATAAAAAAAAAAGAAAAAAAAGAAGAAAAAAGAAGAAGAAGAAACTAACAAATATTGATGTAAAAACATTAGCAACGTGGTTAAAACTGAACAGAAAGTTATGGAACATTTCACCAAACGCGATCACAGCAGTCATTTTTGTAAAAATTATCATTATTTTTCTTTTCTTTTCCGTTGATTAGTTCACTAACGACATTCATAACTTCAATGTCATGATCATTATTCTGCATCACAGGAATATAGCGAAAAACAACAAAACAAACATCACCCGGTATAACTAACAAACAAACAGTAAGAAACCCAACCCCCTGGAACCACACGACAAACATAACAACAGGCTATGCCGATATATTGATATATTATCAAACCTTGTCTGTTAGCTACATCTAACAATGTTTTGTGTGGGTGCATATAATTATAAGCCTTGCACTCACCCACACCGTAATATGTGCGTCTGAAAAGGGGGCAGACACGACGATTGTGACCGATGTCTGTGAGTCATGATTCACGTGAAATACTTCATCCGTCTAGAATTGATCATTCGACTGTTTTCGTTCACTGTGCTGACGTAGACCTCAACACACGAATTACATGAAAACGTCCGATACAAAAATACAGATATTTCATCAGATTCGTGTACGGGGGGGGGGGGACTGCAAAACAGTAGTGAACAAAACTAGTAGGATTTCACTGGATTCATGTAGAGAGTAGGATTTCACGAGAATCGTGCCTCGCAAATGTCACATTCGGATCGCATCGTATCGGCAGCGCGTCTGCCCCTTTAAAATGTAACCTGTTTCTGTCACAAATTTACATCAACATCGTTTCTTTCCTGGATAAATCAATCAATGTAGGGCATAGTTTTTTGCTTTGTCTACTAACTACAATACTACTACTACTACTACTACTACTACTACTACTACTACTACTACTACTACTACTACTACTACTACTACTACTACTACTACTGCATAGTAGCCTATCAGAATTTGCAAACGAGCAAGCCAACAGCAGCCAATCAAATAGTTGGCGTTTATATCCAAAATTGGATTCTGCCGATGAACATCATCAAGAAGATCAAGGTGACTGAGAGAAAGAAGCCTGCACTTTGCGAGATCCGAGTGGACAGCAAGGCCGGAAGTTGTTCACCATGAACCCACTTCCTTCTCCTCCAAATCGCAGCGAACGGAGAGCCTTCATCTGCAATGAAAGAACATTGCAATACATAGTTTGTTTCGTTGACATATTATTTTAACCCTTTCAATGCTCCCCATTCCTCAGCCAAAATGTAACATTATACTTACCCGGTTAGAAAAAAAGATTCTGTCTGCAATATTGGGGATTGAACGAAAAATGGTGTTTTACGTCCTCTCGGTCACAGACACATATGGGACATTTGTAAATACAAAGATGGTGGGAACAATACTGGCTGCAATGCCCGGAGGCAGTGCAACACCAGTAAAGTCCCGAGTTTTTAACGATATAGATAGGTGTAGCGGTAACCACGCCTCGGTTAAACCTCATCGGCTATGGTACCGCCACATGATCGAGCAGGGGATTCCCCTGTGACGTGCATTAAATAGGGCCTATCCTTACCTTCCAAAATGAAGAACATAAGGTCACTGGATACCAGACCCTCATTTGTTGCCTTTCAGTGACATGGGTGTCAAATCATTGTGGTACAATGGCGTCGAAGAGTGAAATTGCTATAATAGTCTTGACATCTGTAGGGTCCCCCTTACCAAAAATGCTTCATAATAAGGGGTACCATTATAAATGACATGTTAACGGACAGAAAGCTACCACTTTCAGATTGCTATCATGCATGTTTGGAAAGAGGTGACTCTACAGGTGTACAAAATATACATGATAGCAATTGCCCCCCCCCCCCGATGGTAATCATCCCTATTTTGGGGATCTACCTGATGGTAGAGAAACTTCCCCTGTTTGAACGATTGAATTAGGCAAGATCACTCCCATACACCATAAGATTACTCTCCTTAATTATTTCAGAACAATTCCTATTTCGATTGCTGAGTTTTTTCAAAGAGTTTTTTTAATCCACATGCATGCGCACGCACGAGTCTGCACATAAGAACATGCACGTACACACGCGCGCGCACGCACACGCACGCACACACATACACTCTTTTTGTGATAGAGCCATATAGTATTTCACAAAGAAAGATGACTATCCTCCGAAGTCGGAGTGTGGCTGCTCACGTGGCAGGGTACTCAAAAACGGTCACACACGTAATTTCTCATCCCTAGCTGGTGCATCTGTACCATAGTGTTCAAGTGCTTCTGCTGTTGGGATTTTCCCTGGAGTCTTTAAGCCAGGCTACGAAAACAAACGAACAACAAAGATGACTGACAAACAGTATCATTTGGCCAACCCTTTCACCGCCAACGTCGCATTTTTGTACCACAACGATTTAACACCCATGTTACTAAAAGGCATGAAATCAGGATCTGTTATCCAAAGACCCTATTCTCATAATTTTGGGAGGTAAGGATAGGCCTTATTTTAAATATGTGACAGAGCAATCCCAACAAAGATGACTGACAACAGTATCATTTGGCCAACCCTTTCACCGCCAACGTCGCATTTTTGTACCACAACGATTTAACACCCATTTTACTAAAAGGCATGAAATCAGGATCTGTTATCCAAAGACCCTATTCTCTTAATTTTGGGAGGTAAGGATAGGCCTTATTTTAAATATGTGACAGAGCAATCCCAACAAAGATGACTGACAACAGTATCTTTTGGCCAACCCTTTCACCGCCAACGTCGCATTTTTGTACCACAACGATTTAACACCCATTTGGATTATCAGGAGCGAAGCGACTTGGTATCCCACAGCACAGTGAGTCAAAGAAGGACCGTGTCTGTCTGTCTGTGTGTCTGTCTGTCAGTCAGTCAGTCCGTCCCACGTTAAAGTCAAGAAAGCCTTAACCGATTTTAATGATATTTGGATGTTAGGTCCGTTGCGTCACCGTGATGGTTTTAAACTATTTTGCAGAAAGGCATGAAATCAGGGTCTGTTATCCAAAGACCCTATTCTCTTAATTTTGGGAGGTAAGGATAGGCCTTATTTTAAATATGTGACAGAGGAATCCCCAATATTACAGACAGAATTGTTTTCTCTACCCTTCTTCTTTGTCGTCGTCTTCGTCGATGGATCAAATCAAATCAAATCATCTTTATTATCTCATAACTGAGAAATTGCAGCCAGGTGCACATAAGAAAAACAACAATAAAACAATAAACACATTTATCAACAACAAAACAACAACAACAACAACAACAACAATAAACACATTTATTAACAATTAAAGAATATAAACTAATAACTAATAACACTGCAATATTGTAGTTAACAAACTGGACGAATACGAATACAAATTCAAACCCAAGGAGATGGACAGGCTGCTCAGCAAAACAGGATCAGACAGCTTCCTGTCACGTGAGTGCAGATGCGTCATGCTGCCATTATGCGCCTTACTAAGATTTAGGCCCCCACCGTACGTGTCCGTCTTCGGCTGGAGAGAATCTTGTGCGAGAGTTTCTAGACAAAAGGCAGGAGAATGGACCAGTAAGGCAGAAAGATAGTAGAAGATGACAGTTTCATAAAAAGGGAAAAGGCAGAGTCAAACAAAGAGAGTGACAGATTAGGGGAAGTAGCAAGCGGAGGAGACCTTTCCTAGAAAGTGGGGGGAACTATTTGCACGACAACAGACTGTAGATTGCTCTCACCTGGTCAGCGGAAAACTCGATGACCTCCTCAAACAGAATGAACTGGACACTCTCGCAGCAAGGGGGAGTGGTCAGCGAGCCAGGGTAGGTCCAGTAATGCTTCATGTTCCCTGCGCGTGGAATACATTAACGCAATGAGCTCCATTTTGCATGATTGTATTTATTATTATCAGGAGCGAAGCGACTTGGTATCCCACAGCACAGTGAGCCAAAGAAGGACCGTGTCTGTCTGTCTGTCTGTCTGTCTGTCTGTCTGTCAGTCCGTCCCACGTTAAAGTCAAGAAAGCCTTAACCGATTTTAATGATATTTGGATGTTAGGTCCGTTGCGTCACCGTGATGGTTTTAAACTATTTTGCAGAAATAAAACTTAACAAAATAACCGTTAAATGGCAGTTATTTTCTGTTTTTAACACCTTTCCGCCAATTTCATCCAAACTATTTCACAGAATGTCGTAGAATTTTGAAGTAGATACTTGTTTTTCTTAACAAACATAACCCCCAAGTTTGGAAAGTATGACTTAACAATTTGTCGGTTAAAAACGGTTATTTCTTAGTTTTGCAGTGATCGTAATGAAAATTGGTGGGTAGGTTCATGTTTTCATTCTGAAAATAATAGTACTCTCTTCATAAACGACACTTAACTTTTGACAGTTGAAAACCGTTATTTTTTAGTTTTGCAGTGATCGTAATGAAAATTGGTGGGTAGGTTCATGTTTTCATTCTGAAAATTATAGTACCCTCTTCATAAACGACACTTAACTTTTGACAGTTGAAAACCGTTATGTTTTAGTTTTGCAGTGATCGTAATGAAAATTGGTGGGTAGGTTCAGCTTTTCATTCTGGAAATTATAGTGACCTTTTCATAAACGACATTTAACTTTTGACAGTTGAAAACCGTTATTTTCTATGTTTGCAGTGATCTTGATGATGATGGTGGCGATGAAGATGATGATGATGATTATTATTATGATGAAGATGATGATGATGACCACGACGACGACAATGACGACGACGACGAAAATGACGACGATGATGATGGCTATGACGACGACGATGATGATGGTGGCGACGACAATGATGACGACTATGGTAACGATAACAATAACGATGCTGATGCTGATGATAATGATGATGTTGGTGGCGATGATGATGACCACGACGACGACAATGACGACGACGACGATGGTTATTATGATGATGGTGGCGACGACGACAACGACAATGATGATGACTATGATAACGATAACGATAACAATAATGATGATGAAGATGATGATGATGATGATGATGATGATGAAGATAACGATGATGACAGTCTTTACCAGGCAACAGACAGGTAGGGTCAAAGGATTCCTTGGCCTTGCAGGTCTTCCCTTTGAACGTGATGTTGGCCAGCTCTCGGCTCACTACTTCAAATCCCTTGTGTGCCTTGCCCACCTGTTCGAAGCAGGAAAACCCATGTATTGTGTAAGAGATTCTTTTAATTATAATAATCAGCAACAAGACCTTATAGACTGTTATAAGCCTAGTCCTTTTTTTTTCTTTCTTATTTTGTTTTTTTGCTTTTTAGTTTTCAACAAACATTTCGGGCAATTATTGGCCAACTCTCGACTCACTCCTTCAAATCCCTTGTGTGCGTTGCCCACCTGTTCGAATCGGGAAACCCTATATATTCGGCATAGTTTTGTTTAAAGGTGGACCCTGACGGATGAGTTTTTTGCAAGAAACACGTCGAGATCACCAGAAAGACAGCCTTTTCAAGGATCGGAACACTCACTTTGCTCTGGTTTCCTAGAAATTAAACCGCCAAAACGGCGATTCCTCCTTGGCGGAGATGCCGGAGAGAGTAGTCATTTTGGATGGGGTGGGTGGAGGTCACTCATTGTGGTTGAAGCGTTTTCCTTTTTTTTTTTTTTTAGTGCAGTTTTTAAAAAAAGGAGCTATTTCCTTTGTTGTGAGCGAAACTCCTTTCGATAAACTGTATAAAAAAATAAAATAAAAAGACTTGTATTGCAAAACAATCGTGCAAGCGATTTGGCGGCCGTTAGAAAAGAGCCTTCTCTTTGGGTGAAATAATTTGACTCCCAGCACCTCCGCCAAGGAGGAATCGCCGATTTGACGGTGTGATTTCTAGGAAACCAGAGCAAAGTGAGTGTTGCAGTCTCTGTAAAGGGTGTTTTCCTGGTGATCTCGACGTGTTTCTTACAAAAACTCATCCGTCAGGGTGCCCCTTTAACATAATAATCAGCAACAAGACCGTATACTACTGTTATAAGCCTAGTTCTTTTTTCTTTCTTTCTTATTTTTTTAATTTTTGCTTTTTGTTTTCAACAAACATTTCGGGCAATTATTGGCCAACTCTCAACTCACTCCTTCAAACCCCTTGTGTGCGTTGGCCACCTGTTCGAATCAGGAAAATCCATGTATGAATATGTTGTAGAGTTTCTTTTAAAGATCCACCAGATCACGTGTCAAAATCAAGGGTCTCACGTGTTTTCCTTCCAGTTAAAGCTGGTAAGAAATCTTGTTTTGACCAGGTTTAGCTCCCATACAAAAACCGAAGCATTATTTTAAAGAGTAGCCTCAATTTGAAGTTGGGGACATTTGTATGTGGGTCACAGCGGCTACCTATTAAAAAAAACCCAAGGGACTTAATCGAGGTGGGTCAGTATATCTTTAACATAACAATCAGCAACAAGACTTTATAGACTTATAAGCCTAGTTTTTTTTTCTTTCTTTCTTTCTTATTTGTCTTGCTTTTTGTTTTCAACAAACAATAATTATACGGGCCATTAGTCAATTAATGAAGCTAATGGTCAACCTATGGCGATATTTTTCACGCCAGAGGGCAGTCAATGCACTAGGGGCTTATCACGCGATTTTCTTACTTGGGCGTAGTGAGAGAGAGAGAGAGAGTGATGGTAGGACCACTCACTGTCTCTCTCTCTTTCTTTATCCCCAACTAATAATATAGAGAGGATTAGCCCCACACGAGCGTCATGCCCTCTGGTGTGAGAAAAATCGCACTAAGTCTCTCATAGCTGAAAAATATGGTTAAACCTAAAAGACAAACAAGCGCGAAATCGCAATAGTTTGTGGCACGCAGTCTATTTTTACCACTCCAATCATGAGTTACCTCCCCTGGATTTTCAATAATTTTAATCTGTAAACCAGAATGTTATCTCTGCACCATTTCGTAACTTTTTATATCTTTTGGAAAACATTTAAAACTATGTATCCTACTTATGCTCATCAAAAGAAGCACCGCATACTCGTCGTGTCTGTTGTAGTGTCTGTATTACATATGTTTATTATTTTGTACGCTTTTAAAATACATCATTTTAAAGAGCGGCCAGAAATGTAGCCTCGATTTGAAGTGCGACAATTTTGTCAAAATGTGCGACAATTTTGGAACGACAGACCGACCGACCCGACCGACCGACAAAGTGAGTTATAGGTTTGTGGCTTGAGCCACAAACAAAAACAAACAAACAAACAAGCAAGCGCGGGTCACGGAGGGCCTCTATTGTTTAATATAATGCAAACATTTAATACAAAATATGATCTGAAGTTTCAAAGAAAAGAAAAAAGGGATATTTGTTTGGTTAAATACCTACTGACCCGGCAAAATTAACTCCCTTGTTTTTTTTTCCTTTCTGGGTAGCTGTGACCCCCATGACACGATTGATGTCTCGTTTTCATGTATGGGGGAATTTGTATGGGAGTCAGACCTGGACAAAATAAGATTTCTTACCAGCGAGAGAGGGAAACCAGTGAAACCCCTGATTCTCACTCACGGATCTCGTGGGTCTTTAAAGACTCACCAGATCATCTTCAAAGACCCGCCAGATCACGAGTCAAAATCACGGGTTTCACGTGTTTTTCCCTCTCATAGCTGGTAGGAAATCTTGTTTTGACCAGGTTTGACTCCCATACAAATGCCCCCAACTTCAAAAAGAAACATCATTTTAAATAAACAATTTGAAGTTGGGGGCATTTGTATGTGGGTCACAGCTACCCAGAACCGCCCCCTCCCCCCCAAGGGACTTAATTGTGGTGAGTCAGCATTTTGCCCCCATCTTAGCATATAAAATGAAAATGCAAGCTCACCTTGATGAACATACCCAGAACAGCCAGCCCGTCGCCCATATTGAGCGCTTCGTCGAAAGACGAGTAGTCCGTGCTGTTCCAGTGGACAAGATGCAGCTGAGAACATCAATGTATATATTTGTGCTTAGTCTTAGGTAAGTGCAAGCGCACGCTCACAAATAAACACACACGCACGCACGCACGCAAACACACTCTCTCTCTCTCTCTAACACTAACACACACTCTCCCTATCTAACACACAGAGAAGCGCGCGCACGCACGCACACACACACACACACACACACATGCATACATACACACACACACACACACACACACTCTCTCTCTCTCTCTCTCTCTCTCTCTCTCTCTCTCTCTCTCTCTCTCTCTCTCTAACGCACAGAGAAACACACACACCTTACACAAACGTACACACACACACACACGCACACACACTAAGGCACTAAGTGTTCACTAAGGCACAAGATAGCTGAAATGAAATGTGATTTTTTTTCTGACGAAAGAACTGAGAATGCGTCTGTATGGCTTTGCCATTATTTTGGTTCATTCTTCCCTTTCTTCCTATACCACCAAAAAGCCTCAATGTTACTCAAGAGTGATAACTTCGCAGCGTACAAACCCCTCGCAAAGAACGAAGCCGACTTTCTCGCTTCCCGCCTGGAAGGTGAAAAGGAAGGTGGTGAAAGTACGTGTTTAGGGCCCAGCCACACGTCCACTAAAACCGTAAGACTGTACGATACGATTCGATCACGTGGGCCTCCAAAAAACAAAACGTGATTCCCGCATCGAGAGCACGCCGTGATCGAATCGTATCGTACAGTCGTACGATTTTAGCTGACGTGTGGCTGGCCCCTTTAGTGCTGTCACGTTGTAGGAAGTGAGTGAGTTCACAATGATTCCCAGCTGTAGTGTAGGTGAAAGGGTGGGAGTAGAACAAATAAAAAAACCCGGCTTCACTCAACTGCGGGGTGCGAGCTCTTTGTATATTCAGGCTTTTTGCTGCAGCCTTGATTCTTTTTCGGCCCGTCTCTTAAGCTGGAGGCAGACTATGCGACTGCCTCATATGACTCGATCAGGTCGTGACGTAGACCAAATTTTGCTTCCCGCACAGAAGAGGTCACAAGCCATCTGACTCGATCAGACTCGATCAGCTCGATTTAGAACCCGCCCTATTCGGCTCTGTCACCTGACTGGGCCCGACTGAGTCAGACGGATCAAGCAGGATGGTATGCAAATGAGGTGAAACGTCACGACCTGATCGAGTCACATGAGGCAGTCACATAGTCTGTCGCCGGCTTTAGTTGAGTACTTTTCAATTTCCCTCATATTTTTTGTCTGAACAGCTTACTCAGTCTCTCTATTGCTCTTTTTGGGGGGTTTTATCCAGAAATAATATTGAACATGTGCTCACCCCTCTTTTTTTTTCTTTTTCTCTTTCAACAACCCGCCAATAAAATAAAAGTTTCGAAAGCTAGAGCCCGTTTAGTTAGTGTGGTCATTTTGAAGACATGAAAATACAACCCTCAACAGGTAAGGTCAGGTCAGGCTCTTAGGGCAGCTAGGCCTCGCGGCCTCTTGATGTACCCTTTTTTTTTCTAAGGGCCACTTGCAAAAACGTGGCATGTACCACAAAAGCCGCTGAAGCAAATTGCTTTTTTTGGGTGAACATTTATTTTGACATCTCAATACTGACACGAAAGCAAAAATAATAAGAGAAAATAATGCTTTACGCCCTCTTCGGCCTTTCGGCCATGTGGGGCGCAAAAATAATAAGCTGGTCAAAATCGATTATAAGGGGTTGAAATGAATTACAAGAAGGAGCCCTTTAAAACTAAAAATCACAAAACTTTTGTTGTGATTTTGCAGTTTTAAAGGGCTTGAAAACGCAAAGGTCCAATGATAGATAAACCGTGGCAAAATTGTTTCCGAGCCCACAACTAGAAAGGGTTAATCGTACCTCAGCGGAATACACCTTGCCATTGATGGAGTGCTCTGCCCCCTTGTCGTCAGTGGCCCCCCAGTGGATGTGGAACTGGCTCAGCTTGTACACCTTGTCGCCAAGGGGACCCCCGGTCAAGGCTGAAAACGAGGGCGGTCAAGGTCAAAGTGAAGGTCAAGGTCATGTAAACTTCAATAAAATGAATCAGCTTGTGCACCTTGTCACCAAGGGGACCCCCGGTCAAGGCTGAAAACGAGGGTGGTCAATGCAAGGTCAAAGTGAAGGTCAAGGTTAGAGTCCCGAAAACTTCAATGAACTGGATCAGCTTGTGCACCTTGGTCGCCAAGGGGACCCCCGGTCAAGGCTGAAAACGAGGGCGGTCAATGAAAGGTCAAAGTGAAGGTCAAGGTTAGGGTCGCGTAAACTTCAATGAACTGCATCAGCTTGTGCACCTTGGTCGCCAAGGGGACCCCCTGTCAAGGCTGAAAACGAGGGCAGTCAAGGTCAATGTGAAGGTCAAGGTTAGGGTCGCGTAAACTTCAATGAACTGGATCAGCTTGTGCACCTTGTCGTCAAGGGGACCCCCGGTCAACGCTGAAAATGAGGGCAGTCAAGGTCAAAGTGATGGTCAAGGTCATGGTCACAGACTGTACACCTTATCGTCTAGGTGACTACTGGTCAACGCTGAAAATGAGGGCAGTCAAGGTCAAAGTGATGGTCAAGGTCATGGTCACAGATTGTACACCTTATCGCCTAGGTGACCCCCGGTCAAGGCTGAAAACGAGGACAGTCAAGGTCAGGGTCAATGTCAAGGTCAAGTTCGTGTATACTTCAATGAACTGA
>CM065695.1:14404943-14412443 GCA_017654935.2 Phymorhynchus buccinoides | reverse complement strand
ACTCTGCCTTTTCTCTTCCTTTTGCTTTCTGACTTATTGGTCCATTATCCTGCATTAACCCCCCCAAAAAAACCCCACCTTCCACATTTGTCCTTTTTACAATCTATGACATGCCAGTTTGTTTTTTACCCGGCCAGAGGCCGAGGTATTGCGATTGGTGTGTGTGTGTGTCTGTCTGTGTATCGATTATCTTAAAAACTACTGTTTGGATTTTGATTAAAATTGGCAGAGGGGTAGACAGCTTGAAAAGGAAGCTTCCTTTCGTTAATCAACACCGTGCTGACCTTGACCTTGAAGTTTGACCTTGAAAACCGAAATTTCCTTCTTTGGGCTATGCATTTTCCCCCCAGCTTTGCTTCGTGAACTAGTGAACAGAATCGCTTCAATTTTTTTGTGGTGGTGTACCATGGTGCAAGGAAGTTTGTATAAAAAAATAGCTGTATCTCGTGAACTACTGAACAGAATCGCTTCAAATGTTGGGCTATGTATTTTATGCGTTCTGTAAGGGTGGAAAGTGGTGTGTTTATTGGGGGTGTGGGGGGGGGGGGAGAGGACATGGTGCAAGGAAGTTTGTATAAAGGTTCAGCTGTATCTCGTGAACTACTGAACAGAATCGCTTCAAATTTTGGGCTATGTATTTTATGCGTTCTGTAAGGGTGGAAAGTGGTGTGTTTATGGGGGGTGGGGTTATTGGGGGGTGGGGGGGGGGGGGAGGACATAACTCTGGCCGGGTTTGCATTGTCACAATGCGTTGCTGCCGCTCGGCGATGCCCTTGTTAATTATTGTACACTGACTTCCAAGCATGATACTTTACGCACTTGAGTGGGCACCTGTTGTCCATTCTGCAGTGCATATGTTTTTGCCTATTACAAAAATATGGCCTTTTTATATATATTTTTTGTTAGTAGTATGTATTTGCTATCCTTCTTGTTGCTGTTTTTAAAAAACCTGGACTCGATCAATAGAGCGGAATGGCTTGCGTTCCCAGCACTGTTTTGAATAATTATGTGCTATAGAGTACAATGATACAGGTGTCGTGTAATACATTGTTTTGTGTTTTTGTAATTTTTTCAGGTTGTTTGTAAAGTAAATAGCCTACGTGTGAGATGCTGTCGACGTGTTTGATGTTTACTGTGGTGACAGTCCATGAGAAAACCGTTGCTGTTGACGGGACTATAAGCAATGCAAAAACAAGTGCAACTCCGAGCGGCTGCACAGTTCCCTCGCAGCATCACCGAGCTACTCGGAAATCGGAATGTGTCGGCTGTACACATACATAAAAACGCATCAAAGCAGCACGTAACTACATAAGAACGCATCAGAACAGCACGTAACTGAATAGTTTTTTTTATATATATAACCTTGGGGTTCGGACCCGTGATTTGAGCGCGCGCGATCATGCGCACACGCGCGCACAGAAAAATTAACGACAACTGTGTTATAGACCATTCATCAAGAAATGTTGTGAAAAAAACTGCATTGAAATACATGCAAAACTTCGCGAGATATTAGCGATTATGTGTTTTGGGGGTTGAACCCCGTAACTGGCGCGACCTTGACCTTAATGTAAAACTAAATACACCAGTGGATAGCTTGCATCTTGGCAAACTAGTATAGGGGAAGACGGGGTAAAAAGCGCATGGGCGGGTAAGAAGCCCACCCCAATTATCTCATGAAATGAAGCAAATTTCAGTCTCATTTTGCCCATGAGACAAGCGTTAATGTCTAGCATTCGTCTCATGGGCAAATTTGACTGACATTTTCTTTATTTCATGAGATAATTGGGGTGGGCTTCTTACCCGCCTATGCGCTTTTTACCCCGTCTTCCCCTACCAAATTTGATGATGATAGACTGAATAGTTTTTGAGCAAAACGGACGGACGGAGGCACGGAGGCACGCCGGACGGATCAGACAAAAACAATTTTCAGCTAATTATCTTTGTTGAATAATTAATCGCAGTCATGATAAAGGCCATTATTTAATAGGACCCCCCCTATGTAGTGCAGTACACACAACAGCCGCGGAGCATTTGTCACAGTCCTGGTTCATTGTGTTTTCCCGTCTTGCCTTTATCTTCTACTATTATTGAATGCATGTGTTTCATTATGTAAATGGATGAAAATTAATGTTAAATATAGCAAGCGATAGAGGATGAAGTACTCAATCTGCAGTAAGAAAGGCAAGACTGAAAAAGTGGAAACAACCGAGAAATGGAGGAGGGGGGGGGGGGGCGCGCATCCATAGCAACACAGTTCTTCTTCTTCTTCTTCTGTTTCTTCTTCTTCTTCTGTCACTCAGACAGTTTTCCGTCAAGTATGAGCGCAGATGCGTCATGCTGTCGTTATGCGCCTAACTAAGAAATAGGCCCAGCAAGTCCGACTTCGGCTGGGGGAAAAATCTTTTGGAAAGTGTTTCTTGAAAGAAACAAGCGCGGATTCGCAATCGTTTGTGGCGTGCGACAATTGAAAACGAAACATCATTTTAAAGAGCAGCCTCAATTTGAAGTGCAGCCTCGATTTGAAGTGCGACAATTTTGGACCTACCGACAGACCGACAAAGTGAGTTATAGCTTTGTGGCTTGTGCCACAAACAAAAACGGAGGAAAGAAAGTTTCATTGGATTTTCTTCCCTTGGGGAGAGTGGTCCGAACCTGGAGGTACTGCAA
Source organism: Phymorhynchus buccinoides (assembly GCA_017654935.2). Taxonomy (NCBI): domain Eukaryota; kingdom Metazoa; phylum Mollusca; class Gastropoda; order Neogastropoda; family Raphitomidae; genus Phymorhynchus; species Phymorhynchus buccinoides. The sequence continues at coordinate 14,409,776 of CM065695.1, read as the reverse complement.
TACCAGGCCAACCCGTGACAAAGGTGGAGCAAGCCCCTGACACTTCGCCGAGGTTCAAAAATCAGTTTAATATCGAAGCGTATCAGATAAGAACAGATACTTTTTTTTTTTCACTTTGATAAAGGATCTTCAATAATACATGTTACAATATATACATATCAAATCAAAACAAATTTGATCTTAGCCAAAAGGCCGAGAAACGATAAAAGTCAACGAAGGAAGGAAGGAAAAATGGTGTTTTACGTCCTCTCGGTCTGGAACAGACACATATGGGACATTTGTAAATACAAAGATGGTGGGAACGATACTGGAGGCAATGCCCGGAGGCAGTGCGACACCAGTAAAGTCCCGATCTTTTAACAATACAGATAAGTGTAGCAGTAACCACGCCTCGGTTAAACCTCATCGGCTACATACGTACTAACTAAACTAAGATAAAAGTCAACTGGTGGTAACTGGTGTTTTACGTCCTCTCGACCCCTAGGAGCACATATGGCAAAATCGGTGGTAACTTATATAAAAGTCAATTGTTTCATGAACCTCAGCCAATCCACGACGTGACGTCGCATTTCTAGGCTGTTTTAGTTTGCATTTTGACTGTATAAGAATGATTATAATTGTATCTCTGTTGCATTTTACCTTACTTTGTATGCATTCATTTATGTACAAAGTAAACTGTTAGCGTTGTTGTATTTGAAAATGTAGCATTTTAGGAATAGAAAGACTCTTTGAAACGGTTATACTTAAAGTTGACTGCAAATTCAAGTGATGCTATTAACAGCTTTTCGGATCCACAACGAGGCTAAGATGAAAACGAAACATCATTATAAAGAGCAGCCTCAGTTTGAAGTGCAGCCTCGATTTGAAGTGCGACAATTTTGTAGCCTCGATTTGAAGTGCGACAATTTTGGACCGACCGACCGACCGACAGACCGACAGACCGACAAAGTGAGTTATAGGTTTGTGGCTTGTGCCACAAACAAAAAACAACCGGCAGGAGAATGATGAAATGCAACGCAACTGTGGGTAATGTGGTGTAATGTAACGCTAAGAATGTATTGTAATGCGTTTTCCGTTATCCGTTTTGATTCTAGTCAGGCTACTTTAGACAGCAAAGTTGATATAACCTCAGACGTTTGGTCGTTAGCTAAACTTTCAACTAAGGAGATCCGACTTCAAGTCTTACATTGGAAGATCATGCATAACATATATGCCACTAATATTTTGTTACACAAAATGAAAATTAGGGATGACAGTAACTGTAGTTACTGTACAGATGTACTGGATGTTATTGAGCATTTCTTTTACGAGTGCCCAAAAGTCACTGGGTTTTGGAAGTATATTGAAAGTTATATTTTTACATATTTGGACTTTTGCATAAAACTAGATACAAAGATTGTTTTGTTTGGGGTTACTAACCCCAGTGTAAAGCAAACTAAAGTTAAACAGGTTAATCATATTCTGCTTATCGGTAAAATGAGTATAAGCATATTTAAAAAGACTAATTCGAAGCTGCCTATAAGGGAAATATTTGATAACAATATTAGAATAAGATCTTTGTATAATTGTTAAATGTCCAAAGTAGTATGCGATTACCATGTTAAATGCACAGACGACAAAACTATTCCAGCACACAGACATGTACACATATACACACACAAGCACCTACACGGACAGGCACGCACACATAAAGGTTCTAACACGCAGACACACACAAACATACAAGCGCATTCTCAATGCAACATGATTGTCTCCCTTTCCGTCACGCCCTCTGCTCCCCTTGTTCCCTCTCGCTTTAATGTTTCGTTTTTGGAGCAGGGGACAGCGAACAGGGTGATGACCGTTGGGAAGAATGTATAAGTTTGTGTCCCATACTTTTTTCTTTTTTTTTAATATTCTACTCCGCGCAGTCGCACGCATGGGACGAACGAGTCATAATGCATTACACACTAGGTCCGACAAAAACCCAGACACTTGTGTACCATGAAAAACATTAAACGTTAGTAACAATTGTACATTGTAGTAATTGATACAAACCCACATGTAAATGCGAGTAAGTGTGAGAGAAGGAAAACATGTTGGGAAATAAAGAAAGAGAAAAAAAAAAAAAAAAAAAAAAAAAAAAAGCCGCCAAAAAAAAAAAAAAAAAAAGAAAGAAAGAAAGAAAAGAGAGAAAGAAAGAATAAATATGAAACAAAGGCGGGGACAGTGGAGGGTTCCCAAAAAATAAATAAAAAAAATAGACAGCAGAGTTTTGCAAAAGAGAACGAACGAACGAAATTTTATTTATACAGGGTAATGAAATAAGCATAAATACTTTTTTACACCCAGCCCTGAGAGAGAGAGAGAGAGAGAGAGAGAGAGAGAGAGAGAGAGAGAGAGAGAGAAAGAAAAATATCAAGAGACAAAAAAATAGAGACAGAAAGACAGAGAATCTCGATTCCTTTGCTGAAAGTCAAGAAGGACATGATATGATCTATCTATGGGGACTTCATTGTTCGAGTCTTTGTCATTGTCTGTATTATGATATAAGGACTAGGGTAAAAAGAGTCAAAGTCAAAGAAGGAGACAGGTACTCGCATGCTATGACCTTTAATTTAATACGCTATTTTCGTGGAAGTGCGGCATACGGGTAATAGGTGGCATACTATCTTTAATCACCGCCACAACACTCATATTTCTTTAGTCTGCGGATCGCGTGATAACCTCACTCGTACTCTGTGTCTTGTTTCTGAAGTCGACGCTCTCTCTCTCTCTCTCTCTCTCTCTCTCTCTCTCTCTCTCTCTCTCTCCTCCCCTCTCTCTCTCTCTCTCTCTCTCTCTCTCTCTCCCCCCTCTCTCTCTCTCTCTCTCTCTCTCTCTCTCTCTCTCTCTCTCTCTCTCTCTCTCTCTCTCTCTCTCTCTCTCTCTCTCACCCCCCCCCCCCTTGGGGCGTGCATGAAAAGAACGAAAACGAGTTGAATGACAACATGTGGAAACATATTTATAAAAAAAAGTCCATTGCTTTTCTTTAGAAAAACCCATATCAAATTACTCCATGATATGAGTTACGCATTCAGTAACACGCATGACCTGACAATGAAGGTGACATTGAGCAAGAAAATGAACACAGAGAGAGGGAGAGAGAGAGAGAGAGGGGGGGGGGGAGATAGAGATAGAGAGAGAGAGAGAGAGAGAGAGAGAGAGAGAGAGAGAGAGAGAGAGGGAGAGAGAGATAGAGATAGATAGATAGATAGACAGAGAGAGAGAGAGAGAGAGATAACTCGGAACTCGGAAATATGTTAATGTACATCGGCCTTGGGCCACAATACAATATAATTTGAAGTGAAGGCGGGGTCCAAACAAAACATTCGTAATCAGAAACAAAAAGATCAGAAGAGAAAACAAAAATCCTGTAAGCATCACATATACATCACCAGAAAACAATCAGTATACGGTAGATGGAAGATCATAATAAACTATGTACATAGTCATACGCACATTGCTGAGAGAGAGAGAGAGAGAGAGAGAGAGAGAGAGAGAGAGAGAGAGAGAGAGAGAGAGAGAGAGAGAGAGAGAGAGAGAGAGAGAGAGAGAGAGAGAGAGAGAGAGACAGCGAGAGAGAGAGAGAGAGAGAGACAGAGACAGAGAGAGAGAGAGACAGAGACAGAGAGAGAGAGAGAGAGAGAGAGAGAGAGAGAGAGAGAGAGAGAGAGAGAGAGAGAGAGAGAGAGAGAGAGAGAGAGAGAGTGAGAGAGAGAGAGAGAGACAGAGAGAGAGAGAGAGAGAGAGAGAGAGAGAGAGAGACAGAGAGAGAGACAGAGAGAGACAGCGAGAGAGAAAGAGACAGAGATTGAGAGACAGAGAGAGAGACAAGACAAGCCCTACTAATCTCTTTCTGCACTTCTTCAGCACACGTGGTCCATGATCTCACGTAGGCCTACGTATTAAATGACACCCGCGCGCCAGAGAACGTGACTTGAAGGGGCAATTGACAGGACTACAAAGAAATGAAGAAAGAAAGAAAGAAAGAAAGAAGAAGAAGAAGGAAGAAAGAAACAACAAAAAAAAAGGCTTATAAATGAACAAAACAAAACACAACAAAAATGCCGGCGGGGGACTCTTTACAGAGGGGGGGGGGGGAGGGGGGGGGGTGTGTTCTGAAGTGTCACTAATATGACAGACGTTGACTGATATATTGCACTTGGGCCAACGTTTTTTTATCTGAGGAAAAGCATTGAATTTAATATATTATATTAACATCAGTTGTTAGCGTTCCTTGGATATATGTGCAAAGTGTGGTATTGTGGTTGTTCTTGGATGTATTGCGTGTGTGTTACGCCCAATCCATGAAATTGCCCATTTCATGAATTGGGCAAAATGGCTTGCCCAGTTCGTGAAATAGACAATGTATAACTTTGCAATTGAGAAAAGGAATATGCATGAAAAGTAGTTTTTGTTCATTAGCACACATAGATCAAGAATTGGTTTATACGAATGAGAAATATCATCTGTAGATGAGTTAAAATTATTTTATTCAGACTTAATTTGATAAAACGTTTGATTCAACATGTGGCTCAGGCATGCCCCAGCTTAGCATCTGGTCGAGTTGGGGGAGGCAGGGGGGGGGGGGGCAGGATAGGGGTGCAAATACAATGTAGAAAAGTGTGATATTATTGAATGAATCTTGATCAATACCTGTGTGAATGGGGATTCAAAAATGTCATATACATTGTCCATTTCATAAATTGGGCAAAGCATTTTGCCCATGTCATGAAATAGGCAGTTTCACGGATTGGGCGTAACAATTATGTACAAATAAGCAAGCGGGCACACACACACACACACACGGAG
>CM065695.1:14389943-14392443 GCA_017654935.2 Phymorhynchus buccinoides | reverse complement strand
AGAAGAAGAAGAAGAAGAAGAAGAAGAAAAGAAGAAGAAGAACCCCCCCCCCCTCCAGATTTTTGGGGCTTGGATATTGATGCTTCTTAGGCCGTGTACACACATAAGCGGATATTCCATGCGGAAACCCGTGCGCAATCCATAAATAAGTGAAACAAAGAAGGGAAAAGATTTGCGCACGTGTCCGAATTTCCCCTATATGCGTAAACTCGTATCCTTCTTTCTTCCACTTATTCAGGGTTTTCCGTACGGAACTTACGCGTCTAATGTGAACCCGGCCTTATAGTTACTCTGAATAAAAGACACTATGTGTGTTAAAAAAAACCCAATCATACAATAAGTTCACAATTTAAAAAATACAAAAGACGTATTGTGCCTCTCGGCCTCTTCACACTTTGTCCTTTATAAACCTGGGCCTGTATTCACGTTGAGATAACATGAGACTTAGCATCATGCTAACTTAGAAGCTCTTCCAAAAGTCCTATTAAATCCTATAGGACATTGGAAGAGCTTCTAAGTTTAGCATCATGCTAAGTCTCATTCTATCTCAACGTGAATACAGGCCCTGAAGGACATTTTTTAAAAATAAAAAGTACACGAAAGCATACTAATTAATAGCAATTCCTTGGATGTTCATATGTCACATGCATAGTCCTGTCAAAAAAACAGAGAAAAATACTTTTAGTATTTTCCAGAGAAATAGTGGAAATCTTGTACTTTGATCACCTCAACCTCCTCCCCCCCCCCCATCCTCATGCTTACAACCCTCAACCTCAAAGTCTGCTTCTTTCAGCTATATGAAAACAATTCTATGCTGATCCTAACCCTAACCCTTCCCCTCCCCAAAAAACAAAAAAGTTTTTGGGCAGAATGTTGCTCCCCAGTAAAACAAATTTCAATGCGAAATTTTAGGGGTGGGTGTGTGAATAAAGTACACGATATTCGAAATACTGTGTTCTCTGTAATCCTTCACGACCAAGGCATGTCCTACAATCTGCAGTTGACAAGTGGGTAAATTCCACAATGTGTAGAGAGAGAGGGGGGTAGGGTAGAGAGAAAGAGAGAGAGAGAGAGAGAGAGAGAGAGAGAGAGAGAGAGAGAGAGAGAGAGAGAGAGAGAGAGAGAGAGAGAGAGAGAGAGAGAGAGAGAGAGAGAGAGAGAGAGAGACACACACACACACACAACTCAACTCAACTCAAAAAACTTTTTAATGATTAGGCCATCTGCCTAAAAAAATCATTACAAAAATAACAGAGAGAGAGAGAGAGAGAGAGAGAGAGAGAGAGAGAGGGGGGGAGAGAGAGAGAGAGAGAGAGAGAGGGGGAGAGAGAAAGAGAGAGAGAGAGAGAGAGAGAGAGAGAGAGAGAGAGAGAGAGAGAGAGACGGTAACAGAGACAGACAGACAGACAGACAGACAGACAGACAGACAAGCAGAAGAGAGACACAGGGAAGACCGTGTGTCAGGATCTTACATGTATAAGACCTCTGACTGTGTTATATATACGACCTAATTTCATGAGAAAGTAAAAACAAAATTGATAAGAGCCGACCCAATCTAATTGGTGGTCTGTGTAGATGAATGAAATCTTGTATGAATGTTTGCTACACCCCATGATGACATTGTGTGTATGTGTGCGTGCTCGCGCGTGTGCGTGCGTGCGCGCGCATGTGTGTGCATGTATGTATGTGTGTGTGTGTGCGTGTGTGCGTACCTATCCATGTGTATGTGTGCCTCTCTCCGTCCCTCTTTAACCCTTTCACTGCCAGCCATATTTCAGCCAAAAATGTCCATTAAATTGACCTGGGTAGAGATCAAAACCCATCTGCAGTATTGGGGGATTCTTCTGTGACATACATAAAGTAAGGTCGACCCTTACTTCCCCAGACTAAGCCAATACGGTCTTTGGATAATAGACACCAATTTGATGCCTTTTAGGTGTTAAATCACTGTGGTGCTAAAATGCGACTTTGGCGGTGAAAGGGTTAATCATACTGTACTTTTCTAATTATAAAGCAGCGTACCTCTGTTTGATCTTTGAGGTCACTGCCCACTACTTAAAGGAACATCCTGACGGGTGAGCTACGGATGAATAAAAAAACGTGGCGGTACCATAGCCGATGAAGTTTAACCGAGGCGTGGTTACCGCTACACCTATCTATATTGTTAAAAACTCGGGACTTTACTGGTGTTGCACTGCCTCCAGGCATTGCAGCCAGTATTGTTCCCACCATCTTTGTATTTACAAATGTCCCATATGTGTCTATGACCGAGAGGACGTAAGACACCATTTTTCTCGGGTGAGTTACTGCTGCCCCACATGGCCGAAAGGCCGCAGAGGGCGTAAGACCCTATTTCGTCGGTGAGTTACTGTTTTATAAGAGGCTACGCCTAATTAGACGTTAAACCAACCATCGAGAGAGAGAGAGAGAGAGAGAGCGAGAGCGGATGAGTTTTTGCAAGAAACACGTCGAGGTCACCAGAAAGACAGCCTTTTCAAGG
>CM065695.1:14377443-14384943 GCA_017654935.2 Phymorhynchus buccinoides | reverse complement strand
AAGATACCCTTCCCAAACTCAAAATTTATAATAATCTTCTGGAAGAAATAGATTCCTGTAAATTACTAGGTGTAACTATCGACAATAATTTATCATGGTCCAAGCACATTTCTGCCATCTGTAAAAAAAAAATAGCGAAGAAAGTATTCCAACTAAATAGAATAAAGCACTTCCTTGACATCCATACTCGAAAACTCTTTTTTTTAATGCATACATTCAGCCTGAAATAGATTACTAGTGTTTCTACATGTTGGGATCTTGCTAGCGAAAACTGCTTTAACCCTTTCACCGCCAACGTCGCATTTTTTGCACCACAATGATTTAACACCTCATGTCACTAAAAGGCATCAAGTCAGGATCTGTTATCCAAAGACCCTATTGTCTTAATTTTGTGGAGGTAAGGATAGGCCTTACTTTAAATATGTCACAGAAGGAATCCCCAATATTACAGACATTTTTTTTTCTTCTGTACCCAAGTAAGTTTTATGGAATTTTTTTGCTGAAAAATGGCTGGCGGCGAAAGGGTTAAATCCACTGAAAAGACTCTACAAACGTGCTCTAAAAATTGTTCTTCTTAAGCCTTCTTCACTTCAAAATAGCGATTATAAGGAACTAGGCATTCTTCCATTAGACTACAAGTTTTACCTCAACAAAGCTATTTTCATGTACAAAATTGTGAATAAACTGACACCGGCCTATCTATGCAAACGATTTCCTATTACTAACATTCGTAACAAAAATATAATTTATATTCCTCGCCCTAGAACAAACCTGTTTATGACCTCCCTTACATACTCCGGTAGCAAACTATGGAATGAATTGGAAAATTGCAATAAAAACCTAATAAGTGTCTCATCCTTTAAAAGAACATATCACAAACACCTCTTAGAAAAGTTTTAAGTTATTAACTTCCTAGAAATATTCGCTGTTTGCTTAGAAATAATAATGACTTTACGTAAATATAATGTTTCTCTACAACGTGGGCTTATTAGTGTATTGTATTCTATCATTGGACCATGAGCGTATTTGCACCTGTGTGTTCGAACACACCACAAGAGACTAGGTATGCATGATTTGGTATAGTTATAGGATATACTGTATGTTTTTGTGTGTGTGCGAGTATAGTTCACCCACCTTCTGGAAGTTTTGTGCTTGTAACTTCCTCTAATCTGCCATTCTCTTTGACTTTTGACTTTTCCCTTTGCTTTCTATCATCGATGTTCGAGAATAAGAATAAGAATGATACTGGTCCATCCTCCTGTCTTTGATTTTTTCTCCAGCCGAAAACGGATTTGCTGGGCCTATTTCGTACGGTTAGACGCATAACGGCAGCATGGCGCACTTGCGCTCATTCTGCCAATAAGCTGTCTGACTGATCGACAAAGAAGAAGACGAAAAAGGACGTGTGTTGAGTCCTTTCGCGCATTTGTCCTCTCGCGGATACCATGACCTACAATAAGCCTAGGGTATCTCCCATAGCCATATATATTCTTGATCAGCATGTCACAACCTATTCAGATCCTGAATTTTGAACCGCCAGTGCAAACCTCCACCAAGGAAGACTCACAAAACCGAAATTTCCTTCCTTCATGTCCGAGCTGTATCTCATGAACCAGTGGGTAGAATGGCTTCAGATTGTGTGTGGTAATGTAACATTTGCGAGTAATGAAATAAATACTTGCAATAAATATCCCCCCCCCCCCAAAACAAAAGCAGAAACAGGGTCATTTTAGACTAATGTGCACATAAGGACAAAAAGTGCGCGAGAGGACTTAACAGACGTGTGTCGTCAGGGTTTTTATATTACAGGGTATCGCTTAATCTGCCTTATTCATATGCTTTCACCATTGACGTGTTGTTTTTGCCTTTGTCCGTTTGTCTCTCACATAACTTAGCTAGAGAAGAAGGAAAAGTTGTTTTTTTCCACACACAAATTTGGAGTTAAGTTAGGAAATCATTTCAAGTACAAAATTGGGGATAGTCCTACATTTTGATTTCTGGACTGCCTTTCGAGCGGCCAACTTCTTCTCCTTCTTCTTCGATCGCTCAGACAGTTTCTTGTCAATTATGAGCGCAGATGCGGACATGCTGCCGTTATGCACCTAGCTAAGAAATAGTTAGGCCCAGCAAGTCCAACTTCGGCTGGAGGAAGTATTTTTTGAAAGCGTTTCATGAACATAGGCAGGAGAATGGACTGGTTAGGCAGACATATATTATAGATGACAGTAAGCAAAGGGAAAAGGCAGAGTCAAAGAGAGTGACAGATTAGAGGAAGTTGCAAGCACAGAACTTCCAGAAGGTGGTGGAACTATTTACACAAAAGGCCCCCGGTATCCCTTCGGGGGCAGTCAACATAAACTCTCTCTCTCTCTCTCTCTCTCTCTCTCTCTCTCTCTCTCTCTCTCGCTGCTATTTAACTGGTTAGCTATAAAATCCATGGACAGGTTTCAGTTGATGAAATTGTGTGGACAATTCGTATGCAGTTACGCTATGCTATATTGCTAGATACAGTGTGTTTTCAAAAATTGAGTGTAGTGAGGTTTTAATTGGGGTATATTGATTTTCAATGATAGGGAAAGACGGAGTAAATAGCCCACGGGCGGGTAAGAAGCCCATGCCAATTATCTCATGAAATAAAGAAAAGTTCAGTCAAATTTGCCCATGAGACGAATGCTAAACATTAACACTCGTCTCATGGGCAAAATGTGACTGAAATTTGCTTCATTTCATGAGATAATTGGCATGGGCTTCTTACCCGCCCATGGGCTTTTTACCCCGTCTTCCCCTAGGTTGGTGGTTTACAGGTAGAATGTTTCTTGAATGCAGAGGTACCCTTCAAACGACATTCTAAGGGTAATGGCATTGAATGCCCTCGAACGAATGGCAGCAGACAGCTAAAAGTAGTCACGAACTTCCGGCAACAGCACGACCACCGGATTGAAGGTCAAGACATAGATAGGGCCGCGACGTCTCGGGTCATGACAAGGGGGGGGGGGATAAATAAATGCATCACAAAAGCCCCCCCCCCTCCTCTCTCTCTCTCTCTCTCTCTCTCTCTCTCTCTCTCTCTCTCTCTCTCTCTCTCTCTCTCTCTCTCTCTCTCTCTCTGTAGCTTATGCTCCTATTATCTGATATTGTAAAATTGTCAATTGATTACTTGTCTATGATTTATGTGTGTGAAAGGAATTGTGAGAATGTTGATTTACATTTTAAGTTGTCCTTGTTCTTTGGATTTGCTACATTTGATTGTATTTTACTTGTGAACCATTTGAGTTTGTTTTGTAGTTTATTTATTTATTTATTCACTTCATATGTCATTATTTTAGAGGACCTGGTGAAGATAAGCTGTTATTTCTGCTTACTCAGTTTATCCTCATTAAACATTTCGAGTTCGAGTTCTCTCTCTCTCTCTCTCTCTCTCTCTCTCTCTCTCTCTCTCTCCTCTCTCTCTCTCTCTCTCTCTCTCTCTCTCTCTCTCTCTCTCTCTCGCGCGCGCGCGCGTCATGTCTCATATCTAGGACAGGGGCAAAACTGTCAGAAGAAGAACAATGATTTAAGGAGGGGGGCGAGCTGTACCTTACAAAAAAGAAGAAGAAAAAGAAGAAGAAGGAAGAAAAGAAGAAGAAGGAAGAAGAAGAAGAAGAAGAAGAAGAAGAAGAAGAAGAAGAAGAAGAAGAAGAAGAAGAAGATTAAGGACAGGCATAAAGGACGTACGAGTCATGATTGATTGCTTCATAAGGATTAGCTGTGTCATTGTGTGGCAGTGCGTTTGTGTGTGTGTGTGTGTGTGTGTGTGTGTGTGTGTGTGTGTGTGTGTGTGTGTGTGTGTGTGTGTGTGTGTGTTTGTGTGTGTGTGTGTGTGTTTATGTGTGTGTGTGTGCGTGTGTGTGCGCGCGTGCGCGTGCGTGCGCGTGTGTGTGTGTGCGTGTGTGTATGTGCACATGTGTGTGTGCGTGTGTGTGTATGTGCGCGCGCGCGTGCGCGTGCTTGCGTGCGTGTGTGTGTGTATGTGCGTGTGTGCGTGTATGTGTATGCGTGTGTGTATGTGTGTGTGTGCGTGTATGTGTATGTGTGTGTGTGCGTGTGCGTGCGTGTGCGTGCTTGCGTGTGTGGGTGGGTGGTGGTGGTGGTGCTGGGTGGGGGTGGGGGTGCAAAGGTGAAGCAAAGGGGAAAGAAACGAATGAAGAGGGGAGGGATGGAGGGGTGGCAGGTTGGAGGGGTAGGTGAGAGAGAAGCACTTGGCATACCGGTGCGTAGTCGAGTCCTACTAAGACAAAAGCTCACCATGGCAAGCGTGCATTTGGCAAGCGTGCATTTGGCAAGCGTGCATTAAATACTGTGTATTTTAACGGGCCAAAAACTACATTATTTATTAAGTAGTAATTAATATAACGAACGGGGGTGGGGGGTGGGTAGAACATTCAGCGATGGCTTGGAATCAAAAACGGACTGTCTTTAGACAGTGCATTGACGTATTATTGAACATATTGTGAAAACTAATAACTTGTAAAGGTCAAGATGTGCCACCCCCCCCCCCCCCCACCCCCTACATTTCTCGGTTAATTCCATTTTTTTCCGTTTTTGCCTTTCTTACCAAACATTAAGCTGTATTTTATGAACCTTTTCAGCTAATTATCTTTGTTGAATAATTAATCGCAGTCATGATAAATTTGAGGCCATTATCTAATAGGACACACACACACACCTATGTAGTGCAGTACACCGCGGCATTTGTCACAGTCACGTTTTTCCGTCTTGCCTTTATCTTCCACTATTATTGAATGCATGTGTTTCATTATGTAAATGGATGAAAATTAGTGTTAAATATAGCAAACGATAGAGGATGAAGTACTCAATCTGCAGAAAGAAAGGCAAGAACGGAAAAATGGAAACAACCGAGAAATGGAGGAGGGGGGGGGGGGGGGGGGGGGGTGGGGGGGGGGGGGGGGCGCATCTTTACCTTTACTGATTTTGTTTGAGTTTTCATGCAAAACTTGGAGACGTGTACCTATTTCTCAACTTAGTATAGGTTCTTCTTCTTCTTCTTCTTCTTCTTCTTCTTCTTCTTCTTCTTTATCATCATCATCATCATCATCATCATCATCATCATCATATGATGTGAACTCTTTGCTGACGACACAACCCTTCATACTAAGGACACAAATCCAAATAAGGTTTGTTCCTTCCTTCAAAATGACATAGATAATCTTACAGCATGGACAGAAAAAATAATAATATGGCAATTCATCCAAGTAAATCTAAATTCATGTTAATAACTACTCGACAAAAACGCCAAAACTTAAAAGATACCCTTCCCAAACTCAAAATTTATAATAATTTTCTGGAAGAAATAGATTCCTGTAAATTACTAGGTGTAACTATCGACAATAATTTATCATGGTCCAAGCACATTTCTGCCGTCTGTAAAAAAAAAATAGCGAAGAAAGTATTCCAACTAAACAGAATAAAGCACTTCCTTGACATCCATACTCGAAAACTCTTTTTTTTAATGCATACATTCAGCCTGAAATAGATTACTACTACATGTTGGGATCTTGCTAGCGAAAACTGTTGGGATCTTGCATCTCAGCGAAGACCCTATTGCTGGGAGGTAGGATAGGCTTACTTTAAATATGTGATAAAGACTTTTTTTTCTCTACCCAAACGTTTTATGGCTTTTGCTAAAAATGGCTGGCGGCGAAAGGGTTAAATCCACTGAAAAGACTCTTCTCTAAGCCTTCTTCACTTCAAAATAGCGATTATAAGGAACTAGGCATTCTTCCATTAGACTACAAGTTTTACCTCAACAAAGCTATTTTCATGTACAAAATTGTGAATAAACTGACACCGGCCTATCTATGCAAACGATTTCCTATTACTAACATTCGTAACAAAAATATAATTTATATTCCTCGCCCTAGAACAAACCTGTTTATGACCTCCCTTACATACTCCGGTAGCAAACTATGGAATGAATTGGAAAATTGCAATAAAAACCTAATAAGTGTCTCATCCTTTAAAAGAACATATCACAAACACCTCTTAGAAAAGTTTTAAGTTATTAACTTCCTAGAAATATTCGCTGTTTGCTTAGAAATAATAATGACTTTACGTAAATATAATGTTTCTCTACAACGTGGGCTTATTAGTGTATTGTATTCTATCATTGGACCACGAGCGTATTATTTTGCACCTGTGTGTTCGAACACACCACAAGAGACTAGGTATGCATGTTTTGGTATAGTTATAGGATATACTGTATGTTTTTGTGTGTGTGCGAGTACGTGAACGAGCTGTTCGTTTGAGCTTGATTTTTTTTTTTTCGCATGTTCTTCAATTTACTGTGAACATGCCTGTTGTTATTTTCTATTTTTTTAATGCATTTTTTACTTTCTTTTTGTTTTCCTTTTCTTGTTATTTGGCTTTTCTTTTTCCCCTCGAGGGCATGGTGTAAAGAAGCTTGAGCTTATCCGTTTACCCTCATTAAACATTCGTATTCGTATTCGTATGTTTTGCCTGAACATACTTTCTTGATGGCAAATAAGACTCACATACACACACACACCTACACACACCTACCCGGGGGGAGGGGGGGGGGGGGGGGGTCTTTCGTAAAAATAGTTCACCCACCTTCTGGAAGTTCTGTGCTTGTAACTTCCTCTAATCTGCCATTCTTTTTGACTTTTGACTTTTCCCTTTGCTTTCTATCATCGATGTTCGAGAATAAGAATAAGAATGATACTGGTCCATCCTCCTGTCTTTGGTTTTTTCTCCAGCCGAAAACGGATTAGACGCATAACGGCAGCATGGCGCATTTGCGCTCATTCTGCCAATAAGCTGTCTGACTGATCGACAAAGAAGAAGACGAAAAAGGACGTGTGTTGAGTCCTTTCGCGAGCATTTGTCCTCTCGCGAGCATTTGTCCTCTCGCGCGCGAGCATTTGTCCTCTCGCGAGCATTTGTCCTCTCGCGAGCATTTGTCCTCTCGCGAGCATTTGTCCTCTCGCGGATACCATGACCTACAACAAGCCTAGGGTCTCCCATAGCCATATATATTCTTGATCAGCATGTCACAACCTATTCAGATCCTGAATTTTGAACCGCCAGTGCAAACCTCCGCCAAGGAAGACTCACAAAACCGAAATTTCCTTCCTTCATGTCCGAGCTGTATCTCATGAACCAGTGGGTAGAATGGCTTCAGATTGTGTGTGGTAATGTAACATTTGCGAGTAATGAAATAAATACTTGCAATAAATATCCCCCCCCCCAAAAAAAAAAAAAAGAAAGAGCAGAAACAGGGTCATTTTAGACTAATGTGCACATAAGGACAAAAAGTGCGCGAGAGGACTTAACAGACGTGTGTCGTCAGGGGTTTTATATTACAGGGTATCGCTTAATCTGCCTTATTCATATGCTTTCACCATTGACGTGTTGGTTTTGCCTTTGTCCGTTTGTCTCTCACATAACTTAGCTAGAGAAGAAGGAAAGGTTGTTTTTTTC
>CM065695.1:14367443-14372443 GCA_017654935.2 Phymorhynchus buccinoides | reverse complement strand
TCATCTTAGTGCACCTAGCAGAACGGGGCGGGGCAGTGGGTGGCACCACTATCTCTATAAAATGCTCCTAAAGTTCAACGACGGGTGTACTAAAATGACGGAAAGGACCGTCATCAAAAAAGTCCAGCCACTGTCAACAAAACAGAGTAACTCGCCTATGCCTGGTCCCAAGTCCAAGGAAGATAAAAGAGGAGGGCTCTGTTTTGTTGACAGTTATTGAACGCCTGACCCAGTGGCTGTTGAGCAAAATTGTGTCAACCACTCTTCGAAGAGCGTTTGATCTAGTTATTGTGAACTACAACTAGATCAAACGCTCTTCGAAGACTGTTTGTCCCAGTTTTGCAAAACTACTTTTCTTAAAAATCTTTGACTAGATGTAATACACTTACAAAAAACAACAACATGCATACACTAATCCCCTTTATAAGCGTACAGCCATAGCCCTATTCAAAATAAAGGCGAAGAGGCTGTACGTAAACAACCCCCTTATTAAGTTGTTGTTTAATATCTTGTTAAGTTATTGCTTAGTTATTATTTAAGTTTTTATTTAAGTTCTTGTTAAGTCGCTAATAAGTTCTTGGTAAGTCGCATCAAGTTTTTTTTATTAAGTTCTAACACAAAAACTTAATAAGTTATTACTTAGTACTTAGTACGTTATTATCGAGTTGCTTACTTAAGTTATTGGTAAGTTTTTATTAAGTTCTAAAACAAGAATTTATTGCATTACAAATGGATCGCTCTCAGGTTTTAAGCTTTTTGGTTTTTGGTTTTCTTGTTTGTTTATTGCTTTTTTTGGTTGTACTGTTTGTACTTCTACTCGTGTTTTTGGCTTTTGTTGCTTATATTTTTTATATAAATTATAAGCCAGATAACCAACACCCAGACCACCACCAACAATAAACAAAACATATTGATTTCTTCTTTTTGAACTGGTGGAACTGTATGTACTACTGTTTTGTTTTCTTCATCGTTTTTAGTCAGTAGGTTATGTTTTTGTTTACGATTCCACTCTGCTAGTCGTTTTCCGGCCTGAACTCGACCAGGACTTTTAGTTACCTGATTCACTTGACTCAAGGGTTGTGGGCTCTGAACTTCCTGATTCTGTACTGCATTCTGCTCTGGATTCTCTGTCACGTTCATTTTTAATAGCAATGAAATCTATATGATTAAAAGTAATTAACCCCATAACAACTGGTGATAAAAGCCCGCCAAACCTATAATAAAGATCACAACTAAGAGACTCTAACGACTTTGTTAAAACAGGATCTTGACTTAAATCATACATTAAATCTTGTTGTGAATCGACGGGAAGAAATTGATTAACTAACTTAGTATACAAGCCTAACACTGTTTGACCCAAACTTTTAACCATTTTAGATCCTAACTGCGCTTCATATCTGTTGTGGTACTTTTCATTGTCAGCAGAAGACATTACTTGAATCTGTTCTATACTAAATTATGTTCCTAAGTATTGCTTCGTTTTTCCACACGCAGCCAGAGAATACAACCTTTCCTTTTTATTCATAACACTTGCTGACACTTCATCAGAAATAATAAACATCATGTGCATTTAATAGTAGTTCGTCACAATTCACTTTTACTTGATTTATTTTTATTTTTTTATTTTAAAAAACAAAAAATGAGTGCTGAAACATCTGTTGTTAATCTTGTATATCAATCTGCTGTGATTGGTGGACTTAGTGTAGGGTTCACGATGGTTGGTAAGAAATTATTGAAAATGAAATCAGCTGACCTTGGAAAACTTGACCTAGAGGACTCTGCTAAATTAATCGCTATAATTACAGCTTCAATCGTAACAAAAGACTTTCTTGCTAAACAAGGAATAATTCCAGAAAATATAAATATGTAAAAATAAAATGGCTTCACTCGTATTGATGATTGGCGGTGCTGTAGTAAACGCACTTGCTTTTTCAGGCAGTAATTACATGTTCAGTAAACTAGAAACAAACGAGGAAAGAAAGAGACACGACAAAGCAATAGAACAATTAGCAACAGCACAAGACGCCTATGAAAAGCAAAGACTCGCTCAGTTAGATTTCATTAACAACAAATTAAAACTACAAAACCATGCAGCCTACACTTTTAAGAATGTTGACGTCGCCATTAAAGAGTATTATTTAGTGACGGGAGAAGATTTACAACAGCTACCACCACCAAAATTAAGCGACTTCTACCAACCATCTGAAAAACAAATTCAACAGGAAATAGCATTTATTGTAATCGGTATGACTGCTGTTTATTTCATCGCAAAAAACGTATAGTATAAAAATGAACAATAAACTATCTAAAATGTATTATTCACCAAAAGGCTATTGGAAAGGTTTAATAGCTATTAAAAAACTCAGTCAAGTTACAGGAGTCACTGAACAAACAGCAAAAGAATGGCTATCTAAACAAGCTATATGGCAAATCTATTTACCAGCGTCTAAACGAATTAAAAGACCACACTTCATTAACTCACCACCAAATGACACTCATCAAATGGATCTTCTATACCTCCCTCATGACACTATAAGAAGAAAAAGATTTAAATACGCGCTTACAGTCATCGACATTGCTTCAAGATATAAAGATGCTGAACCATTGACTGATAAAAGTGCTACTTCAGTCTCTACAGCTTTACAAGAAATCTACAGACGTGGCCCATTAACTTATCCTCGCATGGTTTGTAACTTTGCTAGATTATTTGTTAACTCACCTCTGGTAGATTGTAATGATTTGTTGAGCGCCATTAGTTCTCTCATAGGTAATGGTGAATCATGCAATGTTTTTAATTGGGTTTCTTTATCTTCTGAAATCATAAAACTAGTTTCCATTTCTATTATTTGGTCCACAGTTGCGCTTAAGTCTTTAAGAGGAATCGATTGAAGTTGGGAATCAGTAGGTAGTCTTTGTAGTGTGTTTTGAAGTGTAGAAACAGCTTTTATTCTTTGGTCTGGTTCGATGCTAAATCGTCTTTGATCGCTAACACTGAGCCTTTGACGAAGTGTACTCTTTTTTTAAAAACTTTGAGGAGTCTAGTTTAGTTGTAAGTTTGACCAGTTGACCATCTTTATCCTTCACAAATAAATGGTTGTCTTTTAATTCGAAGTCATTAGAATAAAAAACTTCAGGCGGTTCTTGTCCTATACTTTCATAAAACGATCTTACTTTACCTTCCATTAGTTCTCGCCTTAAAGATGATTGATGACGAGATTGAATAGCTTCACTCATGTCATCTCCAGGATCAAAAACATCATAATCGTGGTCTGCTTCTATTCCTTCCATGTTTTTATTTATAATTATGTTTTTATTTTATTTTTAAAAACAAAAGAGATGTCACAATCATACGGAACAATTCTTGATCCATACAGACGGTTAAAAGAACCACTCGGTATTAAAGGAACCAGGCAGAGTATCGCTATAAGTAATAATCCTTCAACTATCGATCAAAGACAAATATTATCAGTAAGATTTCCTAGTCTGGGATCTAATGAAGTAATTGTGCCAGGTACCGCACGTCTTGCTTTTAGAATAGAACTGGAGTCAGAGACGGATCCGAACAGAACTTTAGTTGCTAATCTTGGTAGAGCGATTGTTAGTAAGATTACTATTAAACTTGAAGGGAGAGAGGTAATGTCTTTAGATAACGCAGATGTCTTTTTGAGTTATAGTGATTTATGGCTCACAGAAAATGAAAGGAAAGATAGGGTTTATCAGGGAATACAAGGAGATAATGGTCTTAAACATAGAATAGATGCTGATGACAAAAAAGACAACAATCAAGATGAGTTGGTTGCACAAGTTTATGGTAATCGATTTTATATTCCACTTGACTTCGAGCTGTTAAACACGCACTCACCGTATTATCAATGTGCTTTACAAGACAGGCTTATGTATGAATTAACTTTTAATGACTACAGCCGTGTAATCAGATCAGCGACAGATCCTGATGCAAAACATAGTATATCAGACATCACATTAGAGTTTGATGTTGTTCGTCATCAAGAATTAGCTCGATTGATCTCACACCAATACCAGTCAAGATTAGCAATATACTACAACAGAATTTTAATTCATAGTAAAATACCTAAAAACAAATCAGACACAATTTGGATCATCGATTTGAATACATCTGCAAGATCATTGAAAGGGATTTTGTTGATGTTTGAGGAGTCCAAAAAACCCTTTAACAGATTAAGCGAGAAGTTTCATAATCCTAAAATAACTAAACTAACATGTAGGATTGAAGGACAACCGAATCAGCTGTTTGCAAGCGGTCTTTTACCTTATCAGCATTTTGATGAAGTACAAAAGTTGTTTGGTGGAGGTGGGCTACAAAGAGACCCGGTGGCTGATCTTGTTAGCAAAGACCTCCATCTTCATGATGTCAGACTTGAAGATTATTTATATTCGAAGTATGCGTTGTGGCTAGATCTTAGAACAACAGAAGACAACAAACTACATGGCAGTGGAAGAACAGTTGGTGATGGGTCAGGGGGAATAAACATTCAAATCCACAAAGAAGCAGAAGAGAATAAGCAAATATTTATTTATGTATATTTGGTGTGTGATGCTCAGCTGAACATTGAAGACAACAGATTAAAAGATATCGTGTATTAAAATAATGGATTTGAAGACTAATTTAAATTTTCTTACAAAAGAACCTCATTGCGGTTTATTTTGCGGAATGACAGGCTGCGGAAAAACAATATTCGCTTTAGATTTAATACAAACGGTTTATCGTAATCACTTTGAACACATAGTAATATTCTGCACGACTTTAGAATACAACAAATCTTATAAAGAAAGAAAGTTCATTTGGTCAGATGACGAAATCTATTTAGTCAATCCAAGTAATAAACTAAGCGAATGTTTAGAGTATTTTTATAAACTGTTTAAAGGAACATCAACTTTATTTATTATTGACGACTGTTCGGCTGAAAGAGACATTGTTAAAAAAAGAAATAGTTTAGCAAAATTAGCGTTCAGTGGTCGAC
>CM065695.1:14347443-14352443 GCA_017654935.2 Phymorhynchus buccinoides | reverse complement strand
CTCTCTCTCTCTCTGTCTCTCTCTCTCTCTCTCTCTCTCTCTCTCTCTCTCTCTCTCTCTCTCTGTCCTGTCTCTGTCTCTCTTTCTCTCTCTCTCTCTCTCTCTCTCTCTCTCTCTCTCTCTCTCTCTCTCTCTCTCTCTCTCTCTCTCTCTCTCTCTCTCTCTCTCTCTCTCTCTCTCTCTCTCTCTCTCATGACTTGGTGGCTTTGCTGCAAACAAAGAAACAAGATTATATAAAATCAATAGCAGAATTTGTAGCAGAGGCATCTAAACTACGGAAAAAGAAACTTGACATTGTAGTATAATCACAAGTGATCATGTAAACTACGTCTTGTTATTTAGACCTGCTGGTCGCTTAGTATTGGTATATATAGATTATACTTGTAGATTCATTTTTGTCTTTTAGTTATGTGGAAAAACTTTGTTCGTTTCTTTTTATTTTATTTTTCTGAACTAATATGTTAAAATTGTGTGCCTCTATGTCAAATGGCATGTTAACTGCTGATGACATTAAAACACTTTCATTTGTCATTTGTCATTTGTCATTTTGTCTCTCTCTCTCTCTCTCTCTCTCTCTCTGTCTCTCTCTCTCTCTCTCTCTCTCTCTCTCTCTCTCTCTCTCTCTCTCTCTCTCTCTCTCTCTCTCTCTCTCTCTCTCTCTCTCTCTCTCTCTCTCTCTCTCTCTCTCTAGTTGTCTTTTTCTGTCTCTGTCTCTCCCCCCCCCTCTCTCTCTCTCTCTGTCTGTGTCTGTTCTCTCTCTCTCTCTCTCTCTCTCTCTCTTCTCTCTCTCTCTCTCTCTCTCTCTCTCTCTCTCTCTCTCTCTCTCTCTCTCTCTCTCTCTCTCTCTCTCTGGTATTATTCTGCAAAATTGTCATTGTCTCAGAATTGTTTCCCTTTTTGGCGTACTCAATTTAAGCCACCATTGCTAATTATTATCCATGCTTGCTTTTAATTCCCATTTTCGATTTTTGTTCAATTATTTCATGTGCCAATTTTTGTTCCATTTTCTTGACTTGATTGTTTTATGTCAAATTTTCTCGCTTGATGCACGGTATGAATATGTGAGTGAGAGGGCAAGGTGCAAAGAAGCTATTGTAGCTGATCTTTTTGACCCTCAATAAAACATTCGTATTCGTATTCGTACTCTCTCTCTCTCTCTCTCTCTCTCTCTCTCTCTCTCTCTCTCTCTCTCTCTCTCTCTCTCTCTCCTCTCTCTCTCTCTCTCTCTCTCTCTCTCTCTCTCTCTCTCTCTCTCTCTCTCTCTCTCTCTCTCTCTCTCTCTCTCCCTCCCCAATGAATGGGTTCTGATCGATCAGGGGAAGATCCGAAGGACTGACTGACTGGCTAGCAGTTGGTGTGGGTGAATGAGGAAAAAAAGCCAAGGCCAGCATAATCAATATGTAAGCTCGTTGCCTAACCAAAGCGCTTATCTAGCGCTCTGTTCGACAACCCCTGTTTAGAACCGCATAGCTTTATTGCAGCGCTGTACGCTATCCCGCTGAACGACCTCGATTTTCCCTCTCTTGCTTGCCAAGAACGTGCAAAGCGTTTTGTAAAACTTCTTTGTAGGTGAGACAGTTGTTGTCCATGAGAGCTTAATGCTAACAGGACGTAACCTCATCATCAACGTGAGACACGTGAGAGACTCTAAGCCTCATGTTTCCGGAAAATGAATAATTATAGTCTTATTTGTCATTCAAAAACAAATAATCAAGACGATTATCACAACTACCAGAAACCACTTGGCTGCAACCTTGCAACTTTTGATAACATTCGTTTCCATGTGTTGGACTGAGAATGATGTTTGCTGGCTTGTGCTACTGAATCATATCAGTTGATTCCAGTACACACGTTATGTGTTGTTTCAGTTTGACAACTGAAACTTTTGTCATAGTGCTATTGTACAAGGGCAGCCTTCTAGCCGGTTGGGATCCACTAATCCCCACCGGCTGAAGCCCCTATCTCTAATCCATAGAGATCTACACCCATGTTCTCCTGTGATTATCAGCAGGGCATCGTGGTCAGGAAGTTTATCCCTGACTCACAAGCAAGAAGACGGGGCCGCCGCCAAGACGCCACCGCACCCTGGATCCGCGAGGAGACCATGCCTGAGCCGTGCCATCCCGCGCCGCCGCAACCGGAACGACTGGGAGCTACTCTACACCGAAGAGCAAGCCTAGTCACCCCAGCACTCGCTGCTCTCGACAGAGGAACCTTACACCAGATAAGTCTGAAAAGAACTCTAACTTTCCTCCGGACACTGAAAAAAAGTAGTGACCCTTCCAGCTTGGGGCCTAACCTTCTAGAAAGACAAAAGTCTTGTAAATCCTTTGGGATTTCATTGTTTTTCATTCATATTTTGTTTTGGCGCCATTGAGCTGCTTTATTCTTATTGCTGCATAATCTTATGCAGATTTGTGAGTAAATAAAATACAAGTGTACAAATAATTCTGAACCCTTTGGTCAGACTGATGAGAGTGGAAGTTTTGTAATTTTCATGTAAAAACCTACTTCTCTCTGTCTGCCATTTAGAGCAAATATACCACTTGTATTTCTTTCAATCATACGAGCCAGAACCCGGGCACAAACATAAATTTATTAGATGAAAAGGGGCCGGGAAAGTTGCTCACCTCCCACACCCTAGAGAAGTGGGCTAAAGGAAAATTTTCTAAGTGAAAATTTAACACACTAAAAGTCTTCCCTAGAGACTTCGCCTTTAGTTCATTCCCTCATCAGGATACACACTGGTAAACAATCTAGTTTGTCGGTTATTTTTTTCGTATGGAAAAAAAAATCGGTTGGGTTAAGTTTTGATTTAGACTACTTTCCACCTCGTCTATCTTAGCTTTCCACCCAACCACTATAACACGCCACAGTCATGACATCCCGAGCGGAGCACGGGTTTTGCTATATTCAATACTACATCTAACCAGTTCTTCTTCTTCTTCTTCTTCTTCTTCGATCGCTCGGACAGGTTCATATCAATTATGGACGCAGATGCTTCATGCTGCCGTGCAGAGCACGGGTTTATCTAGTATAATTTTAAGTTTACAAGATCTACTGTACATGAGCATCACAATACTTATAAAGCAATATAAGTTGGCACCATTCGAGCACCTGATCAATAACGAGAAACATGTAATTGTAATAGGGTGACCCCCCAAAAAAACCGCAACCCACAAAGTCGTCAATATAAAATGTAATATTAAAGCTATCCATTTGATTTGTTTAGAATTACAACAGAGAGAGAGAGAGAGCGAGAGAGACAGAGAGAGAGAGAGAGAGAGAGAGAGAGAGAGAGAGAGAGAGAGAGAGAGAGAGAGAGAGAGAGAGAGAGAGAGAGAGAGAGAGAGAGAGAGAGAGAGAGAGAGAGAGAGAGAGAGAGCGAACGAACGAACGATTGAAAATGTTATTTATTCAGGGTAATGAGATAAGCTAATTAGTTACAGCTTTTTTCACTCAGCCCTAAGGCAAACAACAAGAAGGCAACAAACAAATAAAATTAAGAACAAAAAGGAGAAAACCCCCAGAAAAAACCCCCAAGAACATTATTTACATAATGAGAGAGAGAGAGAGAGAGAGAGAGAGAGAGAGAGAGAGAGAGAGAGAGAGAGAGAGAGAGAGAGAGAGAGAGAGAGAGAGAGAGAGAGAGATGAAAGATGAACAATGTTTTATTGCCATTAGCAATATTCCTCATGGCAAGGGGGATACAAAATGTTTAAATCAGTTATAATATATGGCACCCACTCGCACAAGCATTCATACACAACTCAAACGCGCACGCGCACCCCCACACCCACCCACCCCACCCCACCCACCCACCCACCCACCCACACACACACACACACACACACACACACACACACACACAAACACACACCCACACAAACACACACACACACACACACACACACACACACACACACACACACACACACACACACACACACACACCACTCACAATTAGGCGAGAGAGAGAGAGAGAGAGAGAGAGAGAGAGAGAGAGAGAGAGAGAGAGAGAGAGAGAGAGAGAGAGAGAGAGAGAGAGAGTCTGTGATATGTCCTGTCCCCAAGAAAACCAAACCAACCTCACTAAACGACTATCGTCCCGTCGCTCTGACCTCAATTCCTATGAAATGTTTTGAAAGAATCGTTCTTAAACGCATTACAGCACAGACAACACAATACCTTGACCCAAACCAGTTCGCATACACGCCTAAAAGAAGCATTGACGACGCAACTCTCATTCTGCTCCACAACGCCTACACTCATCTCGAAAAGCCTGGATCCTTTGTGCGTATTCTGTTCATAGATTTCTCTTCAGCTTTCAACACTATCCAGCCTCACCTAATGGCCACAAAACTTCTTTCCTATCAGGTAGACCTCCGTTTATTAAATGGATTATTAGTTTTCTCGTCAATAGGTCCCAGTCTGTCCGCTTTGAAAATGCTCTCTCTTCTATCAAATACACTTCCATTGGCTCTCCTCAAGGCACTGTCCTCTCACCTGTTCTCTTTACCCTGTACACAAACGACTGCACTGGCACTGACACTACTCCACTCATTAAATATTCCGATGACTCTGCTCTCCAAGATCTCTCAAATTCTGACCAAGTGTACTCTGACCATGTTCACGATTTTTCCAACTGGTGTGAGAAGAATTACCTCGATCTTAATGTGCAAAAGACAAAAGAAATGGTGATTGATTTTAGAAGAAGCCCTTCAATTGTGCCCGATCTTTTTATCAATGGGATGAAAGTTGAGCGAGTGAGTGTGTATAAGTACTTGGGGACGATAATTGATGATAAATTGAAGTTTAATGCCAATGTTGAAGCCATACATAAGAAGTGTCAATCGAGAATTTATTGTCTCCAGAAACTTAGAAGCCTAGATGTAAACAGAACAGTACTGCGTGGATTTTATAGATGTTTTATTGAATCTATTTTAACCTTTTCCTTTATTTGTTGGTTTGGTAGTTTGAGCGTTAAGAGTAAGAATGTG
>CM065695.1:14332443-14342443 GCA_017654935.2 Phymorhynchus buccinoides | reverse complement strand
CAATTTTACTTGTTTGCCAAAAATAAAAATAGGGCTCCACTATGTTACATGCGCATACATATAATTAAATTTTAAAGAAAGGGGTAGGGGTGCATAGAAATAATTTTAATTTACACAGTAAAATAAAAATTAATTCTGTTTTCAGATGCACAAGTGTCTACATAACAGTATTCTCTCTATACAGGCATGGGAATTGTCATGGGAATTCCCATGCCTGCTATAGTAATAAAAATCAGACGTGAGCCTTGCCACGGACGCAACACACACACACACACACACACACACACATACACACACACATACACACAGACACACAACCGAACATGTACGATACTATAGACTCACTTTGTTTTAAAAAACGACGTGAGCCAAAAAGAGATGAAAACAAACGCATATTCAGCTATTCTATTATTAGTTTTCTATTATTTGCTTTGTCCTTGGACGAAATTGCATGTTATGCCTGGGCGAAATTGCATGGGGTATGGACGAAATTGTCACAAGACACATGACTTTGTTTGCAGCCATTTCCTGCTGAATATTCATGAGAAAACCGTAAACAATTTCAGTAAGCGGCTTTCTGAGAATCGATTCAATGCTGGCTGGCTGCTGCTACTCCCCACCCCCTCTTCTCTCTCTCTCTCTCTCTCTCTCTCTCTCTCTCTCTCCTCAAAGGGTTTCTTTATATCTTTAGACACAGGTTGATAGATACGTTTATTCAAGAATGGTCAGGTAAGAGACGGGGACAGGTATTTGTGTTACAGATCATTTAAAACAATATTTGAAAAGGAAATGTATATATGCCAGGCTGAAACTTATTCATTCAGAGTGGCGCTGTCTCAAATAAGATTAGGTGTGCTACCAATAAATAACAACGCGTTCAGATATAGTGAGAATGATATGTTAAAACGGTGCCCTTTTTGTCAAACTGAATGTGAGAATGAAGAGCACTTTCTATTAAGTTGTGATATTTATTCAGATTTGCGTTTGAAATTCCTTCAAAAGCTTGCAAGATTACCTTTGAATATCTTGTTGAAGTCAGACAATCAAAATATGAATTCTCAGTTGTCTAAATTCGTTTTCTATGCCATGAAACGAAGGACTGCATATTTACAGTAAGCAATTTATTCAAAGGAATGCTAAGTGTTTATAACATGTGCATCAGTATAATGGTGTTTATGGTTTTTGTGTATGGAGTAACCCCATGTCATTATTATTCTATTTATCATTTCCCCATTCCCTGATTTGAATTGTGGTCTGTGGCCAATGTTCAATTAAAACATTTCGTTCGTTCGTTTCGTTCGCTCTCTCTCTCTCTCTCTCTCTCTCTCTCTCTCTCTCTCTCTCTCTCTCTCTCTCTCTCTCTCTCTCTCTCTCTCTCTCTCTCTCTCTCTCTCTCTCTCTCTCTCTCTCTCTCTCTCTCTCTCTCTCTCTCTCTCTCTCTCTCTCTCTCTCTCTCTCTCTCTCTCTCTCTCAAACAATGTTGAAACCGTGCCACGCGACATCGACAAGCTGTCGACACGACAGGAGAACACAGTAATTCAACATCCCCTCAGACAATCCACCCTCTAATCCTCAGCCCTCTAGCCCTGAGTCTAGTATCACTCTACGCCAACTCCTAGGCAAAGTGGGTGCCCCCTCTAGCTCCGCTGACGGCGTAACAATTGCTGGTTGCCAGGGTACTCAACCCTCAACAAATCCTACAACCCAACATTCTGCTGCCCACGCCTCATTTGAACAGACCGCCCCAAACAATGTCTATGTCCCCCCCTTTCCCCCCTTCCATTACAATCCGTGGTTACAAATGCAGCGCTATTTGTCTCCTCTCTCAAACCTGAATACCTGCTAAGTCTCTACAGGCCTCCACCCTTCAGTCCTCCCCCCCTTCTACCAACTTTCTGTCTATTGCCTCATGACGGCCTAACATAGATTCGCTCCCCTTGGACTGCTGGTCTCGGTTTCTGCGACTTGAACAAACCCGGGTGTAGCTGCGAATTGGGATTCGAACGAGCGGTGTGGGAGCAACGCCACTGTACAGCCCGGAAGATGGGACAGCAAAAAAAAAAACCCAAAACAACAACAACAACTTTCTGTCTATTTCTTAGCTCCCCCCCCCCCCTTCCTACCCCTTACCACTTGGTTTGTTTTTATTTGCATTTACGACTGTTAACTTGAGTGAAATGCTAAAGAATGCTATTACTTTGTTGCTGTGGATGACTGTTCCGTGAATTTGTTCTGAAATAACCAGACCCTACGTTATTTGCACTGTATGCTTAATAACCCATACCTTCTTCACCTTCTTTTTAATTTTTTTGTCTTGCTTCAGATTTTTGCTTTGAGTTCACTTGTTTTTCTTTCTAATTTTGTAATTTACTTTTTATGTTGTGTTACTGAATACTTTAATAGTCCTGTATTTGTTGACAATGTATTCTAAAACTAATGGAACTCGTATTGCACACGTCAGTCAGTGTGTATCTTTTGTATAATAAGTTACCAGACATATATGTATGCTTCTGAATCCACATTTTAGGCCTCAGCGAGACTCGGCTTAACCCTTTCACCGCCAACCATATTTAAGCCAAAATGTCCATTAAATTAATATGGTTAGAGAACAAAAAACATCTGCAGTATTGGGGATTCTTCTGTGACACATATATAAAATAAGGTCCATCATTACTTCCCAAAACTAAGACAACAGGGTCTTTGGATAATAGACCCCAATTTGATGCCTTTTAGTGGCATAGGTGTTAAATCACTGTGGTGCTAAAATGTGACTTCGGCGGTGAAAGGGTTAATACCTATATACCAGACAATATGCTCACAATCCCCAACTACAACATTATTCGCCGTGACGCCTCTACACCGCGCGAAACTGGCCTTGCTGTCTACATTCATGACAGTATTTATCCCTTTGCACAAAGGAGATTAGACTTAGAAACCACAGATATAGAGTGCATTTGGCTAGAAGTAAGATATTCTAAATCATCACCTTTATTAGTTGGTTACCTATACAGAAACCCTGCCTCTACATATGATTGGCTGGATCATTTCGTATTTTTGATGGGCAATGTGAAGGTAAACAATCGTAATATATTGCTACTGGGTGATTTCAATTATGACTTATTGAAGCCTCAAACTTCATGGCGATCAACTACTACCCTATTTGGTCTCCAGCAACTTGTACTACCAGAGTCACTCCCACTTCAGCAACACTACTTGACCACGTTTACACCAACAACACGTCCCTAGTCACTGATGTCAATGTTCTAGATACCATATGTATTAGTGACCACTACCCTGTTACATGCACATGGATGTACAGACCTCCTAAGACTCAAACCAAAGGACACACTCTTAAACACTTTCATAAACCTGAAACCTGAATTCTTCGTGCGTGCGTGCGCGCGTGTGTGTCACGTGTGCGTGTGCGTGCACGCGCGCGCGCGTGTGCATACATGCGCATGTGTGTGTGTGTGTGTGTGAGAGAGAGAGAGAGAGAGAGAGAGAGAGAGAGAGAGAGAGTTTGGGAGGGGGGGAGAGAGTTTGAGAGAGAGAGAGAGAGAGAGAGAGAGAGAGAGAGAGAGAGAGAGAGAGAGAGAGAGAGAGAGAGAGTTTGTGAAAGGGGGAGGGAGAGAAAGAAAGTAGCAGCAGAAAGCTTACTCAGCCAGCCAGCTTCGCAGAGTAAGTATCCTTTGGCTCTAAAGCCGAACCTGCGCCGCGCACGCGTAAAATCGTACGGAGATGCGATGCGATTGGGTGACGCGAGTCGCGATTGACGCGAAACACTGCCGTCTAAAACTAATAATTCTGCCATGTTCGCTCACGTTTATACTGAAGCAGACCCAGTACTGGTACATGAATTTCAGGAGAATCATGACTCGCATCGTCGAAGTCGCATCGCATGCACATCCGAATCGTATGTAGTGTAGCAGGCCTTTTAAAGTGTCAACGACGATTAGTACTATAGCCACGACTCACTTTGCAATATTCTACTCAAGTCTCTCCTATCGCTTTGTCGTATTAGTCCACGTTGATTGCAACGAGGTACTGATAATATGATAATACAAGAAATTCAGTTGATCAAAGATCAACTGAAATAAAGTCGAGCCAAAACAATGTTGACATTTCAATTTACAAATAAAAAAACCTCAGCCTTTATTTTTGATTATGACAGCACTCACACATTCATAAATGACACTGTTATCAATAGAAAGAATGTGTTTTCATGAACAAACAATAAGAACTGCATCAAATTGAATTATCAGCAACAGAAAGTGTAAAACACCTTGTAATTGTTTTGCAAAAATATGTGCATAACATACACTAGTAACAAACTTTTGTGTCTTCAGTCTGAGGTTGCCTCCCCTTAAACCGAACGGGCCATAAAATTGTTCATTCAGCAATTATAACATTGTATTAATGTAACCAAAGAGTGCTATTAAAAATAGCAATAACATTTTTGTTAAACAATCCTAACATTGTGAGTAAAGGGTGCTACTGAAAAGGGCCATAACTTTTCGTGCTAAACCCCCCCCCCCCCCCCCCCCCCCCCAGCTAAGGAGTTGGTTTTCCTGACCAAATGCCACTTAACAGTTAACTGACTTTTCTTTTGCTGGAAGCAGAAGTTGATTATATCAGTTAGCTACTTAACTGGAATAAGAAAAGACACTTAGCTTCTTAACTGGTATCTTAAAGCCAGTTAAGTAATGAACTAGTATTTTATCATTTTTGAACCCCATTGGCTATGTGGCTATGTTTTGAGGCGCGGAAATCTAAGACCAGCAGTCCCAGGGGAGCGAATCTTTCTTAGGCCATTAGGAGGCAACCAATCGAGGAAGAACCAGACTTTGAGATCGAGTTTTAAACACAAAGAGGATAGGGTTAGGATCAGCCTAGGGTTATTGTCATGAAACTGAAAGAAACCAGACGTTGAGATCGAGAGTAGTAAACACGAAGAGGATAAGGATAGGCTAAGAGGATAGGGTTAGAGTTGTAAAACTGAAAAGAATCAGACTTTGTCATTGAGAGTCATAAACATGAAGATAATAGGGTTAGGATCAGCCTAGGGTTGTTGTTATGAAACTGAAAGAAAGAAGACTTTGAATTTTGAGATAGAGAGTCGTAAACACGAAGAGAGTAGGGTTAGGGCCAGCCTAGGGTTGTTGTCATAAAATTGACAGGAACCAGACTTTGAGATCGAGTCGAAAACACAAAGAGGATAGGGTTACGATCAGCCTAGGGTTATTCTCATAAACTGAAAGAAACCAGACTTTGATGTTGAGACCGTAAACACGAAGCGGATAGGGTTAGGATCAGCCTGGGGTTGTTGTCATTGAACTGAAACGAACCAGACTTTGAGATCGAGAATCATAAACATGTAGGGGATAGGGTTAGGATCAGCTTAGGGTTGTCATGAAACTGAAAAGAACCAGACTTTAAGATCGAGAGTCGCAATTATGAAGATGATAAGGTTAGGATCAGCCTAGGGATGTTGTCATGAGACTGACAGAAACTAGACTTTGAGATCGAGAGCATTAACATGAAGAGGATAGGGTTAGGATCAGCCTAGGGTTGTTGTGAAACTGAAAAGAACCAGACTTTGTGATGGAGAGCCATAAAAATGAATAGGATAGGGCTAGGATCAGCCTAGGGTTGTCATAAAACTGAAAGAAACTAGACTTCGGAATCAAGAGTCGTAAACACGAAGAGGATAGGGGTAGGAGCAGCCTACGGTTGTCGTGAAATTGAAAAGAACCAGACTTTGAGATCGAGTGCTGTAAAAATGAATATGATAGGGCGAGGATCAGCCTAGAACTATTGTCGTGAAACTGAAAGAAATCTGATTTTGAGATCGAGAATCATAAACACTCAGAGTTTAGGGTTAGGGTCAGCCTAGAGTTATTGTCATGAAACTGAAAAGAACCAGACTTTAAGATCGAGAGTCGTAAACAAGAAGAGGATAGAGTTAGAATCAGCCTAGCGTTGTTGTTATTAAACTGAAAAGAACCAAACTTTGAGATCGAGTCGTAAACACGAAGAGAATAGGGTTAGGATCAGCCTACGGTTATTGTTGTAAAACTGAAAGAAACTTGACTTTGAGATCGAGAATAGTAAACATGAAGATGATAAGGATAGGATCAGCCTAGGGTTGTTGTCATGAAACTGAAAGAAACCAAACTCTGATATCAAGAGTCATAAACATGAAGAGGATAGGGTTAGGATCAGCCTAGGCTTGTTGTGAAACTGAAAAGAATCAGACTTTGAGATCGAGTCGTAAACATGAAGAGAATAAGGTTAGGATCAGCCTTGGGTTGTCATGAAACTGAAAAGAACCAGACTTTGAGATTGAGAGTCATAAAGATGAAGATGATAGGGTTAGGATCAGCCTAGGGTTGTTGTGAAACAGAAAAGAACCAGACTTTCAGATCGAGAGTCTTACACATGTAGAGGATAGGGTTAGGATCAGCCTAGGCTTGTTGTCATGAAACTGAAAAGAACGAGACTTTGAGATTGAGAGTCCATAAACATTAAGATGATAGGGTTAGGATCAGCCTAGGGATGTTGTAATGAAACTGAAAAGAACCAGACTTTGAGACTGAGAGTCCCCCCGTAGGAATACCGGGGGGATCTTTTGCATAAATAGTTCCCCCACCTTCTGGAAGTTCTGTGCTTGTAACTTCCTCTAATCTGTTAATCTCTTTGACTCTGCCTTTTCCCTTTGCTTACTGTCATCTACTATCTCTCTGCCTTACCCGGTCCATTCTCCTGCCTTTTTTCACTAAACACTTTCAAAAACATTTCCTGCAGCCGAAGTTGGACTTGCTGGGTATAACTATTTCTTAGTTCGGCGCATAACAGCAGCATGACGCATCTGCGCTCATAATTGAAAGGAAACTGAGCGATCAAAGAAGAAGAAGAGGAGAGATCGAGAGTCATAAACATGAAGAGGATAGGGTTAGGATCAGCCTAGGGTTATTGTCAAGAAGCTGACAGAAACCAGACTTTCAGATCGAGGGTCGTAAACATGAAGAGAGTAGGGGTGGTACTAGTTGAGAGGGAGAGACAGAGAAGGACTGCAAAGGGGAAATAACTTACGAGATAGTCAATGAAAAAAGAAAGGTCAAGAGACTACTAGAGACTAGGAAACGTCAGCGTCAGGATACTGTCTACGTTAGCTTTGTTGCGAGAGCCAGACAGCGCGCGCGCGCGCACGCGAGAGAGAGAGAGAGAGAGAGAGAGAGAGAGAGAGAGAGAGAGAGAGAGAGAGAGAGAGAGAGAGAGAGAGAGAGAGAGAGAGAGAGAGAGAGAGAGACAGAGAGACAGAGAGAGAGAGAGAGAGAGAGAGAGAGAGAGAGAGAGAGAGAGAGAGAGAGAGAGAGAGAGAGAGAGAGAGAGAGAGAGAGAGAGAGAGAGAGAAGAGAGAATTGAATTGAATTGAATTTTTTATTCACAAAAAGGCCAAAGCCCCATATATGAACAAAGGACACTAACATTTTACACATAATAAGCAATAACCTCTGAATACAAAGTACATTATAAGATAAACGTAACCAGTTTAGCAATCAAATTATTCATGACAAAATCGCTTCTCGCAACTGAAAAGCTTTATAAAGAAACAGAGCCACACCACGTACAGTCTTTTCATTTTCTGATGCCATTAACAAAGAGAATCTAAACAAACATGGATTAGCATAAAATTTCCTTGCAATGAATTTTCTACGAAGATCATACAATACAGGGCACGTCAAGAGCAAGTGGATTTCAGAGAGAGAGAGAGAGAGAGAGAGAGAGAGAGAGAGAGAGAGAGAGAGAGAGAGAGAGAGAGAGAGAGAGAGAGAGAGAGAGAGAGAGAGAGAGAGAGAGAGAGAGTTGATGATTTATTGAACTGATTGTATTTTGTATTGTGTTCTTTGGTGGGGTGAGTGGTGGTAATGGTAACGGTGGTGTGTGTGTGTGTGTGTGTGTGTGTGTGTGTGTGTGTGTGTGTGTGTGCGCGTGTGCGTGTGCGTGTGCGTGTGCGTGCGTGCGTGTGTGTGTGCGTGCGTGCGCGCGTGCGCGAGTGAGTGTGTGTGTGTATATGTGCGTACGTGCGTGCCTGCGTGGGTGGGGGTGGTGTGTGTATGTGTATGCCTATTAGCATGTGTGTGAGCGATTATTTGTTTTGTTGTTGAATTTCTTGCTTTTTAATTTTGTTGTTGTTAAGCGCATAGAGCTCCACATTTGGTGGAGGAGTGCGCTATCTAAATGATTCACTATTATGATTATTATTATTATTATTACTAGGAGAGGGAGAAAGTAAGACAGAGACAAAGACAGATGGATACATTAATAAAGAGACCAAGAGAGCAGAGAGAGAGAGAGAGAGAGAGACAAAGACAGATGGATACATTAATAAAGAGACAAAGAGAGCAGAGAGCAGAGAGAGAGAGAGAGAGAGAGAGAGAGAGAGAGAGAGAGAGAGAGAGAGACAAAGACAGATGGATACATTAATAAAGAGACAAAGAGAGCAGAGAGCAGAGAGAGAGAGAGAGAGAGAGAGAGAGAGAGAGACAAAGACAGATGGATACATTAATAAAGAGACAAAGAGAGCAGAGAGCAGAGAGAGAGAGAGGCAGAGAGTGACAGAGACAAATACAGAGACTAAAAGAGATAGTGTGTGAGGAAGACAATCAAAGAGTAAGGCAGTGACAGAGAGAACAAATGAAACAAAGACAGACAGAACAACAAACATACAATGAGAGAGAGAGAGAGAGAGAGAGAGAGAGAGAGAGAGAGAGAGAGAGAGAGAGAGAGAGAGAGAGAGAGAGAGAGAGAGAGAGAGAGAGAGAGAGAGGGAGAGAGAGAGAGAGAGAGAGAGAGAGAGAGAGAGAGAGAGAGAGAGAGAGAGAGAGAGAGAGAGAGAGAGAGAGAGAGAGAGAGAGAGAGAGTCACAACAACACTGTTATTGTACATGTTATGGTTCATGCTCATCTTTGACCGTCAAATGATTGTGTCCGTCAAGTGATGGTGTCCGTCTGCTAAGCCTAGAGACTGACCCTGCTCAACACCACAGCACAGACAGAGTCATAGCACTCACGGTTTTGGTCAGTTGCTAGGCTAATTCATGAGGCTCTCAATGGTATGCATCGCACGCTCAATGAATAAGTGGGGGGGGGGGGGGGGGGGGGGAGTGGGCGGGGGGGGGGGGTAGGCAAGGAATAGTCAATTGCTGGTACCCACGTGTCGTCATATCCGGCCACAAGGAGCGCCATATTATGGGAGACCGCCATCTTAGTCCTTAACTTTTTTTGAAAAATGCCAGATCGATGCTGCGTATTTGGCTGTTCCAATTCGAAACTTATTTAAACTGTATTTATAACATCTGGATGTTTTCTTTACACATTTAGATAACATTTTCACTTGTTTGCACACAAATAAGGACTAAGATGGCGACACTTCCGTTGGAAGGGTCGAGATGCGCACGCAGGTGAGGGGGAGCCATTGATAAATGAACGTGAGGATAGAAGAATGTGAAATCCTGTACATGCATTTCTTCCAAAGAAAGTGTTTGATGAATTTACAATGCTAAGCAATATAGAAAGACAAAGTTTTGTTTCTTACATCTGAGTAATAGCAAAGGAACAGCCTTGCTTCACAGTATATTTCCTCCAAAGAGAATAATTGTCTGCTAAATGAAATCCAGACTCTGTTAGGCTAATGCATATTCATGAGGCTCGCAGGGATCGTGTGCGTCACACGCTCAATGAAAAGGGCAGACAACTCTGATGACAAAACCTCCCCTGACCATCCGCCATGAGCAAAAGTCACGTGACCCTCCATGGACCATGGTGTTCAAAAGTCACGTGACCCTCCATAAGCAAAATTTTGCTCCTCGCTAAATAGTCTTGCGGCTTCCTAGCCGCTCGACAATACAGTAGGTATAATCTCACAATGTCAAGGTTATGTTTTTGCTCTTCTTATGTAGCCTACGCCTCTCTCTCTCTCTCTCTCTCTCTCTCTCTCT
>CM065695.1:14309943-14312443 GCA_017654935.2 Phymorhynchus buccinoides | reverse complement strand
CACATGCCTTCTCTTTACACAGAAAGAATTTGACTTCCAGCACCTCCACCAAGGAAGAATCGCGGATTTGACGGAAACCAGAGCAAAGTGAGTGTTGCGATCTCTGTAAAGGGTGTTTTCCTGGTGTTCTCGACGACGTTTTCTTGAGAAAACCCCCCTCATCCGTCAGGGTGGGGGTGGGGGGAGGGGGTTGTTGATGACTTTTCTTTTTCTTTGTTTTAATAGTCACACACAGTGGCTTTTTGGTGTAGATAGTTTTCAACGCCCTCATGCACGGGCCCAGCCTTTTATTTCGCTCCCGCCTGGGCTCCTCTTGTGTTGGTAGGGCAGGTTGGTTTTTGTCGGAAGGGTAAGACGGGGTAAAAAGCCCATGGGCGGGTAAGAAGCCCATGCCAATTATCTCACGAAACGAAGCAAATTTCGGTCCAATTTTGCCCATGAGACGAGCGTTAATGTTTAGCGTTCGTCTCGTGGGCCAAATTTGACCGAAATTTGCTTCATTTCATGAGATAATTTGGCATGGGCTTCCTCTACCCGCCCATGGGCCTTTTTTTAATTTTTTTTTACCCCGTCTTCCCCTACTGTTTCTTTTACTCAGACCTCACACACAATGGCCCTTGGTGCAGATGGTGTTCAGCACCTCGTGGGCCTCCTTCACCCCCTTGGCCGCAGCGTGGTGGATCAGACGGTGGGACTCACTGCAACGCACGTACACAGATAATGCACGCATTAGAGATCCACCAGATCACGTGTCAAAATCACGGGTTTCACATGTTTTTCCTCTTATAGCTGGAAAGAAATCTTGTTTTGACCAGGTCTCACTCCCCATAGGGGGTCTCGCCCCCAAATTCAAACCGAAACATCATTTTAATTAAAGAGCAGCCTCAATTTGAAGTTGAGGGACATGTGTATGTGGGTCACAGCTACCCAGAAAGAAAACAACAAGGGACTTAATCGTGGTGCGTCAGTGTATCTTTATCCCCCTTGACTGCGAGAGAAAATGAAAGAAAAAAATAACTGTAGAAATCATGCCACGAAAAAGAACAACTGATAGAGCCAGTCTGGGGAAAAATGGTCTGGGGATTATAACTCTCTTGACTGCGTTAGAGCAAAGGCCAGCATATCAGAGTTATTCCTCTTCATCTGATGACGTCATCGGTGATGTCATACAGACAGACATGCAGACAGACAGATGGACAGACAGACAGACAGTTCAACATCTCACCCAGGTTGCAGGTCAGCATCATAGCCCTTCATAGCATACAGACAGACAGACGGACAGACAGACAGTTCAACATCTCACCCATGTTGCAGGTCCGTCTCATAGCCCTTCATAACAGACAGACAGACAGACAGACAGACAGACAGACGGACAGACAGATAAGCCATCATCTCACCCAGGTTGCAGGTCAGTCTCATATCCCTTCATAGCATACAGACAGACACATGGACAGACAGGCAGACAGACAGACAGACGGACAGACAGACAAGCCATCATCTCACCCAGGTTGCAGGCCAATATCTCACCCAGGTTGCAGGTCAGTCTCATAGCCCTTCATAACAGACAGACAGACAGACATTCAGACAGACAGACAGACAGACAGACAGACGGACAGACAGACAGACAAGCCACCATCTCACCCAGGTCGCAGGTCAGTCTCATATCCCTTCAGGTGCCCCACAGCCAGATTGTAAGCTGCGTGAGGGTGGCCTTGGTTCGCTGCTTTCCTGTTCAAAGAATCATTGTTTTGAAATCTTAAAGGTGGACCCTGACGGATGAGTTTTTGCAAGAAACACGTCGAGATCACCAGAAAGACAGCCTTTTCAAAGATCGGAACACTCACTTTGCTCTGGTTTCCTATAAATTAAACCGTCAAAACGGCGATTCCTCCTTGGCGGAGATGCTGGAAAGAGTAGCCATTTTGGATGGGGTGGGTGGAGGTCACTCATTGTGGTTGAAGCGGGTTTTTTTTTTTGTAGTGCATCAAAAAAGAAAAGAAAAAAAGAGAGGAGATATTTCCTTTGTTATGAGCGAAACTCCTTTAGATAAACTACAAAATGTAAAAAAAAAGGCTTGTATTGCGAAAACTTCGTGCAAACGATTTGGCGGCCATTAGAAAAGAGATGGCACGCGCCTTCTCTTTCGGTGAAATAATTTGACTTAC
This sequence comes from Phymorhynchus buccinoides, assembly GCA_017654935.2. Taxonomy (NCBI): domain Eukaryota; kingdom Metazoa; phylum Mollusca; class Gastropoda; order Neogastropoda; family Raphitomidae; genus Phymorhynchus; species Phymorhynchus buccinoides. The sequence continues at coordinate 14,310,278 of CM065695.1, read as the reverse complement.
AGCACCTCCGCCAAGGAGGAATCGCCGATTTGACGATTTGATTTCTAGGACACCTGAGCAAAGTGAGTTTTGCAATCTCTGTAAAGGGTGTTTTCCTGGTGATCTCGACGTGTATCTTACAAAAACTCATCCGTCAGGGTCCACATTTAATGTCATACGCGACACTACGCAGCATGACACAATATAGTACGACAACCCTTCCCGTACCCCGTGGGTGTGTTTGCACCCATACTATTACTGTTTGCTTCATATTTTCTAAACCGTTTATTGAATCTTGCTGAAATTATATGACTTTGTCCATGAAAGATTCGAGCATGTGCACGCCAAAGCTCAAG
>CM065695.1:14257443-14299943 GCA_017654935.2 Phymorhynchus buccinoides | reverse complement strand
AAAACAAAACAAAAATAAACTAAAGAGAGTAAAGTGTGTATGTGTGTGTGGAGGGGGGGGGGGGGTGGACAAGATTAGAAAGACAAGTTGTTGAGCTCCCTCTTGAAAGATACCAAGGAGGGAGCCTCAGCTGCTGCTGCTGGAAGAGAATTCCAAACTGGGATAGTTCTGGGGGAAAAGCTGTATTTGAAAGTGTTTGTTCTTGTTGTGATTTGACTGTATTTGAATGAGTGATTTGACCTACTAGTGCGGGTGTTGCCAGGGAGGAGAAACTGTTCCGCTTTGATGTCTATGAGTATGAGGTCGTTGACGACTTTGTACATCATGGTGGCCTGATGTTTTGATCTTCTCTCCTTTTTTCTTTGATCTTCTTTCCTCAAGTGATTCCTGTTGAAGCTTGGAGAGCATGGCTGTGTAATACTCAATAGTAAGGCCAAACAAAAAAATATTTCTGTTTCCGGGAACATGGCCAAAAAAAATAGGGTAGGTAGGTAGGCTTTCAAAATCTTTTTTTTTTTTCTTCGCGGTGCAAGATTTTTGCCGTATTTGCTGAAATGTTGTCGCAGTCAAAATCGTCGCTCGTTCAAATCAGTCGCCCGCTACTATGAGAGTGTGTATTTGCGACATTGAGCATGAACGACAAATTTCACTCTTTCTTTACTTGAACCATTTTTCCGTACTCCAATCGTTCATATTTCATAATTTTACGGAAAAAAGTGAAATTTGTGGTTCATGCTCAATGTCGCAAATACACACTCTCATAGTACTTTAGTAGCGGGCGACTGATTTGAACGAGCGACGATTTTGACTGCGTCCGCATGATCGCATTTAGATTTAGACATAGAAATGGCAATCGCGTGCCTTGCGCCCGTCATTGTGTTGGCGGATGTTGATCACGAAAGTCTGCGCGAGTAACGGTCCTTGACTACGCCGAGTGAGAGTGCAATGGTTGTTTCCCTTGCATCGTCTGCTCAAATTGCTTTTTTTTTTTTTTTTTTTGAAACTCGTCAACAAAAAAAAATTAGGGTCGGCAGCAAAAACTAGGCTCGGTCGGGTTACCGGAAACAGACATTTTTTTTCCTTTGGCCTAATAGTAATAGTCGACAGGGCCACTTTTGTGGGGGGTGGAGTTGAGATATAACGGAAAGGTGAGGACAGTGGGCAACGGGGGGTGGGTGGGGGGGGTGGGGGGGGTGGTGGAGGTTCAGATCTGGTATTTGGCTGTCGTTTTTCATCAAAACAAATCACTGGTCAACACTCCTAATGTCCTATTGGTCAAGTGACCAACACTCCTATCTATTCTATATTTTTCTTTCCTTTCACAGTTTCAGACAGATTAAATGGACCCGAAGCCTAAATCCTATTTAGAGAAAAGTTCAAAAGATCTTGAGAATTTCGGTTTTCTCCTTTAGAAGTTTCCTTTTTAAACTTGTTTTATTTTCATAATATTTTTAATAAATTGTTGCAATACAAACAAGACAATATAATTCACATGACCAATACATGAAATTTTTTGAAATACCTGTGCATACATATATGACACACACACACACACACACACACACTGATACAGTGACACACAAACACACACTCAATTTTCTCCTAAGTTTAACTTAAAGTTAGTAAGTAGATCTATACATCAGATGAGACACTGACACTTGTGACAGGAAGCCTAAGTTGTCTTCTCTAGGAATTGGATGAAATCTATTATTTTCTACTTTCTTGGGCCTTGAGGTGTTTGTTTATTGCACTTTGCAGGATTTTTATATTGCCTTGAGCCGGCGTCGCCGGATTATGAGAATTTGAGAAACAGCGATTTTCTTACAGTTACACCCACCCTCAAACTTGTACAGTAAAAAGGGCATATATATATGACTCTGTGCCAAAAGGTGAGCACGGAGAGGGTCAGGTACTTACATTCTCAATAAATTGTCACATAACCTTCTGACTGTTGTGCTTATGTTATAAACATATAGACAAATGTCTGAAAAGACACTAGAGACAATATCAGCTTTATAAGATCAGTAGTTATTTAGTTATGTGACAATGAATGTCAAATCAGCCCCAAAATCTGGTCTTCAAAAGTGGACATTGCAAATAGTCATGATTTCAACAAGTGCTAGAACACACAAACTCCAGTAAAATTACTTGAAATTTGGACAGGTTATGCAAAAGTACCTCATTAGTAAACGCTAAAGATTGTAACATTCAAAAATGAAAGTTCTGTTAGTTATTAGACTTAAACCAATGTTGATGACAAACATCAATTAAAAAATAAGTGTTAAATTAAAAAAAAAAAAATTCTGGGTAGCGCTGACAACAGGACACCATCTGATTTTTTGATGTAATCATTTAACCAAAATCAAACTTCCCAACAATTTTCACTTATATAAATCCAAAATACATGAAAATGTCATGCTTTGTTGGAGCAGATATTACTTTATCATAGGAGTATAAAATGTTCTTACAAAATATATTATTTTAAATAATATTGCACTTTCTCTTAAAGGTTCTGACTTAGATGTAACACTTGACATCCGTCATACCTAAGTTATAATGCTCAATAAAATCCTCAAGATATATATTTTTAACTTGCTCTCTTTTATTTTACAATTAAACTGTCATATAAAATTGACCCCTACCCTTATTTAACACCAGCATGTTCATTTCTTTCTTCTGCACTAATCCAAATGTTCAATGTAATCATTTTACTGGACTTGATGTTCGTCATCAAGAAAATGTTAATTATCAAATTTAGCTGGTTTTATTGGTCTAACCATCTAATAAACAAATGAACACCACTTCAGTGGGTTTAGTAATTAATTTAGATTTATCACTTTTAAATTACAGCACTTTGCAGCCTTCATAGAAAGATAAATGAAAAAATAGTGCTTAATGAAAATTATTAATGTAACTATGATGTTCGTCATACATGTCCTATGGTGTAAATAGTGAATTATGATAAATAATTCAATAGTTTAAAAAAAACAACTTTATTCATGCAAGTTATTATTTTCTTTAAAGCATTCTGCTTACTGTAGTTGACAAAAATACAGTTATTCATAGACATTTTGGCCAGAAACTGGAAAATAAATGATTTAGGTAACTTTGATGTTCGTCATACATTTTTCACACATTGTGTAATAAAACAAAAACAATGGCATGAATCAATTAACAGTTTGGTAGAAAATATTCAGTTAACTTGTAATTGGTTTTTTTATGGCATCTTAAGTACTTAAAGACAGAATTAGTGTATTTGATACAACTTTCAAATGTAAAGTGATGACGAAGGTCATTTGTTACCGCAACAGACCCATAATAATCATCATACTAACAGCAAATTTCAACAGGAAATGTCACAGACTAATAGCAAACAATGAAAACAACTTAACACAACATGATTTGCTGGAGCTATGAGAAAATACTGTGACATAACACCATGGTTGTGATGTAATCATTGATGTTCGTCATCAGGTGGGGGACACCACATTATCACTATTTTCTCAGAAATCGGTTGAAAAATTGTCCTGCCACTTTGCACATGTTTTGCCTCATTTATATCCTTTCTAAATATGCATGTATTTAAATGGTATTAATAGTTTCATTTTTTACCCTCTATGTCCACTTTTCATGCCCACCTTTTGGCACAGAGTCATATATATAAGCATTTGCTATATTCGAAGGAATGTAACACTTGTAGTTGTACTACTAGTGTAGTTGTACTAGTCTAGAGGGGTGAAAAAAGAGCAGTAACAGGCATGAGATTTTTCAGTCTTTAGGCTGATTTCAGGCTTTTTTGTGGCCCCATATGTCATTTTTGAGGGGGAAAAGAGACCAAATGAGTATAGAAACACCTCTTATAAGTGCTTAAAAATGAACTAAATGTATCAATTCCACTTTTAATGCTGTTTTTAAGGCTTAGATTACTGAAAGGCTTTAGTTTCAGCCTTTTTCGGATGCTTTTCAGCCTTAATCACAATTTCTCAATCTCATGCCTGAGTAAATGTGTGTGTGTGTGTGCGCTGCTTCTGCACTCTGCCCTTTGCAGGATTTTTGAAATTTCCCAGGAGCACCCATGATGTACTCAGAAACTTGTTTGTGTGATTATATTTTGTTCTGCTTACTTTTCTTTCAGACAGTGGTCAGGAGCTCCAATGTAATACCGTAAAATGCGGACTATAAGCCGCTACTTTTTTCCTCAACTTTGGCCCAGGCGGCTTATTGACTGGTGCGGCTTATCTGTTGATCTTTTCCCATTCTACATTGATCAGTATGATTAAATCTGTTTGGGGCCGCATTCTTCAGCCTATTTTTTTTTAGCTTCTTTAAGTTCTTTAGACTCAAAACTGGTTTTGGTAATCAACTGATTCAAATCTCTTGTTTAAAGTGTCTGGGGACATTAAATACTCATGCTCTGATAGGAGAATTTCTATATATTGCGTTGGTTTGTGCACATGCAATTTTCTCTGCGGCTTATAAACTGGTGCGGCTTATATGTGAATAAATACCTAATATTTTGTCAATTTAAGGGATGCGGCTTACATACAGGTGTGTCATAGTCCAGTTTTTACGGTACTTGTACTGGTCTAGAGGGGTGAAAAAAAGAGTAGCAGTAAATGTGTGTGTGCGCTGCTCCTGCACTCCGCCGGGGCCGCCCCCTTGCAGGATTTTTGAAATTTCCCAGGAGCACCCATGTACTCAGAAACTTGTTTGTGATTATATTTTGTTCCGACATTTTTGTTGTTTTTGAGTTATATCATTTACGCATTGGACTGTAGAGGGGAAGTATTGTTTTTTTTATTTTGATCTTGTTGGTTTTTTGCTCCTTTTGTATGCCTGCTTTTTGCTCCTTTTGCTATCTTTTGCTGTTTTCTTGTTTGTCTATGTTGATAAAGGCGCATTCGCCGAAATATCCAGTAGTTTTGTTTTGTCTCTTGTGAATAAAATAACCGTCACTTTACACTTGTCGTGTAGACTCTAGTTGTTTGTTTGTTGTATACATTTTGTTCTGCTTACTGTCTTTTCTTTCAGACTGTGGGCAGGAGCTCCAAGATGCTGCAGCACATCAACTACCGGATGCGCTGCACGCTGCAGGATGGGCGCACGTTCATCGGCACGTTCAAGGCCTTTGACAAGCACATGAACCTCATCCTGGGCGACTGCGACGAGTTCCGACGCGTCAAGCCCAAGACGGCCAAGAGCGGGGAGCGCGAGGAGAAGAGGGTGCTGGGACTGGTGCTGGTCAGGGGAGAGCACCTCGTGTCCATGACGGTGGAGGGGCCGCCGTCCAGTGATGTGAGAGATGGTTGTTGTTTTTTGTTTGGCGTTCAAAGGGGACTTGAACTAGTCAAGAGACAAGTTGGCCTTTTAATGTTTGTGTGTCAATTTAACCCTTTCACCGCCAAAGTCGCATTTGAGCACCGCAATGATTTAACGCCTATGTCACTAAAAGGCATCAAATTGGGGTCTATTATCCAAATACCCTATTGTCTTAGTTTTGGGAAGTAAGGATATATACCTTATTTTATATCTGTCACAAAAGAATCCTCAATACTGCAGATGGATTTTGTTCTCTATCCAGGTAAATTTAACTCTCTCTTTACTATTGTACGCTATAGTGTACATGACGCGCACAAACGTTCCATACTAGGCGGGTTTGCATCATTACATAAAAATTATTTTAAAAATAATGCTTAACCGCACAGTTTTGAAAATTTGCGGTATTGTTTATAATAATAAAAGCTAGCATATATGTTATAATTCCAAAGTAAAATTTTTATTATTAGCAGATTTAGAAAAAGCATAACAAAGAAGACGAAGAGAGGGGTAGTGACTCGTTTTCATTCATTGCGGTACTAAAAATAGACTGGAAGTTATTTCATTGGTTGAAAACTATTAAGGGACCATAGAGGAACACTTCTATACCAGTTTGGGTTGCCAGGCTTCGCAGAGTTGTGAATTGTGAATGGTTAAACGCTATGTACGCTATACTAGTGTACATTAGTATTGAACGGTTGTAAAGGGAAGCAATCGGCCAGTAAAGAGTGAGTTAATGGACATTTTTGCTTGAAATATGGTTGGCGGTGAAAGGATTAAACAATCACCATGAATTTCTTTCTGTTCAAAAGTCTTTCACATTGGAAATAAATCAACTTTAAAGTGCAACATTTTACGCCACATGGGTGTCGCCATGTTTTTTTTATGCCCCCTGAATATGACGTCACATACTTGGTTAACTAGTGCTTGGGATATAAGCCTAAAGGTATAAATATATAATAGGTACAGTGTGTGTACATGTGTTCATTACACACAGACGCAGTGATGCACCAAGGATAAAAAACTAAGGACAAATTGTCCTGAGAAGAAAAATCATAGGACAATGTCCTGGCTCTTGCAGAACTCAATGGGGCAAATCCCATCTATGTTCAGATTTCAATAGGACATTTGTCCTGACAGGGGAGAACACAATAGGACATTTTTAGTTTTAATTGGATTATGACCGGGGCCTTGGGACATCACTGACAGACAAACAGACAGACACACACACGTGGAGATTGGTGTTCTTTGCTAAGACCCAGCACCAGACTGGAACTCTGCCTCTGTTTCATACACTGAGATGCGAACACCACCAACTTAAGATTATCGCCCTTGCCTGTCAGGAGGAATTTTAAGCTTTACGTCCTCCCGGCCGAAGCCATATGGGACATTACTTTTTACTTGTGGTTTTTAGAAAAATTGGCAGCGCCCAATAGGGGACTCGAACCCCTGACCCTCAGATTAAAAGTCTGATGCTCTACCGACCGAGCTAACCGGGCTACCAACCTGTCAGGAACTAGTGGAACCTCCCTTATAAGACCTTCAAAAATCATCCAAAATGAGGTCTTATAAGGGAGGTAATTTTAATACTCACAAAGAAGGGCAATGTCACTCAGCAGAAGTGCAGTGTCTCCTCGGTTGGTTGCCTCCTGACGGCCTAACATAGATTCGCTCCCCTTGGACTGCTGGTCTCGGTTTCTGCGACTTGAACAAACCCGGGTGTAGCTGCGAATTGGGATTCGGAACGAGCGGCGTGGGAGCAACGCCACTGTACAGCCCAGAAGATGGGACAGCAAAAAAGAAAAAAAAAAGAAAAAGAAGGGCAATGTCTCAGAGAAGTAGGTCTTACATGGGAGGGAGACTTATAATGGGAGGTCATATAATGGAGGTTCCACTGTATATTCTTCTTCATCAATCGCTCAGACAGGTAGTTATATATAATAATATAGCCACAGAAAATTATCTGCCTCTGACTCATCACTAGGTGGCATGGGCAGTTCGGGCGTAAAATTATTGCGCTTTCATGTCGGCGAAGTAGTATAAAGCCCCATTAAGAGCCTCTCATCCTTCCTTCTTTAGCTGCTCAGTCAGTGTGTTGCTGTTGAATGAAGTGAGCCTTTGTTCCTGATTTTGTTCCTAGTAGAGTGAGCGCAACATGAGAAGTCTTTCTACCAGAGACTGAGTCTGTAACGGTCACAACATAGCGCAATATTATATGGTGGCAGGGTGGGGGTCTATGGAGTACTAGAATTCTTAGGAATCCTCTAAAATAATGTGCAGGGGGTCCCAGGGAATGAGGGATGCACTGTAAAAATTCTTTTTAGCATTCACAATGTTATTGGAACCCTCTATCCCTCCTCTAGGACCCTTTATACTGTAAGTGAAGGAGTCCCTGGGACCCCTTGTTTTGCGGGACAATTGGGAGCCCTGGGTGGCCTCCTCAAACCTTCAATCTGGCACTTTTCAATGTTTTTTTTTTCTTTTTACGCTGATCTTAACTCAAATAGAATTTTTATTTGCAGATGCAGGCCTATTTACAATACAGATCAACTTGCATTTTGATTTGTTTGTTTGGGGCGATTTATGCTTATTTCTGTATGCAGTATTTTTGTGTAGCAATAAAAGCTTTTTTTTTTCAAATATTTTTTTCCTTTCTCTCCACAGGAGGGCATTGCCCGTGTTCCACTAGGTGGGGCAGCAGGAGGCCCCGGTTTGGGTCGTGCTGCGGGTCGCGGGATGGGGGGACCCTCGGGGTCCGGGGGCCCTGGTCTGCAGGGCCCCGTGAGGGGGGTGGGGGGACCCTCCCAACAGATGATGGCCCCGGGCAGGGGGGCAACCATGTCTGCACCGCCACGGCCCAACATGCCTCGCATGCCCATGGGTGGAGGTAAGGAAAAACGGTGGTCGTGTGTGTGCAGTGATTGCTTTAACTCATTCAAGTCGTTCCGGACATATATGTCCGGAATTAGTAGATAGCTGTCAATTTGATGCATTTGCTTCAAGGGAAGTAAATCTGTGTGCACTTGGTCACTTCTAAACTTGCTTCGCTCCCTTAGACCACAATTTTGCCTCTGACTTTGCTTTTGTAGTGGTTTGTTGTGGGGAAACCAATCGGTGTAGAGTTTTTCTATATAAAGTCTATATTAAAAAAAAAAGTCTGATCTACCACTTCCCTATGTCTAAACCTGAAGTAAAAACCCGTAATCTTCTTTCATTTCTCCTTTTGTTTATTTATCATTGTATGATTTGTTTGTGTGTATGGCTGGAGAGATTTGTGAGTTTTTGTATTAATTCAAAATTGTGATGCGAATGAGTTAAGTTTAGTGCAATGCTGATAGCATGACCTGAAAAAGATACTGACCTGTCTGTCAATCCCTGTGCTCCCAGAGACTGAGTAGTGATTAATTTTTGCTAGGACTCAGACTTGTTTTTAGCAGAGGCTTTTGCTCACTTTCTCTTTTGTACGGCTTCCACTGGTTTCTGTTTCCCTGGGACCGGTCCTGGCACATCTTGTTGGTGGGGTAGTCATTGATGGGACTGGTTTTCAAAATTCCTGGAGCGATCATTGATGTGTGTGTTTGAGAGAGAAAGAGTTGATAGGAACACCTGGCACAGTGCATAGACCAAGCTCTTCAAGTGCTTGACTATCTTCGATTGATTCTGACCGAGTTGCTTCACTTGAATTGACACGAAATAATCGCTTTGGAGATTTAGGGTACTGTTCACAAATATTTATTGAAAGATTTTTTATATGCTGCACTCTCTCCTTTTCCTCCCAATAAGTAACTCATTGTGCCCTGCACCTGGCAGAACAGTGGAGCTGTCAGCATCTGTGCCCATTAAATTGTTGGGCAAGCAGTATTGGTTTTACCATTCCTTTAGACGTGGCTGTACAGGCGTTTCTCAGATAAAGTTTTAAAAAAATGTCAGCCTTTTTTTCTCCATTCAACTTGATTTTTTTTAAAATTCATGCTGTCTCAGTGTGAATACAGGCCCTGTTTTTTAACTCTCCTACTGCCTTGGGCGAACATGTGCACCATGATTTTGCCAGTACGTCACTGCCAGTGTCGTAGGTAAACATCTTCCACATGGTTGTCTATTTTTAAGGCTTATATAATTAATTTAACACATTTAGTAAAGTAGGTGATCACTTTGTGTTCTCCTGGGCCTGTATTCACATTCAGATAGTATGAGGCTTATCATGATATCTTAGAAGTCCTTCTAAAGTAGTAGGATTTAATAGGTCTTTAGGACTTCTAAGATATGATGATAAGTCTCATACTCTCTCAATGTGAATACAGGCCCCGATTGGCAGAGGTTACAAACAGAAAATACCAGGCGCTTGAAGAGTTGAACAACTTGTTGTTTGGGAAGGAAAGTGGGAGTGTGGAGCCCTGATGCTTGAGGTACGTAATCACATTTGTGTATCATGTTTTCCAGGTCCGCGGGGCCCACCGATGCACATGATGGGAGGACCGGCCGGCAGGGGGGGCCCCATGGGGCCCGGCATGATGGGAGGTGAGCTTCACCCGTTATCTCATCATATTTTTCGGACTATAAGAGCAGACCTGCCTACCCATACGATTTTTCCGTATTTTGTACAAGATTTTGAGAGCCCCAGTACGGCAGTACGGTAAATGGAAAATTAATATGGCAAAAATTTGAACTTAAGGTCGTCTAAGGTCGGTCAAAATCGAGTCTGTTTTTCGTCATTTCGCATGGCGGTTAATGTTCCGTTTTGGGGTTTTCGGAATTTTGAGAAAATACGGAATTTTATTTCGTGGAGTACCTAAAAAAGAAATTGGGGGTAGGCAGGTCTGTAAGAGGCACCTCTTATATGCAGGCATCGGAATAGTCTAAAGTCCAGTCCTCTGAAAACTGCGGTACACGGGCCATCAAGGCCCCTGATTGTAGAGGGACAACACTGAAATCAGTTCCCAATATAACCAAAAAGGTTTAATGCAGGGAGAAATCACTTTAAAAATGCTATTTAACAGAAAAGAAAACACTCCATAAAAAGGCAAAACCTCTGACAGTAGAAGCCAATCCTCTGTCAGAAATTCTTAATCCTCAGACAATTCTGATGCTTGTATAACTTAGGCGCACCCCCCAAATTTGACCCTAATAATTGATAAAATACAGTGGAACCTCCCTTATAAGACCTTCAAAAATCATCCAAAGTGAGGTCTTATAAGGGAGGTCAGGTAATGTTGATACTTACAAAGAAGGGCAATGTCTCAGAGTAGGTCTTATATGGGAGGGAGTCTTATAATGGGAGGTCTTATAAGGGAGGTTCCACTGTAACTATATTTCAAATTCATTTTGTAAAATGTGAGAGGTGCGCCTTATAATGTGAAGTGTGTGCCAAATACTGCGTAGAATAAATTGATGCTACAGTGGAACCTCCCTTATAAGACCTCTCTCATTATAAGACTCCCTCCTACATAAGACTTACTTCTCTGAGACATTGCCCTTCTTTGTAAGTATTAAAATTACCTCCCTTATAAGACCTCATTTTGGATGATTTTTGAAGGTCTTACAAGGGAGGTTCCACTGTATCCATCACAAGTTGAATGCATTCAGTGTTCCGTTGTTTATTTATTAGGATTCCACTCTTATTATTATTATTATATTAACTGATTTTTGTTCTTGCCCTTTTACCGGATCATGCTTTTGACTACACAGACACGATGGCGGGGGTCTTCCACGACCCCCTACTCAGCAAAGAGCGAATTCCTAGGTGTTTATCCCTGTCCGGATGGCGGGGGTCTCCCACGACCCCTACTTGTCAATGAGTCACCATGTGTTTATCCCTGTCCGGATGGCGGGGGTCTCCCACGACCCCTACTCAATGCACTGCAGTGCTCTTTAAAGTAGGGGTCGTGGGAGACCCCCGTCATCCAGACAGGTATATCAAAATTACGCGTCATATTACGTCATTTATATTTTATACACATTAATGAAATTTAACACACTTAAAGCCATTTATGTTTTTGACAAAGTCATGAAATTTCATGAAGATTGCTTAAATAGTTTTAGAGATATAACATGTTTTGTGTGTCAAGGGGTCGTGGGCGACCCCAGAAGTCCGGTAAAGGTTAAGGTAGATCACTGTTAAAGATTGCACTATTGATTTGAACATGTGATGTAAATATCCTTTCGAAATGTTTATTTTCAAGTCATATATTTTCTACTTAGTGAGTGCATGTATCGCACAAAAAACGTATATTCAAAAACTTGCGACCTTTTTTAACCCTCTCACTCTGATCAATCGAACCGAGAATCGATCCTATTGCATAAGAGAGGGGGAGTAATTCGTTCACAGACTATTGGGTGCTTTCCCTTGCTGTAAAGACCAAAAACCGACCCGGGAGTGTCAGAAACAGGAAGAACTAACTTAGTATATTGCATTGTGGGTAGGGAGAAAGTGAAAGTGAACCTACTAGACCTGGCATTCAGCGGTGGCTATCGGGGGTTACGGGATTCTGATAATCCATTTTGGACAGGTCCTGGAGACTGTGGGGATCACAGGGTTAAGGTGGGCTTATAATAAATGTCTAAAATTGTAAGAAAACTATGTCGTAGTTAACTCATGACTTCTTAAAAAAAATAAATAAAACAATTGTTTTATCTTGTGTCAGTCAGCCCATTCTAATGTTAGTGGACAAAGTGAAGGGCGGGAAAAACCCACACCATAACCTATTTACTGGATTTTCTTGCCAAGGAAAAGGTGGTGACAGTGTTTATTTATTTATTTATTTTTACAACAAAAGAAAGCTTTTCAAACCTGTACAGTGTGCAGATATCTTCATGGGTGCTCCTGGGAAATTTCAAACTTAGACTTAAAGATCCACCAGATCACAGGTGTCATAATCACGGGTTTCACGTGTTTTTCCTCTTATAGCTGGAAAGAAATCTTGTTTTGACCAGGTCTCGCTCCCATACAAATGCCCCCAAATTCAAACCGAAACATTTTAAAGAGCAACCTCAATTTGAAGATGAGGACATGTGTATGTGGGTCACAGCAACCCAGAAAAAAAACAAGGGACTTAATCGTGGTGCGTCAGTGTATCTTTAAAAAATCCAAAAATGTAAAGTTCCTGGTAAAGGCATGTAAATATTTATCTGTATTCATTTGTTTTATATTCTACATCAGAGAAACCAACAAAACGTTTATAAATAGGAAATTTGTTGCTTCTCAAATTCTCATAGTCCGGCTCCAGGCAATAAAAAAAAAAAATCCTGCATTTCAGGACATCCTGAAAGCAGGAGCATCCATGTGATGTATCTTGAATAGGGCATTTGCCACGAGAGTTCGAACTCTATACAAGACTACTAACTTGCCCGAGCTCGTTCTGCCCGAGTTGCGTTGACCTTTCTAATTCAACTCTCTAAATTCAACTGACATTCAAGGTCGCTGGCATGCAGCAAATGCCCTATTGAAACTTAAATTATCTGCTCTTTTATGTATTTTTTTTCAAATATTTTTTTTGTTTAATTGCAGGACCAGGAATGAGAGGGCCTCCCATGTAAAGATCAAGTTCATCGCAATTTTGTCATTTGTTCATATTGTTGTGATCAAGTTTTATTTGCTTGTTTTGTTATAGGGAGGGGCAGGGGCAATAAACGTTGAAAATGATTTGAACCATCTTATTAAATGTTGCTTGAATATTTGGGAGCATCTTGGAGAATCTGAATGTCCAGTTGAACTGAATATCTAGTGACATTTTCAATATTCTTTTAACTTATTATTACAGACAAAAGGTGGGAAACGAAATTGCCTTAAACTTTAGGCAGAAGGAATACTGAATTTGATCTTGTTGGGAAATGTTATACAGGAAAATGTCGTACGTTTTCTTTGAAAATAAACAATGTAAAAAGTGGTATTTTTGCCTTTGCTTTTACAAGCTGTATGAAGAAGGTAATATGTTGTGAGAGAAAATGTATGCATATTACATGTATAAAATGGATGCACCCCTTTTCACAAGCGCAGGGAAATATCCAAGCAATGCACAAATAATGGGCAACTTATAATTATGACGATAATTTGACCGCCAGGGGGCAGTCAAACCAGTAGGGGCTTAGCGCGTGATATTCTTAGTTGGGCGTAGCGAGAGAGGGAGATGACCCCGCCCCCTCTCTCACTACACCCAACTAAGAATATCACGCACTAAGCCCCTACCGGTTTGACTGCCCCCTGGCGTCATATTATCGTCCTAAGTTGGCCATTATGTTGACCAAATCTCTCTCTTACTCATATACACTCGCAAAAATTAGCCGACATACAATCACACACCAGGCATGAGAATTGTCAGGGGATTTGATGTGGCAGAGGCTATCCCTTTATTTCTGAGGGCAATCGTGAATGTCATACTGATGCCATTTTGGTCGGTTTTGGTTGGAACTGCTTTCACAGTTGGCCCTCTTCTATGTAAGGCCTTAACCCTTTCAACGCTAGCCATTCCTCTGCCAAAATTTACCATTAAACTTACCCGGGTAGAGAAAAGATTGTGTCTGCAATATTGGGGATATGCATAAAATATGGCCTGTCCTTACATCCCAACATTAAAGGTGGACTCTGACGGATGAGTTTTTGCAAGAAACACGTCGAGATCACCAGAAAGACAGCCTTTTCAAGGATCGGAACACTCACTTTGCTCTGGTTTCTTATAAATTAAACTGTCAAAACGGCGATTCCTCCTTGGCGGAGATGCCGGAGAGAGTAACCATTTTGGATGGGGTGGGTGGAGGTCACTCATTGTGGTTGAAGCGTTTTCTTTTTTGATGTGCAGTAAAAAAAAAAAAAGGAGCTATTTCCTTTGTTGTGAGCGAAACTCCTTTAGGTAAACAGTATAAAATTTAAAAAATAAAAAATAAGGCTTGTATTGCGAAAAGTTTGTGCAAACGATTTGGTCTAGACACAGGCGGCCATTAGAAAAGAGACGGCAAACGCCTTCTCTTTGGGTGAAATAATTTGACTTCCAGCACCTCCACCAAGGAGGAATCGCCAATTTGACGGCTTGATTTATGGGAAACCAGAGCAAAGTGAGTGTTGCGATCTCTGTAAAGGGTGTTTTCCTGGTGATCTCGACGTGTTTCTTACAAAAACTCATACATCAGGGTGCCCCTTTAAGAACATAAGGTCATTGGTCAGCAGACCCTCATTTGATGCCTTTTAGTGACATGGCTGTTAAATCATTGTGGTGCCAAGAGGTGACAGTGCCCCTTTTTCAGAGGATTGGGCCTTTGGCAATTCTGATGCCTGCATGCGCGCACACACACATGTACTAACATGAAACTCAAATTGCACGCTGGTAACTGCACAAATGTTTTCTTTTTTTCTTAATGTAGTTTTTCCCCAACACACAATGTCAAACCTACAGCAGCACATCATCCTCGTATCACTGGTCATTTAATGCGATTGTGGCCTTGCCAAGCAGGTCGCATCAAAAAGCAAGACCAGAAACCACAAAATGATATTCACTTACTGTACATGTCCTATTAAACAAAACGACAAATTATCCTCTGAAGTAGGAGTGTGGCTACCCACGGGGCGGGGTCAGGGCTCCCAATCGTCCTGTAAAACAAGGGGTCCCAGGAACTACACTTACAGTATAGAGGGTCCTAGAGGTGGGATAGAGGGTCCCAGTGGCATTGCGAATGCTAAAAATAATTTTTCTAGTGCATCCCTGGGACCCCCTGCACATTCTTTTAGAGGGTCCTTTAGAATTTTAGTGCTTCATAGACCCCCAAATGCGGGTCCCTGGGGGTAATCAAAAACGGTCACACACATAGTTCTCATCCCTAGCTGGTGCAATTGTACCAGTGTTTGTACCAGTGTACCAAGTGCTTTGGCTGTTGGGATGATCCCTGGAGTCTTTTAGCCAGGCTACGAAAACACAGACCTGCCTACCCCCAATTTCTTTTTTTAGGTACTCCACAAAATAAAATTCCGTATTTTGCAAGGAGACCCAAAAACGGAACATTACAGAACATTAAATCGCCATGCGAAATGACGAAAAACTCGATTTTGACCGATCTTAGAAGACCTTAAGTTCAAATTTTTGCCGTATTAATTTTCCATTTACCGTACTGCAGTACTGGGGCTCAAAATCGTGTACAAAATACGGAAATATTGTATGGGTAGGCAGGTCTGAAAACACCACCAAAACCCCCATTAAATGCTGCTTTATTGAAGCCCAATTTTACACCACCAAAACCCCCATTAAATGCTGCTTTATTGAAGCCCAATTTTAGTCTAACAATAAAATCATTTGAAATGAGAGAAGAATCGATTCTGAAATATTCTGACTTCAAAGAGAAGAAAAAAAAATCAGCAGTTTTAGATTTAGTATCCATGCTTTTATTGGCCACTGCAACTAGGGTTATTAACGCCCAACAGTTAAGCTCTTGCTGGTCAGTACTGAAAAGGGCAGCTATGCTTTTACTGGCCACTGCAACTAGGGTTATTAACACCCCTGACAGCAACAGTTATACCCTTGCTGGTCAGTATCCAAGCATATATTTACCAAGGGCATTCAGTGATTCACTCTTGCAACAGGCAGTTGTTGCAGTGGCCAATAAATTAAAACACAAATTGGTCATTTTGTGGTTTCTGTTCTCATCTTATTTCACCTCCGACGACAACCTTAACCAATCCTCTGTCCCGAAAGCTCCAAATAGTACAGTGGAACCTCCCTTATAAGACCTTCAAAAATCATCCAAAACGAGGTCTTATAAGGAAGGGGTCTTATAAGGGAGGTAATTTTAATGCTTGCAAACAAGGGCAATGTCTCCGAGAAGTAGGTCTTATGTGGGAGGGAGTCTTATAACGGGGTCTTATAAGGGAGGTTCCACTGTATTCAAAAGTTGCAATGATAAACAGGCAATCAGCGACTTTACTGTCCTATGTCAATAAACATTTTCCAGCGACTTTCTAATCCTTCAAAATAAATAATTCAATTGCATTGTATTTGTAGCCACGCAGCTATTGAACGCCACCTTTCTTAATCAATAATTGTCTGTCTGGACCATCCTCACTGGATTTGTATCCACATTTTTCGAGATTGAGAGAGAGAAAAAGAGAGAAGAAAACGCGAGGAAAATAAACTTGTTCTTTCTGACCTGGTGATGATAAAATACAAGATGAGTTCACATGAAAGGAAAAAAGCCGCAAAATGGAGGGAATCAAATTTACACTCGTGTCCAGCATTGCAACAATCATCAATTTTAGTCCGTGAAGCTCTCCGTTTTTACATAAAAACCAGAGTATTTACACCCCCCCCCCCCCACCCCCCTCTTTCTTTCACCTACCATATCATTTTGACATGTAGGTAGAACTTCTGTAAGGCCTACAAATCCAAGTAGGTGTGACAGGAGTATACATGTCTTTCAGCCCATGTAACTGAAAATGATTGATACCATCCAGTGTTCTGTCAACAGCTATCCGTGGCGAACAAATGGAAAACCTGGTAAACTGATCAACAAGTTGTATTAGCTTACGATGCATGCATTGTTCTCACTCAAGCTGTCTCTGTACTTGGGTCAGGAATGCCTTCCAAGCCGCTAGGTTGTGTCTGTGCTTTAAAAGACAACCAAGCTTTGCCTCTCACATAATACTATTTATAGATTTGCTGTGTCAAGTTTTAATCAACATGGGCACATCATGGGGAATATCTCTTCTGACAAAAATATTTGAACACACAGCTTAGAAATTGTCTACTTTTACCTCCTACACCCTCCCAAGAACACATTTGTGTGTGTGTGCATGTGCATGCTTCTAGTTTCATCAGAGCTTAATCTAGGATTTCTGAAAAAGGGGGGCAGTCCCCCCCTCATATAAAAAAAAGGGGGGCACTCCCCCCTATCCAACCCCACATCACATGCATAAGAACCAGTACCTCCCCCACCCTCGTACACAGACTTTAACTTTTCTTTGTCAGCCACGGCCACTTTTTCGACCAGACATTTTGGAACCGATGTTCCTTTGCACTGCCACTGTTGTCATTCTTTTCCGATGTTTTAGATGTAGAAGCCTTTTCCTCGAGGTCTTCACAATCGCTTGGAAAATCCAAAATCAAACAGGGTCCCTGCCCGCTTCATTTTTAAAAACATTCAAGATGGCGGCCGAAACTCTCGCAACTTCCTGTCGGTAGAACGAGAAGAACGCGATTGGTTGATTAACACTAACATTTTGTCAAGAACCAATGAAATGTCGAGAAATCCTTCACTCCTACTCGATACTTTCAGTTAGTCCAGACGACGGGTTTAGCAGACGACGAAGGTCTTCCCGCATCGATCGGTAAAAACTGCGGGCCGTTCTGCAAATGTGCGGGACTCGACCCGCTCCCCGTGCCGATTATCGCGGGAAGGAACAAAATTTTGGGGGATTTGACCAATCCCGCGCTCTAGATTAAGCTCTGTTTCATGTTTCTGAGAAGTTATCTATAGAAAGCCCTCATAATTCATATGTTGGCCATTTTAGGTCTTCAAGCATGTCCACAAGCACCCCAAAATAACAAACGCACACAAATCTGCCATAAATCTTGAATACGAACATACGGAAATTAAAAGGATCTGCCATGGACTATCATTAAACCAATCCTGTCTTACTTAAATTTAAACATAAGGCCTTCAGCTGAAACAGCATAATGAATGAAACAGTAACCCCTCAATGACATACAGTTCATGTTTTTAAATGCAATGGCACTCCAATTTCAAGCCTTTTGTATTTGTAAACAACGTAAATTTCTTTGGTTGCTCCAAGACATTAACGGAATTTCACAGGATCCTTTTAGTCTTACGGTTTACCTGCCACCATTTAGGGATTAAACCATCTACAAATCTGAGAACTGCACCACAACTGAGGGAGAATGTTCTCAATGTGCACATGAACCGGCTTTCTGAATGCACAAAACGCTCAACATTTAATTCCCAGAACTTTTTTGTTTAATATCAAGGATTTCAAAAAAGAACACCTGTTCTTTACAAAGCCATATTGTTGTTTTTTTAGATCAAGTAAATCTGTACACACGAGAGTGAAGAATCATGTAACAAAAATAATCAACATGACAAAGAATTTCCTCTTCAGAATCCATATATCCAAAGTGCTCACATGTTGGGAAAGCTTATCCCAGCGCTTTCGCCATCAGCTCTCAAGTTGAACAGATGCTGTCACTGACTCCCCTCCCCTTCTCTCTAAAACTTGTCAAGTCAGTATTTTTAACACTCCTAGGGACTTTTCCAATTGCAAAAAAATTGCATGAACGATTAACATGACAATGATTGTGAACAGACATGAACGAAAACTATCCATGCACGATTCATTTTTAACTAGAGATTATTACGATTACTATTCTCTCCGCTTAGTGGACATTTAACCACCAGAATCACACAAGCCTTTAGGGACAACCTTTTTAGGCATTCCTTTTTTCTTCCAACTTTCTTGAGCGCTTAAAACAATGTCTTCTCACAGAAAAGTATGAAAGGAAAAAAAATACTTGATGCACACAAAAAAAGTAGAAATGGTCTTGTGCATTCTGCTGCACAACTTGATCGTGATTGCTTTTTGCTTTTTTTCCCGAATAATGAGTGAATGAATATTGAATTTTACGTCCTCCCATGGGACATTAATTCCAATTTCGTTTTGGAACCCAATCACTTATTTTGTATAATTTTATATCACCGTTTCTCATTCCACATCAATACAGATCAAGTAGGAAAATTGCCCCACCATCGATTGGATATTCTACTTCCTTTTGTAAGGACGTTTTGTACCGCAATTTTCATTGCTGAGCCATCCTTTTTACCTATTTCAATGTTTCAGTTTGGGTATATTGGTGCGCCTTATGCAAGGCTCTAAGACCTTTTTTTCTAAAACTGGAAATAAGCACTAGTTCAGACAAAAAAGAAGTGTGTACCTTATAAAGTTCATTCTATATCATCCAAACCTTCCTAAAAAAACCTGGCACTATATGAAAACACCAACAAAAACAATAGCCCTAACATCAAACAAACAAAAAGTAGGAAAAAAACCAACCATCTTGCATTCATTCAGACCAGTTGATTTCTTTTAAGCTTCAATATCTTGCCAATCACTAGGGAAGATTAGAAAAATAAAATTGAAGAGAAACGCCAAAAAAAAAAGTCAACAATGTCGGAGTGTTTCCAATTATTTTCACTATCATATTTTTTCGACCATGAACTGTTAAAGTTGGGATCCATGGAAAAAGGGAGGGGTAATTTTTATTTTTACACTCCCCAAACATAGTGCAGGTTTTGTCACTCTTACTGAACATTCTTCAGGTGACAAGACTACAACGCCAGCTTCACTCACTCTCTCATCCGTCATTGTCATCATCTTCAACATCATCAAACAAACAACCCAGATTTGTTTTAACATATCATCATCATCGCCTGCAGCTGATGCTTTTTACAAGAAGCGAGACACACCCTCAAGGGTGTTTTCTTCACAGGTTTTTGCAGGTCAAATAGGAAATGAATTTTTGTCATTTTTATTATTGATTGAAAAAAATAATTGTCCAAACTTTTTTCCTCAATCCATCACAAAAGTGTGTTCAACACAAGCCTCACTTCTTCTTCTTCATTCAATCGCTTAGTTTCCTGTCAATCATGAGCGCAGATGCGTCATGCTGCTGTTATACGCCCAACTAAGAAATAGCGGTTTGTCGCTCACAGTACCAAAACAAGAAATGCTGTAAAAGTTAGCAAGCACATCCCTAATGAATGAAAGAACAAAAGATTGTGTGTGTGTGTCAATCATGACCAAATTTTCAGGCTACTGAACCTTTTGTGTCATTAACTGAGCTTGTTGAGAGCTCTCTAGCAGGAAACAAAAAGATCTCCATTATTATTATAGCTATTATTTCACACCTCCGTGCCAATGGCCCAGCAAAGCAGCTGCCTTTTTTTCTTCCGTTTTGCATCATCTCATCCCTGGGGTTTGGAGTGGTTGATTGAGAGGCTCAGCAGAAAAAAAAAAGAAGAAATCGAATGAATCAGAAAACGGGACTCAATCCATTCATCCTCATCTCCAACAAACTTTTGTTGTGGGCTGTTCCGATTCCAATCAAGTCCTTAGTTTGCTCCGTTGGGGGCGGGCGGGCGGGGGCCAACCAAAATCCTCTTTCCACAGCTGTGCGTCAGTCACACAATGGGCTTTGTCAGGTGGGCAGCGCTCTCGAAGCCTAGGAAGCTGCAGCCGTGCTCTGGGTCTGATTGTTCTGGTTCTGAAAGAAAAGAAAAGAAAAAAGATTGATGATGAAAAAAGTGATGCAAAGCAACAAATCCCATTCTTAGTAGTAGAATCCCCCCTCCCTAACATACACATCGTCCCTGTCCGACGCTAACCGTGTGTCTACAAAATTTGACAAAAATATATTTTTTACTGAAACTCCTTCCAGTGACCTCACGCAGGTCTTCTATAAATATCTTGTGTCTGCGACCAATGAAAATGCTCAAATTTGTCACATGATACCACGGAAATAATCGTGTATGTGGTGGGTTGTTGCTGGTTTTGACGCGATAAGCGTGTAACTGGTCACGCTAATCGTGTAACTGCCGGCAGCTGTCGTATCTCCCATTGTGAGAACAAAGCATTAACTTTGTTACTAACCGTGTAACTAAATTATCACGAAAATTTTGGGTGTTAATGCAACTTTTATTGTGTCACATGTTTACTCATCGGTAAAGAAGAAGGGTCAAGCATATATCAAATGGGGATTGACTTTGTAGCAGGCGACAATATGTTTTTTGATGCTCCTGTAAAATCACTGATTGTGTAAATACACGGTTAGCGATGACATACACACATGAAAATAATCCCTAAAATACATTCAAAATTGCGACATACCAGGGCTCCCAATCGTCCCGCAAAACAAGGGGTCCCAGGGACTCCTTTACATACAGAATAGAGGGTCCTAGAGGCGGGATAGAGGGTCCCGGTGGCATAGCGAATGCTAAAAAGATTTTTTCTAGTGCATCCATGGGTCCACTGCACATTCTTTTAGAGGGTCCTTTAGAATTTGAGTGCTTCATAGACCCCCAAATGGGGGTCCCTGCATACTCTGTCAATTTTCCTAACTTGCACTATTTCAAGCTGATTTAAGATGTAGAGAAAGTGGTTCTGGAAACTTGTTTAAAGATTTTCTCCAGCCAAATACGGACATGCTGGGCCTTGCTCGTATGACAGAAAACTGTCTGAGCGATTGGCAAAGGAGAAGAGAAGAGTCACAGTAAAATATTTAATCTAGGCAATTTACGCAAGACTTTACACGAAACGCCATTTGCTGGCTTGCAAAACATGCTGTCCATCTCACACACACACACTCTTCTCTCATTGACACTAACCCTATTGACAGGTGCCCTGTTTACTGTTATCACCAGCGCTGTATTTCTCCGGTCATTATAAATACCTGTCCTCGATATAGTAGCCATTATCATTACTTTTACCAATACCAATGATGCACCGAGAATCGAAAAGTGATAGGACAAGCTGTCCTGCGATAAGAGAAATCAATAGGACAATGTCCTAACTCTAGCAGGAATCAATAAGACAAAGCGTGCTGGTGTTAAAACATTAATCAGACATTTGTCCTGACAAGGGAGAACACAATAGGACATTTTCAATTTTAATAGGTCAATGGCCTATCACTGCAATACGCTATTACAATTTCATTATTTCCTATTAACCTTTTCACTGCCCCGTCACGGATATTTCCGTCAACTTCCAGTAACCTATAAACTGCCCTGTCACGGAAATATCCGTCATAGGGATATTCTAAGAGTTCCCAGTTTTCTATCCATACGCTTTTCGCAGTATGTTCAAATGCATGTGAGAGTGTTCTCAAAGGATAGTATATTCAATCCCCGTTCAGAAAAGCATGGTTATACGCAGTTTTATTTAGAAAGTTTTGCAATAGAACTTTTTTTGCCCCAAAACAAAACAAATATTTGCCCCGGAACCGGAACCGGGCTCGGCAGTGAAGGGGTTAAAATGTCTTTATTTCCTATGTACCCTATTGGCAGGTGCCCTCCTGTTGTCTCCGGCGCTGTAGTTTCTCCGGTCGTTGTAGCGTCTGTCCTCGTTATTGTAACGATCGTCGTTATTGTAGCGCCCTCCCCTTCCTCCACCACGACCACCTGTGGGAAACATCACACCATTAACACAACAAGTGAAAAAGCGAAACAAAAATCAAAGGCTCAGGACAACAATACAGGAGACACAGACTGTTGAGGACAAAGGCAGTTGACTAAACGGTATAGGTCAAGATGTGCCACCCCCCCTACATTTCTCGGGTAATTCCATTTTTGCCTTTCTTACCAAACATAAACCTGTATTTTATGAACATTTTCAGATAATTATCTTTGTTCAATAATTAATTGCAGTCATGATAAAGGCCATTATCTAATAGGACCCCCCCCCCCCCCCCCCCCTATGTACTGCAGTACACCGCGGCATTTGTCAGTCGTGGTTCATTACGTTTTTCCGTCTTATAGGGGGGTGGGGTGGGGGGGGGGGGGGGGGGGGGGGGGGTTAGGGTTAGGGTTAGGATTCCAAAAAGATAATTAGCTGAAAAGGTTAATAAAATACAGCTTTATGTTTGGTAAGAAAGGCAAAAACGGAAAAATGCAATTAACCGACAAATGCAGGGGTGGTGGCACATCTTTACCTTTACCGACTAAACTGTAGTAAAGTAAAAAAAAAGTCTTTCAAAAAAAGGAAGAGAAACAATACTTGGAGACCAACATTTCAGAGTCAAAAACTGAAGACATAAGCCATAAGTACACAAGCCAAATGCTGTGGAAAAAGTAAGTAGCAACTTGCAACAAAAGATCCCTGTTAAAAGTCTTTAAACTTTGATTTGAAAACTTCAGTTTTCACAGTATTGCAGACGCCAACTTTTCTTTACCCAGGTGAGTTTCACATACATTTTTGGCTGAAAATTGCCTAGCGGTGAAAGGGTTAACCCTCTCCAGGCCTGCTCCTATGTCTTCTACAGAAAGTGTGATGCCATTAATGATATTATAACTTTTTGTTGTTGTTTTGCTGTCCCATCTTCTGGGTCGTACAGCGGCAGTGCTCCCACACCCCTCATTCCGAGTCCCAACTCGCATCCACACCCTGGCTTGCTTAACCCTTTCACCGCCAACGTCGCATTTTTGCACCACAATGATTTAACACCCATGTCACTAAAAGGCATCAAATCAGGGCCTGTTATCCAAAGACCCTGTTCTCTTAATTTTGGGAGGTAAGGATAGGCCTTACTTTCAATATGTCACACAGGCATCCCCAGTATTGCAGACAGATTTTTCTCTACCCAGGTAAGTTTGATGGAATTTGTTTGCTGAAAAATGGCTGGCGGTGAAAGGGTTAAATCACAGAATCCGAAACCAGCAGTCCAAGGGGAGATATAACTTTTGATGTCATAGTCCTGGAATGCTAGAGACAAGTCAGGAAAGAGACATCTCTAAGAAGGAATGTCTAGCAGGTGTTGACTTACCACCCCCCTGATCCGAAGTAGGGGGTGGGCGCTTACAAGCTACATACCCCTATGCACAAATTTTGCTTTAAAGAGGGGTGGGGTGGGTGGGCATTTATTCAGTAAACACCCCTACGCACATAAATTGCTCCAAAGTTGGTTGGTGGACCATAAGCTAACACAATGTACTTTACAGTAATGTTAACTGCAGAAAAGAAACCTTACCTCCATAGCCGTAACCGTCCCGGTAGAAGCCCCCTCCTCTCCCCCTGCCCCGGTACCCTCCTCTCCCTCGGCCCCCCCTCCCCCTCCACCCTCGCCTGGCCTCAGACACCCCAAACGTCTCCGTGTTCAGCTTGCGCTCCTCACGCCACGTGATGCGATGGCTGGGAAAAGAAAATCCAGAACAAAAACAAATTCAACAACATTTATGAAAATAATAACCATTATCATTATGAACAATGACACTGACTTTAAAACGAAATTTGACATGCATATATACGTATGAACAATAAAACGTTTTCGTACAAAAATTCTTTTAGCAGAGAACACCAGCCACTATTAAAAACATAATCAATGTGACAGTTTTATCATGCATCAGAATAGTCTGAAGTCCAATCCTCTGAAAACTGCAGTAAAAGGGCCATCACGGCTCTAGACTATAGAGGGACAACACTGAAATGAGTTCCCAACACCACCAAAAAGACTTTATGCAGTGATAAATCACTTTAAAATGCTATTTAACACAAAGGATAACACTGAATAAAAAGGCAAAACCTCTGACAAGAGCAGCCAATCCTCTGTCAGAAATTCTTCATCCTCTGATTCTCTGACAATTCTGATGCCTGACTGAATAAAAAGGCAAAACCTGTGACAAGAGCAGCCAATCCTCTGTCAGAAATTCTTCATCCTCTGATTCTCTGACAATTATGATGCCTGTTTATAATTGCCCTGCTGATGCACAAGATGTAATACTAACTTAATCCTTCTGTCCCTGTTGGGGGCGTGGATGATATGCCTGTTTATAATTGCCCTGCTGATGCACAAGATGTAACACTAACTTAATCCTTCTGTCCCTGTTGGGGGCGTGGATGATATGCCTATTTATAATTGCCCTGCTGATGCACAAGATGTAACACTAACTTAATCCTTCTGTCCCTGTTGGGGGCGTGGATGATATGCCTGTTTATAATTGCCCTGCTGATGCACAAGATGTAATACTAACTTAATCCTTCTGCCCCTGTTGGGGGCGTGGATGATGCAAGATAAAAAATAAAAGATAATAAGCATCAGACACACACACACACACAAAATGTACAGATGGAAAGGAAAAGGAGGAAGAATGACCAAACCAGAACTCCACACTCAACTGACGAGTAAGATGGTAAACACACTGAATGTTATTGTTGCCTAATGTACTTGTAGGCACTTGCCACACAGTGTGAAAGGCGATCGTGGTGCAACTCACCCCTGTCCCTTGTTGGAGGCCTCGCAGCTGATGTTGTCGAAGAAGGACTTGGCTTTGTCGTAGTACACCTCTGCCTCGGGCTCCTCCTCCTCCTCCACCTCCTCAGCATCCTCCTCCTCAGTCTCCTTCTCCCCGTTCACCGGCTTCTCACCTGCACACGTCACGTGAAACGTCCTGATTCTCCTCTCACACCTTATTTTCAGAGAACACTTCTAAATCCAGTGAGATTCAGACTAAGAGGATAACTAACTAAAAGAGTAGAGTAAACAAAAGAAAACTACAAAACACTGTACTGAGTTTTTAAATTTTTTATTCATGTTTAACTTTTATAAGATTATGGAATACGAAGTGATAGGCCCATCAAATCGATCAAGACTTCTCAGAGTGATCAGGACTTTTGAGAAAGATGACCACAGCAAACAATGAATCAATAAATAAGCCAATTACTATTAACATTTCATAGGCCAGTGATCGCAGCTGGAATCGGGGCTCCCAGGGACCCTACCCCCATTTGGGGGTCTATGAAGTACTAAAATTCTAAAGGACCCTCTAAAAGAATGTGCAGGGGGTCCCAGGGATACACTAGAAAAATTATTTTTAGCCTTCGCAATGCCACTGGGACCCTCTATCCCGCCTCTATGCTGTAAGTGAAGGAGTCCCTGGGACCCCTTGAAATTTTGAAAAGGCAGCGATTTAATGCTCCCAAAAAATAGATGATTTTGACCAACAGATGCTTGTGGCAAAAGAAAAGTATTTTGTTATGGATTTTTTTGATCAAATATACTAATTTTTTGCTGGAACCATTCCTTTTTTTGGTTGATAAGTTTTAAGTCTTTTGAAAACAAGTCCCATCCGCGACAATTCCCCCAACAAGCAATACCAAAACCAGTCCCATGGAAACAAAAAGCCAGTGAAAACCACAAAAACCCGCAATATCAAAGCCTCTGTTAAAGCAATTAATCAGTCCTAGCAAAATGTATCAGTCCCTGACAGCAATGAGTATTTTACTGATAATTACCACTGATAGGCCGTGAGGCCTAGGCCATTGAAGCCTGCTCTTATTTAATAATAAATACTAATAGCACTCCATTAATTCATATTAACTAACACAAAGCAAAGAGAGACACTTAACCCTCTTTCATGCCGAATGTTCGAAAAAAATCTGGATTGGAAATTCCTAGAACGTTCGGGAACGTACGGATTCCATGTGGCCGGTATGGACGCTTCCATTTTGTTTCTATCACATGGCAGTCACATGAGCTTTCGTATTTACACTTCCGCCAAGCCGTGTAAGTCGATTTGTTTGAAATATATGAATTTTTGAAAGTAAGTGACCGACTTCTGCATTTTCACAATTTTTCCAATATGGATGACGAACAGTTATGGCGTCCATTGAATGAGGACAGTGATGAATATTCCTATTTTTGTGAAAGATAGGACTTATGAGATCGCCAAGTGATGGGCTAGGAGGGCGATTTGACCTATTTCGGCAGCAAGCGAGATTTTGGTCCATAGATACACATTTTTGAAGTCATGTTACTGACATCAGCATTTTCCGACTTTTGCAGCAAGGATGACGAATCGTTACTGCATCCACTGAGTGATGACGGCGATGAAAATTCCCTTTTTTGTGAAAGATAGGACTTACAAGATTGTGAAGTGAAAGGGTAAGTGAATGATGTCTACCTACATTTCCATTTCAATCTGAAATCACTTTTGGCATTTTGATTTTTTTTGTGGAGCGATGCACCCCCCTAACATCTTGAAATTCACTTTGCAAATCACAGACATCTCAGCAACTCTTAAAACAAAATAACACAATATCTGCTTGGGTATATATATATTTTTTCTTGACTACCCAACCTTTTTCAGAGGATTTCAGAGGCGGTTGAGACCACAGAGCGTCAGTAATAAGAGGGTTAAGCACCATCATACAAAAACAAAATTTCTACCAGTACCACTCCGAAAGTCAGCTTCAGTTCGAGTTCCTTCTCAATCTCCTCCTTGTCAAACTGGGCATTGGAGCTCTCAAAGTCAAACTCTCCCTCAAACTTCAACGAACAACACAGAAAGAAAGCAACAAAGCAAGATCAACATACTCTCACCCCCTCCGATAGTCAGCTTCAGTTTGAGTTCCTTCTCAATCTCCTCCTTGTCAAACTGGGCGTTGGAGCTCTCGAAGTCAAACTCCCCCTCAAACTTCAGCGGGGGTGCTGAGCTCTGCCTCCAGGACCCCCGACTGCGCATGTTCTGGCGCTGGGGATGGGGCGCGCCGCCCTGGGATGAACCCCCTCCCCTGGGACCCCCTCCGCCCCCCCCACTGCGGGGCGGGGCGTTCCTCATCGGCTGGCCTCCGCTGCCTGTGATGTAAAAAAAGCAGTTTTTGGTTCAAGTTGTAGACCTTCACTTAGGATACAGGGTAGGACAGTAACTTTTTTTGCAACCTGCCCTAGGGGCAGGTAGACAAAGTTTTTACCTGCCCCCTAGTTTTAGCCACCTGCCCGATAAATGAATGTGCCATGAGTGAAAAAGCTAGTAGAAAGTGTCTTCATGATTGGCCATCCTGTCACACAGCTCCTCAGGAATGACATTTTTTTTTTTCTTCACCCATGATAAGCAAAATGTTATCTTGACATTGTTAGAATCTGCAGTGCAGAAATAAAACGTTTAACTTGCAAAAACCACAATTACTCAGTAACACACACTACACAGAACAAGGAAATGAAATGTCATGAAAGCTCATACTACTCCTTCTCAGCCTTCCGTTTTTCACCAACTCTGTTGTTTCTGTTTCGTGGATGACCCCTCAAAATCCAACAGTGTGGTTTGTTTTGATTTCTTCTTGTCAGAACCCGAAGCACATGTCATAATATCGTCTGCCATTTTGCCAAATGCTGTCTGCAATTGACTGGCTAAGTATGCTTCATTCTGATTGGATAATGAATTTTCTTTAGGCAATCATCTTGCTTGATACAAATGGCTATCCGATTTTGTGGAAGTGATGCTGTCGTCAAGTCAAACTACTCTTGAGCGTGGTGATAGTAGGGGTGTAGCCTGCGTTGTAGGCCTAGAACCTGACTTGCGGTTTTTACAATGGACTGAAATAAACTGGGTGATATTTTTTTTCTAAGCACTTGCACTTGCCCGGCGGGCAGGTCGTCGAGTTCGCCACCTGCCCGACACTTATGACTACCTGCCCCGGGCAGTCGGGCAGCCGTTATTGTCCGACCCTGGGATATATTTTAACTTTTTTTTTAATGTACAGACATCATCAAAAGTTAACGTTATACTTTAAAATGGCTTTCATGAAAAAAGTTTTTTATTTGTTAATGTTTTCTGTGTTTACTATAACTGTACAGTGTGACAAAAATGGGAAAAGAAATAGAAAAAGAAAGGGGTGACACATGTGAACAATTGTGTAACGTTCACAACTTTAAGCAGTCTTTATAAAGATAAAGTACCGATTTTCTTATAAAATTTCAGACCTGTTAAGACTCAATCTGAGAAAAAAAATAAGGTCTACAGATTTGTCTAAAACCAAAAACCATCAATCAAGGACCATGACATCATCAATGACACCCCCACCCCCGGTAGTAGACATAGGACTGAGCAAGGAAGGGGTTAAACTACCTGACTGGTCCCTTTAGCATAGCTTCATCAATCTAATTTACTGTTTTTTTCCAGGCAAACATTCAGACTTTCTCTCCCCCCCCCCCCCCTCCCCCCCCAAGCCTAATAAAGCACTCGCCCCGATTGCCGCCTCGCCCCCTAGGCATGGGCTGCTGCTCCCCTCGGTTTCCCTGCTGTCCCCCCCCTCGCGGGTGCTGGTGCTGGTGCTGGGACGGAGGGTACTGGTTCTGGTGATGGCGCTGGTGCTCGCTTCCCCGACCGTGGTGGTGGTCCCCGCTGGGAGCCGCTCGCGAGCCGCCCCAGGCAGACTGCTGCTGCTGGGCCCGCCCCTGGTCCTTGTTGGGGCTGAGGTGGTGGTGGGGGGCAGGAGGTGCCTGGTCCATGGCGGGGGGAGGGGGTGGGGGGTTCTGGTTTGCGGGCGGGGGTGGGCCATGGACGTCTGATGGGGACACGCACACACACAGGACAGTGGAGTTGTTAGAAAATCAAGACAACGGCAAGCTATATTAACCCTTTCACCGCCAGCCATTTTTCAGCCAAAAATTGCCATTACGTTTACCTGGGTAGAGAACAAAATCCATCTGCAGTATTGGGGATTGTTCTGTGACATATATAAAATAAGGTCTACCCTTACTTCCCAAAACTACAACAATAGGGTCTTTGGATAATAGACCCCAATTTGATGCCTTTTACTTTAGTGACATAGGTGTTAAATCACTGTGGTGCTAAAATGCGACTTTGGCGGTGAAAGGGTTAACATATCCTAGTACTAATACACAAATATGCTGTGAATAGGAAAACAAAGGAAAATACAGTGGAGTACACTTAACACCAAACTGGATAACATGAAATATTGGTTAACACACAAAAATGTGTTTGAAGGGACGAAACCCCTCTTTATTATTACTTAACACAAATAATGGTTTCATGCACAAAAAGATCTTTCTTCCCTGAATTTTATGTCAAGAGTACTCCACTGTACCTGTCGACGATTAAACTGTTCTAAATCCGAGTCCTTTCAGTGCTTGATGTAAGCATTAAGATGTACAGTGTCTTATCTTAGTGTCTGAAAAAAAATAAATTGAAAGCAGCGCCTTTGTACCGATTGTAAAGAACAGAACTTTTGCATCTTCTAGTTCTACTCTTTTTCTTTTTTTTTTTACTATAATGTGCATGCCCCCCAAATTTACACAAAATTCAGATTTTGTTACATTTTCTTACTATTTTTTTCATCAAATTGTAAGGCGCGTTGGTCTCACTCTGGAAAAAAAAGTATTGATTTTTCAAGTCCGTAAAATATGCTACTCTACAGTTTACTTATAAACAACTTTAACAAGACTCTACAAATCATTTCGTTTGATGCGACATCAATTGTATCTGATAACGATAGATTTCTAGGGTCTACATATATGCAAATACATCTAGTGAAACCTACAAAATGTTGGTACTGTAGAGACAATAAAAGCAGCACAGCATCAAGATATCATGAAAACAGGTGCATGAAATAGTTTAACCCCTTGACTGCCAGAGAAAATTAAAGAAAACATTTAAAATTCATTGTACATACACATCATGCCATGAAAAAGATAACTGATAGAGCCAATCTGGAAAAAATGGTCTAGGGTTATAACTCTCTTGACTGTGTTAGAACAAAAGCCAGCAATTGAGTTATTCCTCTTCATCTGATGACATCATCAGTGATGTCATCAAGTCAGTATGTGATAGGTTATATGGCAGTCAAGGGGTTAAGGCTGGATTCTTTTCTAAGTACTGTCAAATTTCACAACAATAAATTAAACCAAGCTAAAATAACACCAGCACCTTCGTAACGACACAAAGCCAAATACAGTGGAACCTCCCTTATAAGACTCCCTCCCACATAAGACCTACTTCTCCGAGACAGTGCCCTTTTTTGTAAATATTAAAATTACCTCCTTTATAAGACACCTCCCTTATAAGACCTCATTATGGATGATTTTTGAAGGTCTTATAAGGGAGGTTCCACTGTATCAATTTATCTGGCCAATCATAACCAAAAGCAGTAACATGAGTAAGCGAACATGGTAAGCAAACAGAGGAAGAACAAAAACCAACATTGGCAACAAACAGAACTCTTTTGAAAATCTGCAAACAAATACACATAAAGTCCTGAAGATTATGCTTAGCTTAACCCTCTCTAGGAGGACACAGACGCCAAATTCGACCGAATTTTGTCAACTCATGCAGCCCGTATGCGCCGATTGCGCCCGCTGAACGCCAGGTCTAGTACGTTCACTTTCACTTTCTGCCTACCCACAATGCAATATACTAAGTTAGTTCTTCCTGTTCCTGACTCTCAGTGGTCCGTTTTTGGTTCTTACAGCAAGGGAAAACTAGTCTTTTTGAACAGATTTTTTGAAGTGACCCCAAATGTTTTTCTTCTTTCCACGTGACGTGACGCAGTATTGACTCTGCGCGATGCTCGGAGTGCCAATCTGCCATTACAGATTTTTTATTCCAATTCATGGTTTGTTGTGTGACAGTGTGTTAGCTTTGGAATAATATTATCATCATTGCTATTCAATATGCATCTTTCAGAAATGAAATGTGAGTTAGACTTTATTCTGGGTGATTTTTTTAATGAAAAGATTTGGTGTGACGTTCAGAGTTAATTCCCATCTCTCGGGAACTGGGATCGATTCCCGGTTCGAATGGTTGTGACTCATTGGGTTAAGATGATTTTAGAGGGCTCATAATTGGACTCTTGGAGACATTAGCTCAAAATAAATGGAGAAGTCTGAAAGATGAATGGAACTATGATGGCTTAGGGATAACTGGAAAAAAAAGTACTGCAAATTCAAATTGGACTTTGAAGAAAATGAGTTTTCACAATCAAACTGAAAGCTTGTGTTTAGAACTACCGGTATGTGTATTTTTGAAACCGAAAGACTCATTTTATGAGACATAAGTGGTCAAATATGTAAATTCATTTTGAGACAGTGCCACAAGCTTGAGTTCAAGGCAATCCCGTGCATAGTAGTAACTAGTTGATCTTGGAGATTAAAAAAAAATGTTGTAAAGTACATGGTTGATTTGGGTTCCACTAGGGCATTTGCCGCGTGCCGCCAATGACCTTGAATTTCACAGAGTTGAATTTAGAAAGTTGAATTAGAAAGGTCAGCGTAACTCGGGCAGAACGAGCGTGGGGCAAATCAGTAGTCTAGTATAGAGAACGAACACTCGTGGCAAATGCCCTATTTCCACTACATGCATGAATACGTGTGCAGATGAACAATTAAACTAAAGTACACATGTACAACAAACGACGAGTTAAAACAGCATGAGAACATTGGGAAGCAGTTGCGCCGCAGCAGCATCAGCAAGCAAAAGATAACTGTTTAAACAAGAAGCAGTGAACATGTCAATATGTGCTGCTATTCATTTTGTTGGGGCTTTTTGATACACCACTTCTAAACATACAGAGCATAATTTGCTTTTGCATCACTGTATGTGTTGAGCGTAAAGCAGGATGCTGCTGCATTAGTTGTCCAAAGTTCATAACTGTATAACCTAGCTCCAGAACTTCAACATTTTGTGTACTGCAAAACTAGTAATTTATGATTTGACAATTTCACTCGTGTCGAAAGAAATGTATGGCAAAAACCTACAGTATTTCATTTGCGAGCCAAGCTTAGATCGTAAAATAAAACTTATACTTTTAGTGTTAAGCGGGAATTTCAATACTAAGGCAGCACACATTGACAGGAGAATGAATAGAAGAAAGCATTTTGTTCTCTTTCTTTTGTTGCGGCCATAGGTTGTTTCAGCAAGCTACTGACCATTTAACCCTGGGTCAACAGGCGATTCAATATCAAACGGGCTTTGAAGACCTAGTAGAGGAAAATAAACAAAGGTCAACAACAAAACTTAGACAGCTAAGATGACAAAAAAAGTCATACACACACACTACATGCAAACAAATATAATTAAGAGTATAGAAAAAGACAGAACTTTTATGGCATTGATTTGAACTTAATTAATGAGCGACTTAGGACGCCCATTTCACTGCCAGATGGCAATCAAACCAGTAGGGGCTTAGCGTGTGATATTCTTAGTTGGGGGTAGAGAGAAAGAGAGAGAGGGAGATGAGTCCCCCCCCCCCTCTCTCTACCACCTACTAAGAATATCACGCGCTAAGCCCCTACTGGTTTGATTGCCACCTGGGGGTAAAATGGGCGTCCTAAGTTGACCATTAACCACAACACTGGTCAGCAAGAATACTGGTCAATGCTAAGACCACACAGATGCATGCATAGCAAAATTACAAGTACTGTATTTATAAATACTTTTGGAACTAAGAATGTGTAGCAATTCTAAGCTCATAAGTTACATCAATTAAATACATATTGTTGGTGGGGTTTTTTAACACAATAATGGCATTAGATCAGTCTGTGATCAGTCGCAGCATTGTCAGTCACTGAACACATCAGGACGTTTACTTTTGATTCATAAAACATCACGTCACAGATTGATAAAGCTGAAACATCAATTTCTAATGTATGCCCATTACGTCAAATTCAAAAAGAGCCACCATATTTATCCATATACATTTCATTGATAAAAAAACCAAACAATAGCAACAATATTATGTTTTGAGCATCCTACCCACACAAAAAAAGGTCAATACAAACATAATAATTCTTGTAGATATGAATGACACATGTATATGTATACAGACTGACTCCTGCTTGCTGTAACAAAATGTTAAATGGGCGGTGTCCTACCATTGTCTAAACTTCCTTACAAATCAATGATCTTTTCCAATCTTTCTAAAATAAACTTTCAAGGATTAATTGCTAGATGTCATACTCATATGGTCCGTAAAATGTGAAAAGCTACTTTCATTAAAAGAATACAGAAGGCTGATACCTTTTTTTTTGCATTTCATAGAAATGACCAACACTACAGCACCTTTATGAATTTGAGCTTTGAATTTAGTTCACAAACTTGAAACAAGCAAACAGAGATTTAACCTAAAATAGGGATACAGTTGGTCGACATCAGTCTCAAGTCTGTGATCAGTCGCAGCATTGTCAGTCACTGAACTCATCAGGACGTTTACTTTGATTTATCACACATCATGTCACAGAATGAGAATGACAAACATGCCAAATCCAACAACCTTGAACCATCAAAGAAAATGCAACGTAAGCATGGGTGCAACTCCTCAAAATGAAAATAATAAACTGAAAGGCTGGGGTCCCAGACCCTGGCAGGGTACAGCGGCAGAGCCCTGTTGGGGGGATCGGAGGGAGAGGGGGGGGGGGGGCAACGTGTCCAACAAGCCTTGTAAAATGAGTAGTCAGGATCGCATTTGAAAGCAATGCGGCGTTTGAAAACAATCTGCTATTTACTAGACTCCCCGAAAGGGGCTTCTTCTGCAGATCCCCAATAGTGGTCACTCAGTGGCTGGACAAAAGGAAGACAGACCACTGGTCTTCAAAACACCCCTTATCACTTGAAAGTCGATTTGCCATTGCCTTGTTTCTTTCTTTGTACTTGTTCATCAGTGAGCGATCAGTGAAGCATTGTCAGTCACTGAACTCATCAGGACGTTTACTTTGATTTAACATCATGTCACAAACTGATAAAGCCAGAGAGAGAAAACACAAATAGAAAGAATGAAGAAATCAAAAACTAGAAAAACACTAACACAATGAAAACATCTATGAGGAAAACACTAAGGATTGTCTAAGCTAACGCATGGGTATTAAAATCATGCAAAATTCTTTTTTTATTTCAAAGACCATTGACGTATTAAAAATGGAAAATGTCCTACTGTATTGTCCTCTGCCAGAACAAATGTCTGATTAAATTTTGAACATTGGCACGCTTTGTTTGATTGATTTCTGCAACAGCCAGGACATTGTCCTATTGCGTTCTCTTGTCTCAGGACAGTTTGTCCTATCACTTTTCGATCATCGGTACATCACTGAAAGCATACCAGGACATTGTCCTATCGCATTCTCTTGTCTCAGGAGTTTGTCCTATCACTTTTCGATCATCGGTACATCACTGAAAGCATACCAGGACATTGTCCTATCGCGTTCTCTTGTCTCAGGACAGTTTGTCCTATCACTTTTCGATCCTCGGTACATCACTGAAAGCATACCAGGACATTGTCCTATCGCGTTCTCTTGTCTCAGGACAGTTTGTCCTATCACTTTTCGATCCTCGGTACATCACTGAAAGCATACCAGGACATTGTCCTATCGCGTTTCTCTTGTCTCAGGACAGTTTGTCCTATCACTTTTCGATCCTCGGTACATCACTGAAAGCATACCAGGACATTGTCCTATCGCGTTCTCTTGTCTCAGG
This sequence comes from Phymorhynchus buccinoides, assembly GCA_017654935.2. Classification (NCBI taxonomy): domain Eukaryota; kingdom Metazoa; phylum Mollusca; class Gastropoda; order Neogastropoda; family Raphitomidae; genus Phymorhynchus; species Phymorhynchus buccinoides. Next base: position 14,264,672 of record CM065695.1, on the reverse strand, counting down.
ACATTTTGTCCTATCACTTTTCGATCCTCGGTACATCACTGAAAGCATACCAGGACATTGTCCTATCGTGTTCTCTTGTCTCAGGACAGTTTGTCCTATCACTTTTCGATCCTCGGTACATCACTGAAAGCATACCAGGACATTGTCCTATCGCGTTCTCTTGTCTCAGGACAGTTTGTCCTATCACTTTTCGATCCTCGGTACATCACTGAAAGCATACCAGTTAAACTAAACACAAGACCAATCGCATCGTAATTAATTTTGGTGGGAGGGGAGTTAATTAAAGAGAGTTCTCCCCTTTGTTCAATTCCGTATAAACACAAGACTGCTTCATACCTTGGGTCTGCTGCATGGGCGGAGCATACGGCTGAGGCACCAGGGGGACAGTGCTCATGGGGTATCCTGCCCCTCCTGCATACTGCTGGTAACCCCCTTCCTGCCCCCCGCCTACAGTAGGGGGGCTGCTCTGAGACGATGACTGGAAAACAACACATAAAACAACTAGAGCGTTAAGACGCTAGAGCACCAGCCGCGCAGCAACATTTTCGGGTCCAGATACCTTGACCGTTGACCTTGATTTTCGAACTTGGTTTATATATCCTTAGTACCTATCCGCAAGCAAAATTTGAGTATCCTAGGTCCCTCCGTTCAATCGTAATCGTGCCAGGTGCTCGGCACATTTTTGGCGCCAATGACCTTGACTTTCATTTTGAACTTGGCCTAGATATGTTTAGTACCTATCCGCATGCAAAATGGGAGCATCCTAGGTCCCTCCGTTATCATGACAGGTGTTTGGCAGCATTTTCAGCTCCAGTGACCTTGACCCTTAATTTTCGAACTTGGCCTAGATATTCTTAGTACATATCCGTACTGCAAAATTTGAGCGTCCTAGGTTCCTTCGCTCAAAGTCAAACGTTATTGTGTTAACATAGATAGTCGGCCAGTCGCCTTCAGAATGCACTGAAAACATTACCAGCTTCGCTCTCTTCTTTCGTGGCCGGTAATAACTACTTTAGTTGTTTGTACATCCATGGGGTATTTTGTCCCACCCCCTGCATACTGATGGCACCCCTGTCCTCCCCCTGCCTACAGTATGAGGGTTGCTCTGGGATGACTGGAAAACACATAAAATAATGTTTAAGACTAAGGTATTGTTCGTTCATGGGGTATTCTGTTCCCACCCCTCCCCATATTGCTGCCTAGCCCCTGTCCTGGCCCCCACCTTCTACAGTAACGGGGGTGGGGGTGGAGACAATCACACAATGACTGGTAGACAAACAACAAAGCATCAAATAAGGTATCGTTTTTCATGAGGTATCCTGTTCCAGAGCTTCAGATAAGGGGCCCTGGTCAATGACCCCAAATGATCCCTCACTTTGTGCAGCTAGCTAGGGGTCACACAAAAATTATGACCGATGAAGTCTGAAAAGAAGCAGAAGTTTAGATACATTCATTACTGGCCCCTTACTTCGGAAATTGCACCCTCCTTTTCTGTAAGTATAATCAGGGGTTGTATGACCCATGCAGTTTAACCCTTAGTGCACTGCACATTTGCCCTGCAGGCTGCAGGTTCTGAGAGAGAGGAACTAACTTTGTTACAAAACACACGAAAAAAACGACAATCAAGAGCTTGCAAATTTAAAATTGTGCAAGCTTAGCGATCATATATTTTAGTCATTAATAGTTTCTAGATTGATAAGGAAAGTAAATGGAGGTCCCTGCCCGACAATAGACGATTTTCTAAAAAATAGAATGTGACTTTTTACCACAAAATCAGATTGTCCCCCATGAATTGTCCTACCAATTAATAAAAGCTCACTCGGGCGAACACTTCCTATTAGTCAGGCGCAGGCAGAACTTTGCACTAGTGTGCCCGACAAATTGTCGGGAGCAGGGTGGAATGAGTCAGGAACAAAAAAAAAATTGTTTCCGGTTTCCCGACCGACCCTAGTTTTTTGCCGCCGACCCTAAACTTTTTTTGGATGAATAAAAAAAATAAAAAAATGAAAATAATTTGAGCAGACGATGCAAGAGAAACAACCAATGCACTCGGCGCAGTCAAAAACCGTTACTCACACACTTTTGTGACCCTACATCGGCCAACAAAATGGCAGGCGCTAGACACACGATTGCAGTTTCAATGCTAATGTGATAAATATATTCACACATAGACCGAACACAAATTAATTTTTTTATAAGCCTACCTACCTACCCTATTTTTTAAACTGATGAAACCCCAAACAGACTTTTTTTTCTCCCATAACAATCTCCTTTTCGCGCCCGACAAATTGTTGGGAGCAGGGTGGAATGAGATAATCTCATTTTCTGTTATCAGGGGTCATATGACCCATGCACTGATGCAGTTTAACAATCTCCTCTTCTGTAATCAGGGGTCATATGACCTATGCAGTTTATAAAACAATCTGAAACTCTGCTGTTCCACCCTCTTCTCGTGCACATAGCTGGTACCCCACATTCTGTCCTTGGCTGCCTAGTGGGGTGGGGGTGGGGGATAGGGGTGGTGCTGCTACAACCCTGGCAATGATTGGTTGACAACACACACACAACAATAAAACAAAGTTATCAATTGACTAAATATTGCATTGATTTGCAGGACAAACACAGCACATATAAGATACACACTGTTTACTAGGATTGGTAAAAAAGGGTTAATTTTCACTGCAAGTTTCACTATACATGTATTTTTTTCTTCTTAATCTTATTTTGTCTTTCATATGATCTGGACTCATGTTGTCCATTACTATTTACTGGTCAAAATACACCAAACACAGTATGTTATTGCACTATCAAACCTTGACAATGGCGGGGTCCTGTGGGGGTCCTCCTTGGCACTGGGCCTTGAGTTAACAATCTCCTTTTCTGTAATCAGGGGTCATATGACCCATGCACTGATGCAGTTTAACAATCTCCTTTTCTGTAATCAGGGGTCATATGACCCATGCACTGATGCAGTTTAACAATCTGCTTTTCTGTAATCAGGGGTCATATGACCCATGCACTGAATGACTGATGCAGTTTAACAATCTCCTTTTCTGTAATCAGGGGTCATATGACCCATGCACTGATGCAGTTTAACAATCTCCTTTTCTGTAATCAGGGGTCATATGACCCATGCACTGATGCAGTTTAACAATCTGCTTTTCTGTAATCAGGGGTCATATGACCCATGCACTGAATGACTGATGCAGTTTAACAATCTCCTTTTCTGTAATCAGGGGTCATATGACCCATGCACTGATGCAGTTTATAAAACAATCAAACTCTGCTGTTCCACCCCCTTCTCCTGCACATAGCTGGTGCCCCACATCCTGTCCTTGGCTGCCTGGTGGGGGTGCTTCAGGACAATGACTGGTTGACAACACACGCACAACAATAAAATTATCAATTGGCTATTACATTGATTTGCAGGACAAGCACAGCACATAAGATACACTTTTTGCCAATCCTAGTAAACAGTGTAAAAAAAAAGGTTAATTTTCACTGCAATGCAAGTTTCACTATAGTACGTGTATTTTCTTCTTCTTAATCTTATTTTGTCTTTTATATGATCTGGACTCATGTTGTCCATTACTGGTCAAAATACACCAAACACAGTATGTTACTGCACTATCAAACCTTGACAATGGCGGGGTCCTGTGGGGGTCCTCCTTGGCACTGGGCCTTGGGCGCCTCGCAGACATGCAGGTCCTTGATGTCACTGCCCCGGAAAATGATGTACTCAAAGATCTCATCCCGTGGGGGCACCGGCCGGTCAGTGGGGCGATCCTCTGTGCCAAAGGAACGCACTGTGGAGAGAGACAAACAAAATGAATGCATGCAAAGGTCAAAGATAAACAGGGGCGCTATTGCTAGAGGGATGAGGTCAAAAAACCTGAAAGTAGAATTCTTGGAAACCCAAAAGATTTAATTTAAATTTGCATAAATCGTCCTATTGTCTTGGCCTCTGCCAGGATGAGTTTTTTGTTAGAGGTAGATGGCTGTTCAGAATCTGATGAAACCCTACCTGGATCATTTTGCTTATCATCGTGTTTGGCTGACTAATTACTGATAGTTCTACCTTGTTGGTTTATTGCAACAGCGAAAAAAACGCAGATTTCTGTTCAGGTTTGTTTCTCTTTCGACTCGCCATTTTCCATGAAAGTCGCGGCTTTAAAGCGTCTGCTACTATGCCTATAGTCCGCGAAAACGAAGCATTCTGATTGGCTACAGATAAGTGTGGGTCCAAGCCTTGCACGCTGACTTTAGTTGAGACAGCGATAGCGATGCCTTTGCCGCCAAATGTCCACTGCATGCGTTGCCGACTCAGCTAGGCCTGTCGCATGAAAATAGGTAGCTCGTAAAAATAAGTAGCTCGCTACCTATGACAGTGTGTATTTGCGACATTGAGCGTGAACCACAAATTTCACTTTTTTCTAGGGTTAGGGATAGGGTTAGGGTTAGGTAAATGGTTAAAGTACAGAAAAAGTGAAATTTGTGGTTGTCGCAAATACAGACTCTCACGAGTCATAGTAGCGAGCTACTTACTTTTACGAGCTACCTATTTTCATGCGACAAGGCCTACCTGTCTGCGGGGAATTCCCTGAAGAGCCTGGCGAGAGGCAGTCAGATTTTTTTTACTGGCCATTGGCGATTGATTTACATTTATTCAGTCGCCAGGACAAAAATGTGACCATTTCGTAGGACTAGGAGTTTAAAACGCCCGCGATATGGCCCTGTTCAGTGATTGGAAGAAGAAGATAACATGAATTTGCCACCAGTCTGGCAAAGGTGTATTACAGCAACCCAAATAACCAACACGAATTTTGTGCAATCTGTGTGTTCAGTAACAGTCAGAACCTAAGTAATTTAGTAAATAATGCAAAATCAAAATATTGTGGTCAACGCCCATTTTTTTAATTTATCAGATCATGTTGTTCTGCAAGATTAGAGAATTGACTCTCCATACCATCTCTTTTGTAGTGTCTGACATAATCAGTCACAAGAACTTTGAGGTTTATCATAATTTTGCAACATCACCTGATCACGTTATCAAACACTACCAAATTGTGATTGTCTCCCCTCACCTTTCGCCAGTGCAACTGTCGACTCATTGGGGTCGATTGTGTACAGAATTCCTTCATACCGAATTTCTGCTTTCGAAATAAGGCTGATTTTACTGCCCAGATACGGTATGCCAGTACTCATGGCTCAATATTTTTCTGTCACACACAAAGAAAAAAATATCTAAGGACAAAGACTGCCTGCAGACGAAATCTACTACAAAACCAACATGGCGCTCTCTTTTTAGATAAGCTCGTCCGAAAGGTGGCGCTGAAAGCACAGCCGGTAGACTTTTTTAACAGAATCAACCCAAATAATCCGAATCTCAACATTTGTCGACGATTAAAAAAAACAAAAAAACAAAGCGAAACACAATCTCTCAATATAATCTCAACAATTTGGCATTTCGTAACATGATGGGACTGAACAAATCCAACCTCACACCCATAAATATTAGGCTAAATGATTGTGAGTCTTAATTCCTATGAGCCAGGACAGAAAAAATGACCAAATCTAATCACCGAGTTCACCATCTTCTTCAGACATGCAGTTATGCGCAGTAACCATACATCATTTGATTGGATGACGGCAAGCGGCCAGTTTCAGTCACTTACGTTGTTTCATGGAAACTGACTCTAACCCAACCCTAACCTTGTGCTAACCCTATCCCTTACCCGAGAAAAGCAAAAAGTTGTTTCTACTGAGTATTATGCAGTGAGAATGTTTAGGTGTGGGGCAAACAAAGTTTAACCTTTGCAAGTGACGAAAATAGCAGCCAATCAAATTGAAGTATGGTTACCGCCCACAGCTCTATCCTCTGCGACTACTTTAGATTTGTTTTCGTCTTTGGGTGAACCTGATTGCGTGGTTATTGTTCCATCACCCTGCTTAATTCAGCCTCAGTGAGTGGAGCTAGCACGACCCTGAAGAGGATGAAGGGACTGGGGGAGAGAGAGAGAGAGAGAGAGAGAGAGAGAGGTGTCATTGATGACCTTGATAGCCAGGCTTGCCACGTGCGAAGACAGATGGAGAATGGCTTTCCACCCTCAAATATGCTCTGTTCTCCACATGACGAGACGCAGAAACACCACGGAAAAGGCCTACTTCCTACACGGACACCACCAGCAAAATACGTGTGACTATCTGCACTGACCGTGGGACACCCGTATTAACGATGTGGAGAATTGGGCAAACAATTTGGCTTCCTCGGGAGGGCCCTGAAGATAAATAACAAAAAGCTCAAGCAGCAGGCCTACAAGGTTATGGTACGCCTCCTCCTGGAATACCGCGCCAGTCCGGTCTGGGACCCCCACAACGTGACAAGGGCAGCATCGATGCCATAGAAAGAATCCAGAGCCGCCGCGGCGATGGGTAGCCCGAGACTTCGATGACAACAAGATCAGAGACCTAAAGAATACCCTAAAATGACCCCTTCTTGAGACCCACAGAATCGTCTGAAGCCCGCCTGAACACATTCTACAACAAATTCCACACAGGTCCATCAATACCCAAATACTTACCAACAAGTTAATACACAATATAAGAAAAGCCTCCGCCAGCCCCACTCTGCTGCCTACGACATTCCACCGAATATCAAGTAAATGTTTTACGTCCTATCGGCCAAAGGCCATGGCCATATGGGGCATTGCTGTAACTTTCGTTATTGCATACATTCCAATAAGCGACATAAAGCAGACAATCCACATTCCTCCCTCCTACCATCCCGCACTATAGTGGAACTGCCTCCCAGAAGAACTTATTTGCCTCCTCTCAGTCTTTAGAGGCATTCAAAAGAGGCCTCCACAAACACCTCCACTGAAACTTCTTCTTCTTCAGTCTTTTTCGATCGCTCAGACAGTTTCCTGTCAATTATGAGCGCAGATGCGTCACTGTGCTGCCGTGATGTGCCTAAGTAAGAAATAATTAGGCCCAGCATGTCCGACTTCAGTCGGCTGTAGGAAATCTTTTTGAAAGTGCTTCTTGAAAGAAAAAAAAGGCAGGAGAATGGACCCAGTAAGGCAGAAAGATAGTAGTAGATAGTAGATGACAGCAAGCAAAGCGAAAAGGCAGAGTCAAAGAGAGTGACAGATTAGAGGAAGTTACAAGCACAAAACTTTCTAAAACTAGGAAACTCAGTAGGGGCTATAGATCAAATTAGTGGTAAATGA
>CM065695.1:14242443-14247443 GCA_017654935.2 Phymorhynchus buccinoides | reverse complement strand
GTCTCTCCCCCTCTCTCTCTCCCTCATCTCTCTCTCTCTCTCTCTCTCTCTCTCTCTCTCTCTCTCTCTCTCTCTCTCTCTCTCTCTCTCTCTCTCTCTCTCTCTCCCCCCCTCTCTCTCTCTGCTCTCCGTCTGTCACCCTGCTAGCCCCGGCTTTACTTTCCGATGGCCGGAAGTGGGGGAAGGGAGATAAGCCTAATGCTTCCTGCTTCTCAGATGGAATGCCCTTTTCTTACGGCTAAAGCTCTGGCAGTTCAGTAAGCTCAGATGGTAGGCAAATCTGTCGCTCGCTACTATGAGAGTGTGTATTTGCGACATTCACAAATTTCACTTTTTCCGTACTTGAACCATTTACCTAACCCTAACCCTAACCCTAATCCTATCCCTAACCCACGGAAAAAGTGAAATTTGTGGTTCATGCTCAATGTCGCAAAATGCCGCAAATACAGACTCTCATAGGTAGCGAGCTACAGATTTGCACGCTACCTGGCCTTTATATTTTATTGATTTCGTCCTTATTAATTTGCAGGCCATTTTCATTCAGATGCTGCTGCAGGGTCGTCAGTACGGGGAGTGATGATTCATTATCTGATGAGTCTCTATCTAAATCTGATCGTTGACGGTAAGCTGTGCCCCTGGACAATACTTTTAACCCTTTCATTGCCACTGTCGCCTCTTGGCACCACAATGATTTGATACCCATGCCACTAAAAGGCATCAAATTAGGGTCTGTTACCCAATTACCTTAATGTTCTTAATTTTGGGAGGGAAGGATAAGCCCTATTTTATGCATGTCACAGAGAATTCCCCAATATTGCAGACGGAATCTTTTCTGTATCCAGGTAAGTTTGATGGATAATTTTGGCTGAAAAATGGCTGGCGTTGAAAGGGTTTCAATGAGTCTTCTTTTTTTCGTTGCACAATTATTTTTGTTTACTTAACTTTTTTTTTCCAACAGTTTGTCGTGAAATATGAAAAGGACAGAACGCACACGTACCAAAAAAAAAGGAGAGAAAAAAAAGACAAGAACTGACCAAATCAAATATGAAGAAAAAGAAAGAAGCAGACCATCAATCAAAACAAGAATGCATAATCAAGCATAAATGCACACATGCTAGCATGGGATAACCTGATACTTAATGAGTCTTAATTACAGATTAATGGCTTTGTCCTTGTGTTTGTTGATGGTTTTTTTGTGTCGATGACTCAGCGGCACTTTGTGTTGATCAACCATCAATAAATGCATTGAATCGGTACAGTAGCAGGAGCTGACCAAGTGATTCGTAAGTGGAGAGGTGGGGGGGGGGGGGGGGGGGGGGAGGGGGGGTCCGCGGGGATTCCAGGGAGCTGCATAGGTCCTGGGTTAAGGTGTCATGGCTTTGTGGGGGCCCAGGGGGAGATGCCCCCGGAATGCTTTGCAATTTAGTGATAAGGGAGTTCTATTTTCTTTTAACCCTTTCACCGCCAACCATTTTTCAGCCAAACATTGCCATTAAATTTACCTGGGTAGAGAACAAAATCCATCTGTAGTATTGGGGGTTGTTCTGTGACGTATATAAAATAAGGTCTTACCTTACTTCCCCAAAACTAAGACAACAGGGTCTTTGGATAATAGAGCCCAATTGGATGCCTTTTAGTGACATATGTGTTAATTCACTGTGGTGCTAAAATGCGACTTTGGCGGTGAAAGGGTTAAGCGAATTGCCATTGACAACATTTTCTTAAAAGTGAGTTGGACCTGAACGGAAAGGATGATCTGAGAAAATTGAAGTCGTTCCAAAAGGAGTTAAAGCAAAAAATGAGCCATTTTCTTACTTTTTACCCTTGTATAAGATACATGCTTGGGGCAGAGGGGGTGGGGGTGGGGGTGGGGGGGGGGGGGTTCCGGAAACCCCCTCCAGTCACAACACTGAGACACAAGAACAACACCAGCAACAACAACAACAACAACAACAACAAGTGCAACGCCGAGCGGCTGCAAAGTCCCCTCGCAGCATCGCCGAGGTACTCCGAAATCGGAATGTGTCGGCTGTTCACATACATGAAAACGCATCAAAACAGCACGTAGCTATATAAAAACGCATCAAAACAGCACGTAACTGAATAGTTTTTTTTTATATATATAGCCTTGGGGTTCGGACCCGTGATTTGAGCGCGCGCGACCATACGCACACGCGCGCACAGAAACATTCATGACAACTGTGTTATAGACCATTCATCAAGAAATGTTGTGAAAAAAACTGCATTAAAATACATGCAAAACTTCGCGAGATATTAGCGATTATGTGTTTCGGGGTTTGAACCCCGTAACTGGCGCGACCTTGACCTTAATGTAAAACTAAATCAGTGGATAGCTTGCATCTTGGCAAACTAGTATACCAAATTTGATGATGATAGACTGAATAGTTTTTGAGAAAAACGGACGAATAGCCGGACGGAGGCACGCCGGACGGACGGACGGACGGACACCGGACGGACACCGGACGGACGGACCAGACAAAAACAATAGCTCCCCGAATATTCGGCTCGGGGACTAACAATATCATTAAGTTACTAGCACTTCAACTGCAGTAAAGCCTTACAGGAATTCTCAGTCTGGAAAAAGAGCTAAGCTCAAAAGCTGAACTTCTCGTCTCTCACCAAAAGATCAATTCTCCCCCTCCATATCAAGGTCAGTGTTTTTTTGGTTGTCCTGAACCAGCAGTCAACACATTTCTCTTCATTACTAGCAGTTACTTACCCGTCGCCGCTTCGCGGGTTTTCCTCACCTACCACTACAATAAACAAAGTTAATATCAGCCCCGCCCCTCAAGAATAGCAGTTGCCTTCTCTGTTATGTGGAAGTCATAGTCAGACACAACTGACTGGCGCACGCACACGCACACACACACACACACACACACGCGCGCACGCACACGCGCGCGCACGCACACATGCACACACACACACACACACACACACGCAGGCACACACACACAGGCGCACGCACACACACACACACACACACACACACACACACACACACACACACACACACACACACACACACACACACACACACACACACACACACACACACACACACACACACACACACACACACACACACACACACACACACACACACACACACACACACACACACACACACACACGTCTCCAACAGAAGGCCTACATCCGTGACCTTGACCTTGATCAGTACCCAATATTCGGAATCACCATAAGCCAATGCATCCTCATACCAATTTGAACATTGTAAGTCCAGCGGTGAAAGACAGTCATGGCCTCAAGAAAACAAATGGTCAGTTTTCAAGGTCAAACGTCAAGGTCAAGGCCAGCTTGTTTGTAATTGTTCTATGCGACACATGATCTTGAGCCAGTTTATATTACCAACCTACCAATTTTGAAGCCTGTAACTGCTAACATGAGAAAGATATGTCCAAAACACCAATTTGACACTACGTCCTAGACATTGACTAACCTTCATTCCAATATTTGGAATCACCATTAGCTAATGAACCCCCATACCAAGTATGAACATTGTAAGTCCAACTTGTGAAAGAAGAAATCTCTCTCTCTCTCTCTCTCTCTCTCTCTCTCTCTCTCTCTCTCTCTCTCTCTCTCTCTCTCTCTCTCTCTCTCTCTCTCTCTCTCTCTCTCTCTCTCTCTCTCTCTCTCTCTCTCTCTCTCTCTCTCTCTCTCTGTGACAACGGAAAATACGGACTGATATGTGTGTGTTTGTGTGTATGTGTGTGGGTGTGCGCGCGCGTGCGCGCGTATGTGTGTGTGTGCGCGCGCGCTCGCACGTCTCTCTCTCTCTCTCTCTCTCTCTCTCTCTCTCTCTCTCTTCAGGGCTGGGTGGAAAAAAGCATGTAACTTGCTTATCTCATGTTCCCTGGTTAAATAAAATTTCGTTTTCGTTTTTGCTTTCGTTTTCTCTCTGTCTGTATATATGTGTGTGTGCGTGCGTGCGTGTGCGTGTGCGTGTGCGTGCGTGAGTATGTGTCTGTCTGTGTCTCTATGTGTGTGTGCGTGTGCGCGCGCGCACGTGTGTGTGTGTTGTTGTTTTCTCGATAGAGTAGGCGTTCCTGTCTGACGCGGCATCACGTTGGGGATCCACAGGGAGACCTGACTGGCTGGGTCACTAAATTAGCTTAGGGTGTGTTTTTGTTGTTGTCCGAACTGGAACATCGACCGGCATAGTGCCAATGAATCAAAGTGCTGATTGTGGGCACTCATCTGGAAGAAGAAGAACATCGGTATTCCACAGAATTATGTGTTTACCATTCTAAAATTTAGAACAACTAATAATAACTTGCCAGTAAATAAATTACGCTATGATAATATACCCCAAAGTGAAAGAATCTGTGAAAAGTGTAATGAACATGATGTGGCAGATGAGTTCCATTATTTGTTTGTTTGTCCCTTTTTCAACGTTGAAATAAATAGATATCTTCTGCGGTACTTTTTTGTGCGAGCAAATGCGCATAAATTTAATGCTTTGTTTGTCTCAAAGAAATAAGAAACTTTTGATTAAACTTAAGCACTTGGTTACAGCTATAAACAGTTCTTTTCGATGATTTATATGGATGAAATGTCACATGTCTTGTTCTTTTTATTATGGTACAGGTATATTTGTCCATGATGTCACGTATCTACTTGTCGATATTGTTTGTCGTTTCTGATAGTAATTGGTATCTATAGACATCACTCTGTATTGATGTTTGAGTGCTTAACTCTTTCACCACCAACGTCGCATTTTAGCACCACAGTGATTTAACACCCTATGTCACTAAAAGGCATCAAATTAGGGTCTATTATCCAAAGACCCTATCGTCTTAGTTTTGGGAAGTAAGGATAGACTTTATTTTATATATGTCACAGAACAATCCCAAATACTGCACATGGATTTTGTTCTCTACCCAGGTAAATTTAATGGCAATTTTTGACTGAAAAATGACTGGCGGTGAAAGGGTTAAATGTGTGTGCTTTGTTTTATA
>CM065695.1:14232443-14237443 GCA_017654935.2 Phymorhynchus buccinoides | reverse complement strand
CGATGAGTATAAGTAGGATACATAGTTTTAAATGTTTTCCAAAAGATATAAAAAGTTACGAAATGGTACAGAGATAACATTCTGGTTTACAGATTAAAATTATTGAAAAGCCAGGGGAGGTGACTCATGATTGGAGTGGTAAAAATAGACCGCGTGCCACAAACTATTGCGAATTCGCGCTTGTTTCCTTTCATTTTGCTACACATCCAAATGATGTATAAATAATTGACATTGATGAAAAAAAAGTTCGAAAATAATTCTGAGAAAAAATTAAAAAAATCGAATGGTAAAACTAGTCAAGCGTTTCTTCCTTGTGTTTTTGATGTTGTTGTTCGTTTTTTTCAAAACCCTTTTGCCGCCAATGTCGCATTTTTGCACCATAGCGATTTATCACCCATGTCACTAAAACTCTTGAAATCAGGGTCTATTGTTCTATGATAGTGTGTTCCTAAATTTGGGCAGTAAGGATTGACCCTATTCTAAATGTGTCACAGAGAAATCCCACAATATTGCAGACAAAAATCTTCTGTGTAGCCAAGTACGTTTAATGGAAACTGTTGGCTGAAATATGGCTGGCGGTGAAAGGGTTAATAAAAAATATGATATTAAATTTATCGTTTTACGTAGACCCTAAGCCTGCAAATGTGTATGGTTATTGTATATTAAATTATATACTAAGTCATGCTATAGTGGAACCTCCGTATTAAAACATCCCTATCCCCCCCGTGGGGATACCGGGGGGATCTTTTGCATAAATAGTTCCCCCACCTTCTGGAAGTTCTGTGCTTGTAACTTCCTCGAATCTGTCACTCTCTTTGACTCCGCCTTTTTTCACCTTTGCTTACTGTCATCTACTATCTTTCTGCCTTTCAGGTCCATTCTCCTGCCTTTTTTTTTTAAGAAACATTTTCGAAAAGATTTCCTCCAGCTGAAGTCGGACATGCTGGGCCTAATTATTTCTTATTTGGGCGCATACCGACAGCATGACGCATCTGCGCTCATAGTTGACAGGAAACTGTCTGAGCGATCGGAGAAGAAGAAGAAGAAGAAGAAGAAGACATCCCTCGAAGTTGCAACCCAAAATATTGTCACCGATTTTCTGCCCTTTCAAATCCGGAACACTAAGTGTCCACCTCTCTATTAAAGGGGCACCGTGACGGAGGAGTTTTTGTCAAGAAACACGTCGAGATCACCAGGAAAACACCCTTTACAGAGATCGCAACACTCACTTTGCTCTGGTTTCCTAGAAATCAAACCGTCAAATCGGCGATTCCTCCTTGGAATCTTAGGAGCTTAGAAGTCAGATTCTCTCAGTGAAAGAGAAGGCATGCCTTCTCTTTTCTAATGGCCGCCTGAGTCGATTAGACAAAAATCTCGAAATTTCCACAATACAAGCCTTTTTATTTACAGTTTACCAAAAAGGAGTTTCGCTCACAACAAAGGAAATAGCTCTTTTTTTTTTTTTACTGCACTACAAAGAAGAACAAGCTTCAACCACTCTCAGTGGCCTCCACTCACTCCGTCCAAAATGGCTTCTCTCTCCGGCAACTCCGCCAAGGAGGAATCGCCGTTTTGACGGTTTGATTTCTAGGAGCCTATAACTTCTTCTTCTTCTTCTTCATATGGCCATAATGGATAAGTTACGTATGTGTCCGGTTTTCAGTTCTCACTGGTCTCCCCGCTGCGTGCAGCCGATACATTCCGACTTCGGAGGAGCTCACAGGAGAAACTTATTTAGAAGATGTTTTGGAAAAAAGGCAGGAGAATGGGCCAATAAGTCAGACAGATCGTAGACGCTAGAAAGCAAAGGGAAAAGGCAGAGTCAAAGAGAATGGCAGATTAGAGGAAGTTGCAAGCACAGAACTTCCAGAAGGTGGGGGAGCTATTTTAAGCGAAAGACACTTCCGGTATCCCCACTAGGGGAAAACCAGAACAAAGTGAGTTTTCCGATCCTTGAAAAGGCTGTCTTTCTGGTTACCTCGACGTGTTTCTTGAAAAAAACTCATCCGTCAGGGTGCCCCTTTAAGACCTTGTTTTTTGCAGCATCAACAGAATCCAGAAAAGCAGCTACACACTCGGAAATAGTTTTTTTCGAGAACTCTATTCAGAAATTATGAGGCTAATGGAATGTGTGGGAAGTTCCTAAACACACACCCACACACCCACACCCACACCCACACACCCACACCCACACCCACACACGCACGCACACACACACACACACACACACACGCACATGCATGCACGCACGTATGCGCGCGCGCGCACACACACACACACGCGCGCGCGCGCGCATGCATGCATGCACGCACTCACGCACGCATGCACACACTCACGCACACACGCACACTAGCACGCACGCACGCACGCATGCTAGCACGCACGCACGCACGCACGCATGCACACACATACACACACACACACACACACACACACACACACACACACACACACACACACACACAGACGCGCACATCAATAATTTTAATCCTTTGACCCCCCCCTTGGGGCATGGAGGATACAAGTATAGCAAAAACATAAAACTCAATCAGAACAAAGTGTGAACGTAATAGTAGCGAAATGTCGAATTTTAGTGAGCTGTCAAATAAATGCTCTTATTAACCCTTTCACCGCCAGCCATAGTTCAGCCAAAACATTCCATTAAATTTACCTGGGTAGAGAACAACATCCATCTGCAGTATTGGGGATTCTTCTGTGACACATATACAATAAGGTCTATCCTTACTTCCCAAAACTAAGACAATAGGGTCTTTGGATAATAGACCCCAATTTGATGCCCTTTTTGTTTTAGTGACATAGGTCACTGTGGTGCTAAAATGCATTTTTTTGGCGGTGAAAGGGTTAAAAACTGTTTTCCCGAGTTTTTAGAAATGTACTAATACTCAAACCAACGCGTCGCCCTTTTGAAAATAAATGACATGAATTAAAAACAGATTTTGGTTTAAGATATTTCTTAGGAATGAATACTCACGAGCGTGCGTGTGTGCATGCACATGTGTGCAACAAAACAAACACACAAACAAGCAGCATAACGCAAACTTTTTTTAAAATTTTATTGAAAATCCACAGTTCAAGACAAAAGTCATTCAAACTTGTAGAGAGCAGCCACCGAAGAAAGAAAATAATTCCAAATCGAATAACGCTCTGGAAGCCTGTAATTACGTGCTTCGGGCGACTCCATCTTTGACAGACTGATAAAGAAGAAGAGCCAAGAAGACGTTGGGTAGTATTAATGGCATACGCAGGAGATAGATAGAGAGGGGGGGGGGAGAGAGAGAGAGAGAGAGGGGGGGGAGAGAGAGAGAGAGAGAGAGAGAGAGAGAGAGAGAGAGAGAGGGAGAGAGAGAGAGAGAGAGAGAGAGAGAGAGAGAGAGAGAGAGAGAGAGAGAGAGAACTGTGTGTGTGTGTGTGAGAGAGAGAGAGAGAGAGAGAGAGAGAGAGAGAGAGAGAGGAGGGAGAGAGAGAGAGAGAGAGAGAGAGAGAGAGAGAGAGAGAGAGAGAGAGAGAGAGAGAGAGAGAGACAGAGAGAGAGAGAGAGAGAGAGAGAGAGAGAGACACAGAGAGAGAGAGAGAGAGAGAGAGAGAGAGAGAGAGAGAGAGAGAGAGAGAGAGAGAGAGAGAGAGAGAGAGAGAGAGAGAGAGGGAGAGATGCAGAAGAGGCAGAGACATGAAAAAATAGCGCACACAGAGACGAACAAACGCAGACACAGAGACAGACAGAGAGACAGAGACAGAGAGACAGAGATGGGTTGTTAAATGGAGACGGGGAACGTAAGGTGAAGGAGGGGGATGGGGGAGGGAGGGAGGGAGGGGGTCCAATCAATAGTAGTTGAACAAACAACTGCCCTAGATGCGCGCGTGTGTCTGTGTTTGTGTGCGCGTGTGCGTGCGTGCGTGTTTGTGTGCGCGCACGCGCACTGTTTATGCACTGGGTGTGCTTGCAACCAACTGTGATCAAAGCGGAAACCAGAGTCTGATGTTTTCACAAAATTGAAAAAAATAACTTTAGAGTTTCAGTCAAAGCGGGAAATTACAAAGAAAGTATCCATTCTTAATTTTGTCTTAGTCATAGATATTTTAATCAATCGGCATCTCTACACTGTTTTGAGACATTTTTCTTAGTGATATTTTGTTTACTTAGTGTATATGCAGATTATTTATTTTCCAAAACTTTCGACTAAAAAAACCAATGATACCAGAGGCCACATCAAGCCCCATTGAAGCATGCACTGTCATTATATTTCTGAAGATCAGAGAGAGAGAGAGAGAGAGAGAGAGAGAGAGAGAGAGAGAGAGAGAGAGAGAGAGAGAGAGAGAGAGAGAGAGAGACTTGAGAGAGAGAGAGAGGAGAGAGAGAGAGAGAGAGAGAGAGAGAGAGAGAGAGAGAGAGAACTTGAAAACTTAAACATTATTTTCCAAGAATATAGATTTTAGCCAACGCCGTTTCGAAGCCTTACAGAGACATTATTTTATCTTAGAAGCAATCCTTACACAGAGCGTAACGGTAATTACAAGAGTGAATACTTTGTATCGAAACGTTTTGAAGCATTACAGATTTATTGTATCTTAGTAACAGTCCTTACTCAGAGCGTAACGGTCGCTACATAGAGCGTGACGGTCGTTACATAGAGCGTAACGGTCGTTACAAGAGCGAATACTATACTTTGAAACGTTTCGAAACCTTATAGAGACACATTCACTCTTAGTAACAGTCCTTACACATAGCGTAACAGTTGTTACACAGCGTGCAACGGTCGTTACAGACACATTTTCTATCTTAGTAACAGTCCTTATATAGAGCATAACGGTCGTCGCAAGAGCGAATACTCTACTTTGAAACGTTTCGAAGCCTTATAGAGACATATTCTATCTTAGTAACAGTCCTTACACAAAGCGTAACGGTCGCTACGTAGAGCGTAACGGTCGTTACAATAGCGAGTACTCTGTATTTAAGCGTTTCGAATCCTTACAGAGACATA
>CM065695.1:14222443-14227443 GCA_017654935.2 Phymorhynchus buccinoides | reverse complement strand
TCAGTTTTATGACAATAACTCTAGGCTGATCCTAACCCTACTCTATTAATTTGTATGGCTCTCGATCTCAAAGTCTGGTTATTTTCAGTGTCATGTCAATAACCCTAAGCTGATCCTAACCCTATCCTCTATTATTTTCTTGTTTACATTACAGGAGTACATTTTATGTACTTGTGTATTTTTATTTCTTTATCCATTTTGTCTCACTGTTTTAAAATGATTTTACGTTATAAGTGTTTTAAAATGCTATTTTATTAGTATGTGTGTGAGTGTCATTCATTTAATGTTTTTCCACTAATCGTGTGTGTCTGTGTGTGTTTGTGTGTATGCGCGTGTGTGCGTGCGTGTGTGTCGGTGTGTGTGTGTGTGTGTGTGTGTGTGAATGTTTATTAATATTGAATATAATGTGCCTTTTTTGTGACTATTGTATGTACAAATTATAGTAAGTTGTTATTTTATGATGCATGCAACTGTATTTCAGTCCTATATATCTCTGTCTCTGTTTGTGTGTCTCTCTCTTCTCTCTTTCTCTGTCTGTCCCTCTGTCTGACTCTCTGTGTCTCCATCTCTGTCTTTCTCTGTCTGTCTGTCTGTATGTTTGTTCTGTCTCTTTCTCTCTCTCGTTCTCTTTCTCTCTCTATCGTTATAAGTGTGGGTGTGGGTGTGATTTGTTAATAGTGCGGCCTGGGCGTCTTTAAGTGTCCATCAGTGTGAGTGTTTCAAGTTGGTTGCGAAAGTGTACTGTAGATTATGTCATTCATTATTCGAGTATACTGTGAAGTATGGGAGTATACTGTGAAGCAAAGCTGTTCGTTTTGCTATTACTCGGATATTAGAAACAACATTTTTTCTTTCTGTATTGCTTGGCATTGTAAATTCATCAAACCCTTTCTTTTGAAGAAATACTTACGGATGGACTTTACATTCTTCTATCCTCACGTTCATTTATCAGTTGACTATTCCTTGACCCCGCCCCCTTTCTTCTTCATCCGTGTGCATCACACGACCGTTGAGAGACTCATGAATATGCTTTAGCCTAGCAATCTGACCAAAAGCTATGGAAGCAGGGTAAGTCTCTATAGGCCTAGTACAAAGGTTAGCAGACGGACACAATCATTTGACAGTCAAAGATGAACATGAGCCAAGTTTGGTTATTTTCAGTTTCATTCACACAACCGTAGGCTGAGCCTAACCATACTCTCGTTGTGTTTATGACTCTATCTCAAAAGTCAAAGTCTGGTTTCTCTCAGTTTCATGACAACAACCCTAGGCTGATCCTAGCCCTGTTCTCTTCAGACCCTCGATCTCAAAGTCTGATTCTTTTCAGGTTCATGACAACCCAAGGCTGATCCTAACCCTATCCTCATCGTGTTTATGATTCTCGATCTCAAAGTCTGGTTCTTTTCAGTTTAATGACAACAACCGTAGGCTGATCCTAACCCTATCCTCCTCTTCGTACGACTCTCGATCTCGAAGTCTGTTTTTTTCCCAGTTTTATGACAATAACCCTAGGCTGATCCTGGCCCTATCCTATTCATTTGTATGGCTCTCAGTATCAAAGTCTGGTTCTTTACAGTTTCACAACTACCCTAGGCTGATCGTAACCATATCCTCTTCATGTTTATGACTCGATCTCAAAATCTGGTTTATTTCAGTTTCATGACAACATGTATAGGCTGATCCTAACCGTATCATATTCATGATTGCGACTCTCGATCTCAAAGTCTGTTTCTTTTTAGTTTCATGACAACTCTAAGCTGATCCTAACCCTATCCCCTACATTGTTTATGATTCTTAATCTCAAAGTCTGGTTCTTTTCAGTTTAATGACAACAACCCTAGGCTGATCCTAACCCTATCCTCTTCGTGTTTCGGTTCTCGATGTCAAAGTCTGGTTTCTTTTAGTTTCATGGCAATAACCCTAGGCTGATCCTAACCCAATCTTCTTTGTGTTTATGACTTGATCTCAAAGTCTGGTTCTTTTCAGTTTCGTTACAACAACCCTCCCTGTCAACAACTTAAGGCTGATACTACCCTTATTCTCTTCATGTTTATGACCATCAATCTCAAAGTCTGGCTTCTTTCAGCTTCATGACAATAAACCTAGGCTGATCCTAACCCTATCCTCTTCATGTTTATGATTCTCGATCTCAAAGTCTGGTTCTTTTCAGTTTCATTACAACATCCTTAGGCTGATCCTAACCCTATCCTCTTCATGTTTAAGACTCTCGATCTCAAAGTCTCTTTCTTTTCAGTTTCATGACAACAAACCTAAGCTGATCCTAACCATATCATCTACGTGTTTACGACTCTCGATCTCAAAGTCTGGTTCTTTTTAGTTTCACGACAATAACCCTAGGCTGACCTTAGCCCTATCCTATTCAATTTTATGGCTCTCGATCTCTCAAAGTCTGGTTCTTTTCAGTTTGACAACAACCCTAGGCTGATCTTAACCCTATCTTCTTCATGTTTATGACCCTCGATCTCAAAGTCTGCTTTCTTTCAATTTCATGACAACCCTTGGCTGATCCTAACCTTGTCATGTTTACGACTCTCGATCTCAAAGTCTGATTCTTTTCAGTTTTACAACAACAACCCTAGGCTGATCCTAACCCTATCCTCTTCATGTTTATGACTTGATCTCAAAGTATGGTTTCTTTCATTTTCATGACATCCCTAGGCTGATCCTAGCCTTATTTTCTTCATGTTTACTACTCTTGATCTCAAAGTCTGGTTTCTCTCAGTTTTATGACAATAACCCTAGGCTGATCCTAACCCTACTCTCTTTATGTTTACTACTCAATCTCAAAGTCTGGTTCTGTTCAGTTTTATGACAACAACTCTAGGCTGATCCTAACCCTAAACTTTAAGTGTTTATGATTCTCGATCTCAAAATCTGATTTATTTCAATTTCTTGACAATGACTATAGGATGAGCCTTGCCGTATCAGATTCATTTTTTATCGCTCTCGATCTCAAAGTCTGGTTCTTTTCAGTTTCACAACAACCCAAGTTGATCCTAACCCCTCTATTCTTTTCATGTTTACGACTCTTGATGTCAAAGTTTGGTTTATTTCAGTTTGATGACAATAACCCTAGGCTAACCCTAACCCTACTCTCGTCGTGTTTATGACTGTCTCAAAAGTCAAAGTCTGGTTTCTTTCAGTTTTATGACAATAACTCTAGGCTGATCCTAACCCTACTCTATTAATTTGTATGGCTCTCGATCTCAAAGTCTGGTTATTTTCAGTGTCATGTCAATAACCCTAAGCTGATCCTAACCCTATCCTCTATTATTTTCTTGTTTACATTACAGGAGTACATTTTATGTACTTGTGTATTTTTATTTCTTTATCCATTTTGTCTCACTGTTTTAAAATGATTTTACGTTATAAGTGTTTTAAAATGCTATTTTATTAGTATGTGTGTGAGTGTCATTCATTTAATGTTTTTCCACTAATCGTGTGTGTCTGTGTGTGTTTGTGTGTATGCGCGTGTGTGCGTGCGTGTGTGTGTCGGTGTGTGTGTGTGTGTGTGTGTGTGTGTGTGTGAATGTTTATTAATATTGAATATAATGTGCCTTTTTTGTGACTATTGTATGTACAAATTATAGTAAGTTGTTATTTTATGATGCATGCAACTGTATTTCAGTCCTATATATCTCTGTCTCTGTTTGTGTGTCTCTCTCTTCTCTCTTTCTCTGTCTGTCCCTCTGTCTGACTCTCTGTGTCTCCATCTCTGTCTTTCTCTGTCTGTCTGTCTGTATGTTTGTCTCTTTCTCTCTCTCGTTCTCTTTCTCTCTCTATCGTTATAAGTGTGGGTGTGGGTGTGATTTGTTAATAGTGTGGCCTGGGCGTCTTTAAGTGTCCATCAGTGTGAGTGTTTCAAGTTGGTTGCGAAAGTGTACTGTAGATTATGTCATTCATTATTTGGGCGTGATTGAGAAATTGACTGAGGGATCAGGGAAGGGGGGTGTTGGTCAATGTTTGATGTATACTTTTTGTTCATTGTGTTTACTATTCATTTTAGTGATTTCTGTAAAGCGCTTAGAGCTTTTAAGATTAGGCGCTATAAAAGTTGTCTTCATGTTTATTACTCTCGATTTCAAAGTCTGGTTTCTTTCAGTTTCATGACAATAACCCTAGGCTGATCCTAGCTCTATCGTCTTTGTATTTTGACTCGATCTCAAAGTCTAGTTCTTCCTCGGTTGTTTGCTTTCTGACGGCTTACAAAGATTCGCTCCCCTTGGATGGCTGGTCTCGGGTTCTGCGATTTGAACAAGCCAGGGTGTAGCTGCGCTTTGGGATTCAGAATGAGCAGTGTAGGAGCAACGCCACTGTACGACCCAGCATATGGGACAGCAATAACATTTTAAAAAGTCTGGTTCTTTTCAGTTTCATGACAACAAACCTAGGCTGATCCTAACCCTTTTCTGTTCATGTTTATGACTCTCAATCTCAGAGTCTGGTTTCTTTCAGTTTCATGACAACGCTAGGCTGATCCTACCCCTCTCCTCTTTGTGTTTATGATTCTCTATCTCAAAGTCTGCTTTTTGTCAGTTTAATGACCACAACCCTAGACTGATCCTAACCATATCTTCTTCATGTTTATGATTCTCGATCTCAAAGTCTGCTTCTTTTCAGTTTACTGACAACCCTAGGCTCATCTTAACCCTATATTCTTTGCGTTTACGACTCTCAATTACAAAGTCTGGTTTATTTCAGTTTTATGACAACACTCCTAGGCTGATCCTAACCCTATTCTCTTCGTGTTTATGATTGTCAATCTCAAAGTCTGGTTTTCATCAGTTTCATGACAACAATCTTGGCCTGATCCTAACCCTATGCTCTTCGTGTTTACAACTTTCGATCTCAAAGTCTGGTTTCTTTCTGTTTCATGACAACAACCCTAAGCTGATCCTAGCCCTATCCTTTTCGTGTTGATGAGTCTCGATCTAAAAGTCTGGGGTTTGTTTTCAGTTTACTCACAACAACCCTAGGCT
>CM065695.1:14207443-14217443 GCA_017654935.2 Phymorhynchus buccinoides | reverse complement strand
CTCTGTCTCTCTCCCTCCTCCTCTCTCTCGTCTCTCTCTCTCTCGCCCCCTCTCTCTCTCTCTCTCTCTCTTCTCTCTCTTCTCTCTCTCTCTCCTATCTCATGCCTCTCTCTCTCTCTCGCTCTCCTCTCCTCTCTCGTCCTCTCTCTCTGTCCCGTCTGACTCTCTCTGTCTCTCTCTCTCTCTCTCTCTCTCTCTCTCTTTCCCATCTCTCTCTTTCTCTCTCTCTCTCTCTCTCTTTCTCCTCTCACTCTCTCTTCTTTCTGTCTCTCTCTGTTCTTGTCTCTCTCTCTCTCTCTTCTCTCTCTCTCTCTCTCCTCGCTCCTCTCTCTCTCTCTCTCTTCTCTCATCTCTCTCTCATCTCTCTCTCTCTCCTCTCGCTATCTATGTTTACCCTCCTCTCTCTGTCCTCTCTCTGTCTCTCCGTCTCCTCTTCTCTCTCGCTCCTCTCTCTCTCTCTCTCTCTCTCTCCTCTCTCACTGTCTCTCTCTCTCTCTTTCTTTCTTTCTAATCTCCTCCGCTCTCTCTTTGGTTCTCCCGTCTCTCCTCTCTTTCTTTCTCTCCCCCCTCCCTCTCTCATCTCTCGCTCTCCTCTCTATCTCCCTCCCCCTCTCTCACTGTCTCTTCTTGTCTCTCTTTCTTTCTTTCTCCTTCCTTGCTTTCCTCATCTTTCTTTCCTCCATCTTTTCGCCTTTTCCCATCTCTTTCTCCTCTTTTTCTATCCCCTCCTCTCTCATCACCTCCCCTCCGTCTCTCCCTCCCCTTCCTCTCCCTCTCCTCTCTCCCTCCCCTCTCTCTCTCTCTCTTTCTTTCTCTCTTTTTCTTTCTTTCTTCTTTTCTTTCTCTTCCTTTCTTCCTTTTTTCTTTCTTTCTCTCTCAATCTCTCTCTCTCCTCTCTCTCTCATCTCTTCTCTCTTCTCTCTCTCTCTCATCTCTCTTCCTCTCCTCTCTCTCTCTCTCTCTCCTCTCTCTCCCTCTCTTCCTCTCTCTCATCCTCTCTCTCTCCTCTCTCGTCTTTTTTCAGCGCAGCCTGTCAATTACAAGACCTCAATAACCAGCCCTTGACCTGATTGGTTCTTTTTCAAGCTTTCTTCGTTTGTCCTTCAGGGGTGTGTGGTCTTCGGGATGGGTCTTATCCCTTGTGTCCATCCTGTGTGTCCATTGTGTGTGTGTGCGTGCGATGTTCGTGCGCGTCTTCGTGTGTGTGTGTTGTGTATCGCTCCGCTCCGCGCGCGTCGCGTCTTCCTGTGGTGGTCAGTGTGTGTGTGTGTGTGACTGTCCCCTGTGTGTGTGTGGTGTGGGTGTCTCTCTCCTCTCCGGGAAGGGATAGTTGTATGTGTGTGTGTGTCATGTGTGTGATGTGTGTGTCCGTGTGTGTGTCACATGTGTGGTGTATGTGTGTCTAGAGGGGCGGGAAGGAATATGTGTCCTATAGTTGTTTAGGAGCGTGTCGGGAAAGGAATGTGTGTGTGTGTGTGTGTCGTGGTGTCCCTGTGTGGTGTGTGTGGGTGTGAGTGTGTGGTGTGTGCGCGCAGCGTGTGCGTGCGTGCGTCGTGTGTGCGTGTGTTTGTGATTTGTGTGTGTGTGTCTTTGGTGGTGTGTGTTTGTGTGAGGATGCGTGCGTGATTGCGTCGTGCGTGACGTGCGTGCGAGTGTGGGTGTGCTGTGGTGTGTGTGTGTTAGAGGAGGCGAAAAGGATGTGTGTGTGTGGGGGGGGGGGGGGGGTGGTCATGTTGGCGAATTTATGTAACTGCGTAAGAGTAATATAACTGTTTGAGGTTATTTTGATTATTGTTAATAATACTATTTTGGACACATTTAACATGATGTTAGAGACCTCTCCCATCTCGTAACACTAAAACAAAGAAATACGTCGTACGTACGTTCTGACACTCTTTTCAGAGAGAGAGAGAGAGAGAGTGGAGATTGAGAGAGAGAGAAGAGAGAGAAGAGAGAAAACCGCTTGACGAAACTCAGGTGAATTATTTCTCCACGCACGTTTGTGAGGTTTTTGTGTGTTTGTCTGTTTGTGACCAATTTCGCTCCAAAGATTATTCACAATCTTAAATATGATATTTCTGATCTCCCCTATGAAATCAAGAGCATCATTCTTCTTTTCTTCTCCAGCATACTCTTTCTGCTCATCTTCCAGACGCCGGCTGAATACTTTTTATTCTACCTCCTCTTCTCTCCCGCTCTCCTTTTTTGCTGGGTCGTTGTCAAAATCTATGAACTTACTTTGGTTGAAATTGAACAAAGGTAATTACTCTCTTTTTTCTAATTAACATCAACCCTCCACCACCCTTTGTTCAATTTCAATGTTCATCTCCTATCTTGGCCTCACTATTTCATTCTTTGGTTAGTGACCGTACTGTGGTTGGTTTAAACATTGTGGCTTAATATGTATGGTTCGCTAAAAAAAAAAGAAATCATTTAAGACAAGTATCGCGAAAAAAGTCAACATTCATGATATCGGAAAGGTTTTCTCTCTCCTCTCTCGTCACCCCCCCCCAGGGTGGTACTCTCTCTCTCTCTCCCTATCTCTCAACCCCTCTCTACTCTCTCTCTCTCTCTTTCTCTCCCCCCTCTCTCTCTCTCTCTCTCTCTCCCCCTCTCTCCGCTCTCTTTTTCTCTCTCTCTCCCTCCCTTCTTTCTCCTATCTCTCTGTGTCTCTGTCTTGTCTCTCTCTCTCTCTCTCTCTCCTCTCTCTCTACTTGACCCCACCCTCTCTCTCTTTCTATATCCCCCTCTCTCTCTTCCTCTACTTTCTCTCTCTATCTCTCTCTCTCTCTCTCTCTCTCTCTTCTCTCCTCTCTCAGTCTCTCATGTTTGGCTGCCTCTTGGACACCATACTGTCTCTGTCTCTCCGTCTGTTCTTATTCTCTGTCTTTGTTCTTTATATCTCGTCTGTCTGTCTCTCTCTCTCTCTCTCTCTCACACACACACAAACACACACCACACTCAACACTCACTCTACACAACACACACACACACACACACACACACACACACAACACACACACACACACACCTCCCACACAACACACACACACAACACACACACACACACACACACACACACACACACACACACACACACACACACTAACACCGACTCCTCTACCCTTCTCACCCAGCCCAGCAAGGTCGTTCGATTTGCATAAGCTCTCAAAGTTGGTGGGAAAATGGGAATGAATATTCACGAGAGAAGCTGAGAACGAAATGTGTTCTGGTTTAGCATGGCGCGCGTGTTGTAGCAGTAGCGAGGTAATGAGAGAGAGAGAGAGATGAGACGGAGCGAGAGAGTGAGCGAGAGAGAGAGAAAGAGAGAGAGAGAGAGAGAGAGGAGGGAGGAGAGACAGAAGAGAGAGGAGCAAGGGGTGAGGCGTAGAGGGTAGAGTTCCCCCCCTGAAAGAAAATAGGTTATGCATGCATTATGTCTCAACGATTTGAATGACAATGACTTTCAAAGTAAGGGCGGGTAAATGTGGCCAGAAATGAGTCATGGTCTTATGGCTATAGTATCAAACGCATATTGGAATTTATTTTTCAACACGACTTAGCTTTAGTTTTGCGTGTAATGATGTAGCAAAGAGTAGTAGGGGGAAGACGGGGTAAAAAGCGCAAAATGGGCGGGTAAGAAGCCCACCCCAATTATCTCATGAAATGAAGCAAATTTCAGTCTCATTTTTGCCCATGAGACGAGCGTTAATGTCTAGCATATCGTCTCATGGGCAAATTTGACTGAAATTTCTTTCTTCTATTTCATGAGAGGATAATTGGGGTGGGCTTCTTACCCGCCCATGTGCTTTTTACCCCGTCTTCCCCTAGGGCAAAAAGAGCATTTAACCCTTTCACCGCCAGTCACATTTCAGCCAAAAACATGTCCATTAAATTTACCTGGGTACAGAACAAAATCCATCTGCAGTATTGGGGATTCTTCTGTGACATACATAAAATAAGGTCTATCCTTACTTCCCAAAACTAAGACAATAGAGGGTCTTTGGATAATAGACCCCAATTTGATGCTTTTTAGTGACATAGGCGTTAAATCACTGTGGTGCTAAAATGCGACTTGGCTGGTGTTGAATTTTTTGGCGGTGATTGGAAAGGGTTGAAAAAAAAAATATTCTTTCTGTCCTGTACAAATTGGATTGAAGTTCTTTCAAAAATATTTTCGAAGTTATTCGACTCACAAGTACTATCCATTGTTTTGTCATTATGGTTAGGTAATCTGGGCATTAGAAAGGGGCAAGGAAATTGAAAAGATTCATCTGTTTGCCATGAAACAATTCTTAAGTGTTGATATTTGTATACCCAAGGACGTTATTTACATTTATGACATTG
This sequence comes from Phymorhynchus buccinoides, assembly GCA_017654935.2. Taxonomy (NCBI): domain Eukaryota; kingdom Metazoa; phylum Mollusca; class Gastropoda; order Neogastropoda; family Raphitomidae; genus Phymorhynchus; species Phymorhynchus buccinoides. The sequence goes on along the minus strand of CM065695.1, from coordinate 14,213,096 downwards.
TTTTGGCATTGTTACCAGTTCTCCTCCTCTCTCTCTCTCTCCTCTCTCTCTCTCCTCTCTCTCTCCCTCTCTCCTCTCTCTCTCTCTCTCTCTCTCTCTCTCTCTCTCTCTCTCTCTCTCCTCTCTCTCTCTCAATTTAACACACTCTCACACAACACGTATGCGGCCACTCTATTTATGCGCCCACTATATTTATCTCCCTCTCTCTCTCTCTTCTCTCCCTCTCTATCTCCCTCTCTCTCTCTCTCTCTTCTCTCCCTCTCTCTCTCTCTCTCTCTCATTATTTAAAACACACTATCACACACACGTATGCGCCACTCTATTTCTCGCCCTCTCTATACTCTCTATCCCTCTCGCTCTCTCCCTCTCTCTCTCTCTCTCTCTCTCTCTCTTTCTCTCTCTCTCTCTCAATTTGATTTAAACACACTCTCACACACACTGTATGCGCCACTTATTCTCCCTCTCTACTCTCTCTCTCTCTCTCTCTATCTCTCTCCTCTTCTCTCTCTCTACTCTCTCTCTCTCTCTCTCTCTCGTCTCTCTGTCTCTCTCTCTGTATCTATGTTCTGGTCTCTCGTCTCTCTCTCTCTCTCTCTCTCTCTCTCTCTCTCGCTCTCTATATCGCTCTCTCTCTCTCTCTCTCTTTTCTTTGTCTCTCTCTCTTTCTTTCTTTCTTTCTTTCCCGCTCTTTATCTCTTTCTTCTTCCCTTCTTTCTTCTTTCTTATTCCAATCCCCCCCCCTCTCTCATCTCCGCTCTATATCTCTATCTACCTCCCCCCCTCCCTTCCCCCCTCTCTACCACCCCCTCTCTCCCTCTCTTACTGTCTCTCTTTCTTTCGTTCTTTCTTCCTCTTCCTTTCTTTCTTTCTTCTCACCCTCTCTCTCAATCTCTCTCTCTCTCTCTCTCTATCAGTCACTCCTTATTATCTATCTCTCTCCTCTCTCTCTCACTCAGTCTCTCTCTATCTCTCTCTCTTTCTCTCTCTCTACTCTCTCTCTCTCTCTCCTCTCTCATCTCTCAGTTTTTCAAGCCCCCAGCCTCGTCAATTAAGACATCAAGAACAGCCCTTGACTTGATTGGTTAGAGAGTCCAAGTTTGGGGTTGTTGTCTTCAGGGGTCCTTGCTCCACTTCATTCCTCTGTGTGGAGGGGCGGCATGGGTAGTAAAAGTGTGTGTGGGACCCTCTTTACTTCCTGGGTGTGTGTGTCGGACCGTATGACGTGTCGGGGTGTGTGTGTGCGTGTGTGTGGGTGTGTGTGTATCAGCTGTGATAGTGTGTGTGAGGTCGCTGTGATGTGTAGTGTGCACCTTTAGGTCGTGTGGTGTGTGCTACTGGCCCGGTGGCCCGGGGAAGGGACACCATATGCGCATGCTATGTCCCTCCCCTTTTTTCCCCCCTCCCCCTCCCCCCCCCCTTCCCCTCTCCCCCTCCCCCCCCCCCTTTTTCCCCTCTCCCTCCTTCTTTCTAGGCTTTTTTTCTTTCCTTTTTCTTTTTTCTTTTTTTTTTCAGCTTTCTACGAGTATAAGTGATACCGCTTGTTTAGCCCCCCCCTCCCCTTTTTTCCTCTCATTCCCCCCCTTTTTTTCCCCCCCCCCCCCCCCCCCCTATCTATTTCTCCTCTCTCTACTCTCTCTCTTCTATTATTCTCTCTCTTCTCTCTCTTTTATTGCTCTTTATGCCTTCTCTTTATCTCTCTCTCTCTCTCCTCTTCTCCTCCCCCTCCTCCTCTCTCTCCTCTCTCTTCTCTTCTACTCTCCTCTCTACCTCCCTCTCTCTCCTCCGCCCTCTCGTCTCAATTCTAGGTAATGATCCCCCTTCTATTGGTTGTCTCGTCTGTTTGTAATAATATATATATATTTGTGTATGACCGTCCCTACCCATTGGAGAAAAAGTAAATGAGCACAATTTATATAATCTTTTTTTTTTTTTTTCTTTCTTTTTTTTGAAACTGACACAAAGACAACCTCTTTTCCCCTGTGTCATTACTCAAAGTTTAACGTTTAACTGCCCGGGGTTGTGTTTCTGAGGGGTTCACAACATAAAGACATTGGACTACAGAAAAGCTGGAGCAAAGAACACACCGCACACACAATATATATCTATATTAATATACACACACACCACCAACTTCACACACACACACCCATACACATCACACACACCACCACCCCGCCACGACGCACACGTGCACGGCACGCCCGCCACCTTGCAACACCCACCCACGGCCACCCCCCCCCACACCCCCCACCCACTACCCCCACCACATCCCCACACCCCCCCCCCCCCTCCTCCCTCACATTTTTTAGTGTTTTCAACACATGTACAGGAATCACACACCCACGCTCTATAATTCCTTACTTACCCCCTTGTACTCAGCTATTTTTGGTAAACGACAACAACAAAATATTCAGTGTTCAGCCCTGTTAATCTCTTTTTCTCTCTCTCATCTCTCTCTTACATTGTACTTCGACATCTCCTCTTCCACTGCCCGTCCTGCTCTCTCACTCCATATCTCCTCTATCTAAATGCTCATACTAATTCCATCTCTCTCACTCCTCTCTTCTTCTAGAGCTTTACTTTGCTGTCCCTCCTCTCCTCTGTCTCTTTCAGCTCTCTACGTTCAGCCCCTCCTACCTTCCCCCTCTGTCTCTTACTCAACAACCGTCAGTAAGGCTAAACCATAACTCTACCTTCTCCCCCCTTCCTCTATCTCTAATCTCCTCTCAAACACCTCTCCCTCTCCCTCACTTCTAACACCTCTTCTCCCGCCCAAGCTCTTCGTCTCCTACTTCCTCCTCTCTCTCCTCTCTCCCTGACCTTTCCGCTTTCCTACTTCTACCTCTCCTCTCTCCTTCTTCCCACCCCTCTCTCTCCCCCCCCCCCTTCTCGCTCTTCTCTCCTCTCTCTACTCTCTCTCTTTCTCTCTCGTTCACCTCACGAGAGGGAAAAGAAAAGCGCGACGTTCTTCAATGGGAAGCACAAGAAAAAAAAAAAAAAAAAAAAAAAACAAAAAGGACATATATAAAGAGCTGAGTAGAGCGGGGAGGGGCAGCCGGGTTGGGGGGCGAGAGCGGGACGGGGGGAGTGGCGGGGGTCACACGAGCAGGGACGGGGGGTGGGTGGGTTTAGGTAGGGGTCGAGGGGCGGGTCGGTCTTTTCGCGGGGAGGGGGTGTCTTGGGTGGGTTTAGGGATGGGTTTAGGGTAGGCGGTGGTTTTTGGTCGGGTGGGCGCTCTAGGGACGCAAGCGTGTCCGGGGCATGGGCGTTCAGGCATGATTCCCCATCGTATAATGAATTTAGGTACCAACCAACAATTGTCGTTGCTGGTGTACACGTTCAAAGAACAGTGACGTATTTAGGTGGGTGGACGATTCGAAGTGAAGGGAATTGCGACGTTTGACTTGGGAGACTACTTATTTAAAAGCTGGGGTTTTGTGTTAGTTTCTGAAAAGATTCGAGAGTACTATTCAAAGGAGTTTTTTGGTTTGATACACGCTGGGCTTGAACTCTTCTCAGTACATCGGAGTGGGGAATATAACGTGTAGTAAAACGGTGTCTGGCGGAGTTCTAATGGGAGGAAACGAGTTTGCGAGGAGACGGAGGAAGAGGTGAGGAGTTAGAAAGTAGGGGGGGCGCAGGGCCCCAAAGCAGGGGAGGTTGGTCACGTCGTCCCCAGAAGTGTATATTTGGTGAAAGGCGCAATGAGTTTGTTGAAGTAATCTCTCTCTTCGCTCTCTCTCTACTCTATCTCACTCTCTTCTCTCTCTCTCGTTCTCCTCTCTCTCTCTCTCTTCTCTCTTGCTTCTCTCTACTCTCTTCCTCTCTCTCTTCTCTCTCACTTCTCTTATCTCTCTCTCTCTCTCTTCTCTCTTCTCTCTCCTTATTCCACACTCTCTCTCTATCCATCTCTCTCTCTCTCCCGCACTCCTCTCTCCACTCTCTCTGTTCTCCTTCTGAGTTCTCTCTCTCCTCTTCTCTCTCTTCTCTCTACTCTTCTCTTCTCTCTCTCTTTCTCTCGCTCCTCTCTCCTATCACACACACACACACACACACACACACAAACTACACACACGCACACACGTCTGACACACACCACACACACACTACACACGCTGCACGCACGCACACACACACACACACACACACACACTACACACACAACACACACACACACCACACACACACACAACACACGATAGCTACAAGAGCACACACACATAATCGTGGTACAGCTATAGAGGATTGGAACTGAAAGCATTGTTCTTATATGTTTTAGTGTGTATATAAGCAATACCTGTCGTGCAAGATTGATTGTGGCATTTTCAAGGAAGAGAAAACCGACTCGTTGGTTGTATTGTGTGTGTGTGTAGTGTGTGGTGTGTGTGTGTTTGTGTGAGTGCAGTAGTGAGTGTGCGTGCGGTGCTGTGAGTGCGTCGTAGAGTGTGAGTGTAGGTACGTGCGTGCGTGCGTGCATCGTAGAGTCGCGTGCGTGCCGTGCGCTGCGTGCGTGTGTTTGTTCTGTGGTGTGTGTGTGTGTGCTGTGCGTGTGTGTGTGCGTGCTGCGCACAATCGCCTGCACGTGCGATGTATGTGCGCGCGTGTGTGTGCCATGCTGCGCTGCACGAGTCATGTGTGTAGGTATGTTGTCTTGTGTGCTGTCTGCTATGTACTGTTTGTGTACAAGTCTAAATTATGTCATATGTTTTACTATAAATAGGGCTACGCAAAGATTTTGCTTGATATGTGTCACGACGCAGGGTACGTGATCCCATTATGTGAGGGTCACAACCTCCGACACGCGGCGCTGGAATCGCAATGAGGTAAGATAATTGCTGTTTATTGTTTTCGGCAATGATTCAACGCCCACTTTTCTAAAACAGAGTTAGTCGGGGTTTCGTTTCGTTTCCTCATAGTTGTAAAACAAATATAAAAAAAAGTTTATCCCTGAGCCCTAAGATGGATGGTTTGAAAACAACTACTGTGCCACAGGGTGGAAAACAAATCGAAATGGGACGTGAACTTTTGGTTATATGTTATTATGTGTATGATAGTTGGTTGTTTCCTTTAACGTGCCACGCTCACACAACACTACACACACACCCACACACACACACATCAACACTATCATCACACGACAACAGCACTGTGTGACGACATACACACACCCACGCACACACACCCACACACATCGCGCCCCCCGCTCCCCCGCGCCGCTACACACACACACACCCAGACCATATGTCGACATGTTTTATAAATTAGGTTAGACCAAGATAAATAGAATTTGGGGGTATTGTGTGGATATGGCAACACCGCTGGTCGCAGGAGAGTGGTCGTTATGCTGGTGATTTGAAGTCATATTGGTTTTCTCTCTCAAGGAATCGCTGAAAACAAAGCTGAAAAGACAAATAGGCCCTATTTCCTGTACAACGGTTTCTGAGTTAACCAAGGTTTCAGGATTTATGCCTCTGAAAAATTTTTTTTTGGGGATGCGATTCTACACGATTGTGACAGGCTTCTAATGAACTGTTGTGAGGGACAACACAATGGAGATAGGGGATAACGTTTAGGTTTTATTGTTCTGGTGGTGCCAAACTGCGAAGTGCCGAATGCTTTTGCTTACCTTTTGCACGCACAAAGTCGCAATTTT
>CM065695.1:14204022-14206943 GCA_017654935.2 Phymorhynchus buccinoides | reverse complement strand
GTGCATGCGTGTGTGTGTGTGTGTGTGTGTGTGTGTGTGGGTGTGGGGTGTGTGTGTGTCGTGTGTGGTGTGTGTATGTGGTGTGTGTGTTTGTGTGTGTGTATGCATGCGTGCGTGCGCGCGTGTGGTGTGCGTGCGTCTGTGTGTGCGTGCGTCCGAAACCAATTTCCCTATAATTATGTGAACAGTTTGCTTCGAAATAACATTTTGCCCATAATAATGACTGGACTTTGTTTGCACTGCAATGGAAACGAGTCACAAACGGAGGACAGACACACTGTGTGATGTTGGCTTAGCGAGTTCCTGTGCTTGTTCTTTGTATGAATGCAAAAACTAACAAGGGCATCGCCGAGCGGCAGACATGTCCTTTGCCCATTTTGCCCTGTACCTGCCCCGCCCTGTACCTCCCTTGCCCCTCATATGTTAGGCTCCCGTCCTCCTTGTGTCATTTGGGTGATATAAACCTACACACCCTTGACTGGGTGAAAATCATTTTCCGGGATGCACACCCTTAATTGGTGGGGTTTACTGGGAAATGTCTTCGCCTCCCACGTGGATCATTTTGTGCTACAAGGTCTTTCCTATCCGGTATTAGGACCCCTCCTTTACTGGGATGTACACCCTTAATTAGTTGGGGTGTGCACCCTTAATCACCCTTAACTCGGACGGCCTCATATCTGCCGCTCGGCGACATTAAAATCCCACAATTGCATAATTTGTGCTGCAATGTCTTCTACTCTTGTTGTTATACCCCCCCCCCCCCCACAAAATTTGGGAGTGATTCTATGCAGTATTTCACGAGATATAGGAGGGTGAAGAAAAACGGAAACATGTCTGCCGCTCGGTGACATTGTATTTCTGAGGGAAAAATCTATATACGAATGTGCTATACACTTAGTGTCACATCCGCACACAGAATTAAAAAAGATTATATCTTCTAGTTCACGAGATACAGCTTGGACAAGAAATATGTAGCGCAAAGAAGGAAATTTCGGTTTTTTCAAGGTCACACTTCAAGGTCAAGGTCAGCATGGCGATAATTTATGCTCGGATGTTTTCATCTCTAGGGTATACAGTACCACACACAATCTGAAGAGCTTCTGTCAAGTACAATATGTTGAAAATAAGGCTTAAAACCCCGTTTGTAGACCCCTACCACTTTCAAGACCTACCGATCTCCCTGACCGTTACATTGACCTTGATCTGTATGCCATCATCAGAACGGGCATAAGCCAAAATGTACCTACATGCCAAGTTTGAAGACTCTAAATCCAACGGTGTGGAAGTCATGGCCCCTTAAAGATTTTCGTTTTCAAGGTCATACGCCAAGGTCAAGGTCACGACGGCAAAATGTTTTGCGCGGGTGCCTTCCGCTCATGGTGACACACCAACACACAAGAGTTGACGCGATTCGGTCAAGCGGTTCGGGAGATATCCTTTGAACAGACGGAAGAAAACAACAACAAAGAAACATACACGAACGAAAATAGACTCCTTTGCGATCGTAGACCATGGATTTTCTCGGGGCACCACGACTATCTGAATCACGGCTGTCCGAATCACGGCTGTCGGAGCACGGCTGTCCGAATTTAGAAAGACAGGCAGACACGAAGACAGACAGACAGACTGTCAGACAGAGAGGCGCACGCGCGCGCACACACACACACACGCACGCGCGCGCGCGCACAACTTCACGCACGCACACGCACGCACGCACACGCGCACGCGTCACACACGCACATGCACACGCACACACACACACGCCACACGCACACACACACACACACACACACACACACCCACACCCACACACACACATGACGACAGGATGCCAAAAAAAGCCGTATATAGCTTATTCTGTTATCGTCAATACAGATCATTTTTGACTGAACTTGACAGCACAATTTTACGCCAGTCACATTTTAATGCATGATTTAAGACACAACAAGAATTAAATACGTGTTAATGTATGTTGCTCATGGACCACACACAAGCACACACATGCACACCACAACATACACACCCACCGCCCCCTCTCCCCCACACGCATAGTTCTGTATGTGTCTCTCGCTCTCGTCTCTCTCTCATCATCCTCTCTCTCTCGTCTCTCTCTCTCTCTCTCTCATCTCTCTCTCCCTCTCTCTCTCTCTTCTCTCTCTCTCTCTCTCAAGGGGGCTAAGTGTAAAAAAAAAAAGCATGCTTATCTCATTGCCCTGTGTAAAATAAACATTCGCTTCGTTTCGTTCAAGAACGCAACAACTTAATGTACACACACACACACACACACACACACACCACACCACACACACACACACACACACACACACACACACACACACACACACACACACACACACATAAACGCATACATTTAACCAAACACATGCAGGCGAACACATGCAAACATACACACACTACAAAACGTTTCAGCGGCATTCGGAGAGCCGCGAGGCTATCGTTCTAGCAGACGTGATAGTTTGGTCATTACGACGTCACTGATACAGAGCCGCGCCAAAGCCAAAGATTCGGAGAGTCGTGATTCGGACAGTCGTGGCGTTCCCGCATGTCTCTGTACATGAACGCATCGGTCTATTGATCGACACCTCTTTGTTTACGCGGTGCCCAATAACTGTCGCCTACAAATACAGAGTCCAGGCTCTGTGTTTCAGGTTATGTAAACTACCTGTATTCTTACATACAACAAACAAACAACTACACGACAAGTGCAAAGTGACGTTATTGTATTCACAAGAGACAAAACAAAACTACTGGATATTTCGGCGAACGCGCCTTTATTAACACAGACAAACAATTAAACAGCAAACAGGCAAATATAGTCAAAAGGAGCAAAAAGCAGGCAACAAAAGGAGCTAAAAGCAGGCAACAAAAGGAGCCAAAAAACCAACAAGAATAAAAAACCC
>CM065695.1:14184022-14189022 GCA_017654935.2 Phymorhynchus buccinoides | reverse complement strand
CAAAATTGGGCATAGTCCTACATTTTGATTTCTGGACTGCCTTTCGAGCGGCCAACTTCTTCTCCTTCTTCTTCGATCGCTCAGTTTCTTGTCAATTATGAGCGCAGATGCGGTCATGCTGCCGTTATGCACCTAACTAAGAAACAGTTAGGCCCAGCAAGTCCAACTTCGGCTGGAGGAAGTATTTTTGAAAGCGTTTCATGAACATAGGCAGGAGAATGGACTGGTTAGGCAGACATATATTATAGATGACAGTAAGCAAAGGGAAAAGGCAGAGTCAAAGAGAGTGACAGATGAGAGGAGGTTGCAAGCACAGAACTTCCAGAAGGTGGTGGAACTATTTACACAAAAGGCCCCCGGTATCCCTTCGGGGGCAGTCAACATAAACTCTCTCTCTCTCTCTCTCTCTCTCTCTCTCTCTCTCTCTCTCTCGCTGCTATTTAACTGGTTAGCTATAAAATCCATGGACAGGTTTCAGTTGATGAAATTGTGTGGACAATTCGTATGCAGTTACGCTATGCTATATTGCTAGATACAGTGTGTTTTCAAAAATTGAGTGTAGTGAGGTTTTATTTGGGGTATATTGATTTTCAATGATAGGGGAAGACGGAGTAAATAGCCCACGGGCGGGTAAGAAGCCCATGCCAATTATCTCATGAAATAAAGAAAAGTTCAGTCAAATTTGCCCATGAGACGAATGCTAAACATTAACACTCGTCTCATGGGCAAAATGTGACGGAAATGTGCTTCATTTCATGAGATAATTGGCATGGGCTTCTTACCCGCCCATGGGCTTTTTACCCCGTCTTCCCCTAGGTTGGTGGTTTACAGGTAGAATGTTTCTTGAATGCAGAGGTACCCTTCAAACGACATTCTAAGGGTAATGGCATTGAATGCCCTCGAACGAATGGCAGCAGACAGCTAAAAGTAGTCACGAACTTCCGGCAACAGCACGACCACCGGATTGAAGGTCAAGACATAGATAGGGCCGCGACGTCTCGGGTCATGACAAGGGGGGGATAAATAAATGCATCACAAAAGCCCCCCCCCTCCTCTCTCTCTCTCTCTCTCTCTCTCTCTCTCTCTCTCTCTCTCTCTCTCTCTCTCTCTCTCTCTCTCTCTCTGTAGCTTATGCTCCTATTATCTGATATTGTAAAATTGTCAATTGATTACTTGTCTATGATTTATGTGTGTGAAAGGAATTGTGAGAATGTTGATTTACATTTTAAGTTGTCCTTGTTCTTTGGATTTGCTACATTTGATTGTATTTTACTTGTGAACCATTTGAGTTTGTTTTGTAGTTGATTTATTTATTTATTCACATATGTCATTATTTTAGAGGACCTGGTGAAGATAAGCTGTTATTTCTGCTTACTCAGTTTATCCTCATTAAACATTTCGAGTTCGAGTTCTCTCTCTCTCTCTCTCTCTCTCTCTCTCTCTCTCTCTCTCTCTCTCTCTCTCTCTCTCTCTCTCTCTCTCTCTCTCTCTCTCTCTCTCGCGCGCGCGCGCGTCATGTCTCATATCTAGGACAGGGGCAAAACTGTCAGAAGAAGAACAATGATTTAAGGAGGGGGGCGAGCTGTACCTTACAAAAAAGAAGAAGAAAAAGAAGAAGAAGGAAGAAAAGAAGAAGAAGGAAAAGAAGAAGAAGAAGAAGAAGAAGAAGAAGAAGAAGAAGAAGAAGAAGAAGAAGATTAAGGACAGGCATAAAGGACGTACGAGTCATGATTGATTGCTTCATAAGGATTAGCTGTGTCATTGTGTGGCAGTGCGTTTGTGTGTGTGTGTGTGTGTGTGTGTGTGTGTGTGTGTGTGTGTGTGTGTGTGTGTGTGTGTGTGTGTGTGTGTTATGTGTGTGTGTGTGTTTATGTGTGTGTGTGTGTGTGTTGCGCGCGCGCGCGCGTGCGTGTGTGTGTGTGTGTGTGTGTGTATGTGCACATGTGTGTGTGCGTGTGTGTGTATGTGCGCGCGCGCGTGCGCGTGCTTGCGTGCGTGTGTGTGTGTATGTGCGTGTGTGCGTGTATGTGTATGCGTGTGTGTATGTGCGTGTGTGCGTGTGTGTGTATGTGTGTGTGTGCGTGTGTGCGTGCGTGTGCGTGCTTGCGTGTGTGGGTGGGTGGTGGTGGTGGTGCTGGGTGGGGGTGGGGGTGCAGAGGTGAAGCAAAGGGGAAAGAAACGAATGAAGAGGGGAGGGATGGAGGGGTGGCAGGTTGGAGGGGTAGGTGAGAGAGAAGCACTTGGCATATCGGTGCGTAGTCGAGTCCTACTAAGACAAAAGCTCACCATGGCAAGCGTGCATTTGGCAAGCGTGCATTTGGCAAGCGTGCATTAAATACTGTGTATTTTAACGGGCCAAAAACTACATTATTTATTAAGTAGTAATTAATATAACGAACGGGGGTGGGGGGTGGGTAGAACATTCAGCGATGGCTTGGAATCAAAAACGGACTGTCTTTAGACAGTGCATTGACGTATTATTGAACATATTGTGAAAACTAATAACTTGTAAAGGTCAAGATGTGCCACCCCCCCCCCCCCACCCCCCTACATTTCTTGGTTGTTTCCATTTTTCCGTTCTTGCCTTTCTTACCAAACATTAAGCTGTATTTTATGAACCTTTTCAGCTAATTATCTTTGTTGAATAATTAATCGCAGTCATGATAAATTTGAGGCCATTATCTAATAGGACACCCCCCCCCCCCCCTATGTAGTGCCGTACACCGCGGCATTTGTCACAGTCACGTTTTTCCGTCTTGCCTTTATCTTCCACTATTATTGAATGCATGTGTTTCATTATGTAAATGGATGAAAATTAGTGTGAAATATAGCACACGATAGAGGATGAAGTACTCAATCTGCAGAAAGAAAGGCAAGAACGGAAAAATGGAAACAACCGAGAAATGGAGGAGGGGGGGGGGGGGGGGGGGGGGCGCATCTTTACCTTTACTGATTTTGTTTGAGTTTTCATGCAAAACTTGGAGACGTGTACCTATTTCTCAACTTAGTATAGGTTCTTCTTCTTCTTCTTCTTCTTCTTCTTCTTCTTCTTCTTCTTTATCATCATCATCATCATCATCATCATCATCATCATCATCATCATATGATGTGAACTCTTTGCTGACGACACAACCCTTCATACTAAGGACACAAATCCAAATAAGGTTTGCTCCTTCCTTCAAAATGACATAGATAATCTTACAGCATGGACAGAAAAAATAATAATATGGCAATTCATCCAAGTAAATCTAAATTCATGTTAATAACTACTCGACAAAAACGCCCAAACCTAAAACATACCCTTCCCAAACTCAAAATTTATAATAATTTTCTGGAAGAAATAGATTCCTGTAGATTACTAGGTGTAACTATCGACAATAATTTATCATGGTCCAAGCACATTTCTGCCGTCTGTAAAAAAAAAATAGCGAAGAAAGTATTCCAACTAAATAGAATAAAGCACTTCCTTGACATCCATACTCGAAAACTCTTTTTTTTAATGCATACATTCAGCCTGAAATAGATTACTAGTGTTTGTACATGTTGGGATCTTGCTAGCGAAAACTGCTTAACCCTTTCACCGCCAACGTCGCATTTTTGCACCACAATGATTTAACACTCATGTTACTAAAAGGCATCAAGTCAGGTTCTGTCATCCAAAGACCCTATTGTCTTAATTTGGGGAGGTAAGGATAGGCCTTACTTTAAATATGTCACAGAAGGATCCCCAATATTACAGACTTTTTTTTCTTCTGTACCCAAGTAAGTTTTATGGAATTCTTTTGCTGAAAAATGGCTGGCGGCGAAAGGGTTAAATCCACTGAAAAGACTCTACAAACGTGCTCTAAAAATTGTTCTTCTTAAGCCTTCTTCACTTCAAAATAGCGATTATAAGGAACTAGGCATTCTTCCATTAGACTACAAGTTTTACCTCAACAAAGCTATTTTCATGTACAAAATTGTGAATAAACTGACACCGGCCTATCTATGCAAACGATTTCCTATTACTAACATTCGTAACAAAAATATAATTTATATTCCTCGCCCTAGAACAAACCTGTTTATGACCTCCCTTACATACTCCGGTAGCAAACTATGGAATGAATTGGAAACTTGCAATAAAAACCTAATAAGTGTCTCATCCTTTAAAAGAACATATCACAAACACCTCTTAGAAAAGTTTTAAGTTATTAACTGCCTAGAAATATTCGCTGTTTGCTTAGAAATAATAATGACTTTACGTAAATATAATGTTTCTCTACAACGTGGGCTTATTAGTGTATTGTATTCTATCATTGGACCACGAGCGTATTATTTTGCACCTGTGTGTTCGAACACACCACAAGAGACTAGGTATGCATGATTTGGTATAGTTATAGGATATACTGTATGTTTTTGTGTGTGTGCGAGTACGTGAACTTGAGCTTGAATTGTTTTTCGCATGTTCTTCAATTTACTGTGAACATGCCTGTTGTTATTTTCTATTTTTTTAATGCATTTTTTACTTTCTTTTTGTTTTCCTTTTCTTGTTATTTGGCTTTTCTTTTTCCCCTCGAGGGCATGGTGTAAAGAAGCTTGAGCTTATCCGTTTACCCTCATTAAACATTCGTATTCGTATTCGTATGTTTTGCCTGAACATACTTTCTTGATGGCAAATAAGACTCACATACACACACACACCTACACACACCTACCCGGGGGGAGGGAGGGGGGGGGGGGGTCTTTCGTAAAAATAGTTCACCCACCTTCTGGAAGTTCTGTGCTTGTAACTTCCTCTAATCTGCCATTCTCTTTGACTTTTGACTTTTCCCTTTGCTTTCTATCATCGATGTTCGAGAATAAGAATAAGAATGATACTGGTCCATCCTCCTGTCTTTGGTTTTTTCTCCAGCCGAAAACGGATTAGACGCATAACGGCAGCATGGCGCATTTGCGCTCATTCTGCCAATAAGCTGTCTGACTGATCGACAAAGAAGAAGACGAAAAAGGACGTGTGTTGA
>CM065695.1:14166522-14179022 GCA_017654935.2 Phymorhynchus buccinoides | reverse complement strand
TGACCTGGAAGACCTATCTACAAGAAAACGTCGGCATTAACATGGGTTACGCAAGAAAACTAACCGCAATTACATCCAGATTTTACGACTATCCAAAGTTTCATCTGCTAGCGATTCGTATTGAAGACTTATACATCAAAAGAAAAAAGATCGAAAAACATATGAGAGATAATGAGGAGTTTTGTCTGGCAGACGAACTTACTGACAGACAGACAGACGGACAAACAGACAGTTCAATAGACTGGTAGACAGGCTTGCTGATAGACTGACTTACAGAGAGACGAAAAGACAGACTAGGTAAACAGAGAGACTTACTGACAGACAGAGAGAGGAAAAGACAAACAGACTTACTGACAGACTTACTAACAAACATACAGACTAACCAACTGGCAAACAGACAAGACAAACAGACAGAGAGACTTACTGACAAACAGACGAAAAGACAGACTAGGTAAACAGACAAATACTGACAAATAGTCAAACAGACGGACACACAGACTGACAAGAATGACAAGACATACATACAGAATTACTGACAGACAGACAAACAAGACTGACACAAATGACTAGACTGCCAGACTGACTCATCTTAGTGCACCTAGCAGAACGGGGCGGGGCAGTGGGTGGCACCACTATCTCTATAAAATGCTCCTAAAGTTCAACGACGGGTGTACTAAAATGACGGAAAGGACCGTCATCAAAAAAGTCCAGCCACTCTGTCAACAAAACAGAGTAACTCGCCTATGCCTGGTCCCAAGTCCAAGGAAGATAAAAGAGGAGGGCTCTGTTTTGTTGACAGTTATTGAACGCCTGACCCAGTGGCTGTTGAGCAAAATTGTGTCAACCACTCTTCGAAGAGCGTTTGATCTAGTTATTGTGAACTACAACTAGATCAAACGCTCTTCGAAGACTGTTTGTCCCAGTTTTGCAAAACTACTTTTCTTAAAAATCTTTGACTAGATGTAATACACTTACAAAAAACAACAACATGCATACACTAATCCCCTTTATAAGCGTACAGCCATAGCCCTATTCAAAATAAAGGCGAAGAGGCTGTACGTAAACAACCCCCTTATTAAGTTGTTGTTTAATATCTTGTTAAGTTATTACTTAGTTATTATTTAAGTTTTTATTAAGTTCTTGTTAAGTCAACTTCAAGTCGCTAATAAGTTCTTGGTAAGTCGCATCAAGTTTTTTTTATTAAGTTCTAACACAAAAACTTAATAAGTTATTACTTAGTACTTATTAAGTTCTTATCGAGCTACTTAGTTAAGTTATTGTTAAGTTTTTTATTAAGTTCTAAAACAAGAATTTATTGCATTACAAATGGATCGCTCTCAGGTTTTAAGCTATTTTGCTTTTGGTTTTCTTGTTTGTCTGTTGCTTTCTCTGTTTGTATTGTTTGTACTTCTACTCGTTTGTTTCTGGCTTTGGTTGCATATATTTTTTATATAAAATTATAAGCCAGATAACCAACACCAAAACCACCACCAATAATAAACAAAACATATTGATTTCTTCTTTTTGAACTGGTGGAACTGTATGTACTACTGTTTTGTTTTCTTCATAGTTTTTAGTCAGTAGGTTATGTTTTTGTTTGACGATTCCACTCTGCTAGTCGTTTTCCGGCCTGAACTCGACCAGGACTTTTAGTCACTTGATTCACTTGACTCAAGGGTTGTGGGCTCTGAACTTCCTGATTCTGTACTGCATTCTGCTCTAGATTCTCTGTCACGTTCATTTTTAATAGCCATAAAATCTATATGATTAAAAGTAATTAACCCCGAATAACTGGTGATAAAAGCCCTCCAAACCTATAATAAAAGATCACAACGAAGAGACTGTAACGACTTTGTTAAAACAGGATCTTGACTTAAATCATACATTAAATCTTGTTGTGAATCGACGGGAAGAAATTGATTAACTAACTTAGTATACAAGCCTAACACTGTTTGACCCAAACTTTTAACCATTTTAGATCCTAACTGCGCTTCATATCTGTTGTGGTACTTTTCAATGTCAGCAGAAGACATTACTTGAATCTGTTCTATACTAAATTATGTTCCTAAGTATTGCTTCGTTTTTCCACACGCAGCCAGAGAATACAACCTTTCCTTTTTATTCATAACACTTACTGACACTTCATCAGAAATTACTGCTTCATGTGCATTTAATAGTAGTTCGTCACAATTCATTTTTTAGTTGATTTATTATTTTTATTTTAAAAAACAAAAAATGAGTGCTGAAACATTCTGTTGTTAATCTTGTATATCAATCTGCTGTGATTGGTGGTCTTAGTGTAGGGTTCACGATGGTTGGTCAAGAAAATATGAGGGGGGGGGGAAAATGAAATCAGCTGACCTTGGAAAACTTGACCTAGGAGGGACTCTGCTAAATTAATCGCTATAATTACAGCTTCAATCGTAACAAAAGACTTTCTTGCTAAACAAGGAATAATTCCAGGAAAATATAAATTTGTAAAAATAAAATGGCTTCACTCGCAATGATAATTGGCGGTGCTGTAGTAAACGCACTTGCTTTTTCAGGCAGTAAAATTACATGTTCAGTAAACTAGAAACAAACGAGGTGAAGAAAGAGACACCCCCCCCCCCCCTGACAAAGCAATAGAACAATTAGCAAACAGCACAAGACGCCTATGAAAAGCAAAGACTCACTCAGCTAGATTTCATTAACAACAAATTAAAACTACAAAGCCATGCAGCCTACACTTTTAGGAATGTTGACGTCGCCATTAAAGAGCATTATTTAGTGATGGGAGAAGATTTACAACAGCTACCACCAGCAAAATTAAGCGACTTCTACCAATCATCTGAAAAACAAATTCAACAGGAAATAAGCGTTTATTGTAATCGGTATGACTGCTGTTTATTTTATTGCAAAAAACGTATAGTATAAAAATCAACAATACACTGTCTAAAATTTATTATTCACCAAAAGGCTATTGGAAAGGTTTAATAGCTATTAAAAAACTCAGTCAAGTTACAGGAGTCACTGAACAAACAGCAAAAGAATGGCTATCTAAACAAGCTATATGGCAAATCTATTTACCAGCGTCTAAACGAATTAAAAGACCACACTTCATTAACTCAACACCAAATGACACTCATCAAATGGATCTTCTATACCTCCCTCATGACACTATAAGAAAAAAAAGATTTAAATACGCGCTTACAGTCATCGACATTGCTTCAAGACATAAAGATGCTGAACCATTGACTGATAAAAAGTGCTACTTCAGTCTCTACAGCTTACAAGAAATTACAGACGTCAGTGGCCCATTAACTTATCTCGCATGGTTTGTAACTTTGCTAGATGATTGTAACTCACCTATGTAGAGATTGTAATGATTTGTTGAGCGCCATTAGTTCTCTCATAGGTAATGGGAATCATGCAATGTTTTAATTTGGGTTCGTTATCTCTGAAATCATAAAAACTAGTTTCCATTCTAGATTTGGCCAAACAGTTGCGCTTAAGTCGTTAAGAGGAATCGATGAAGTGGGAAGCAGTAGGTAGTCTTTGTAGGTGTTTTGAAGTGTAGAAACAGCTTTATTATGTGGTCTGGTTCGATGCTAAATAGTCTTTGATCGCTAACATGAGCCTTTGGACGAAGTGTACTCTTTTTTACAAACTTGAGGCAGTCTAGTTTAGTTGTAAGTTTTTTGACCAGTGACCATCTTATCATTCACAAATAAATGGTTGCTTTTAATTCGAATCATTAGAATAAAAAATTCAGCGGTTCTTGTCCTATACTTTCATAAAAGATCTTACTTTACCTCCATAGTTTCGCCTTATAAGATGATGATGACGAGACGTGAATAGCTTCACTTCATGTCATCTCAGGATCACCACCATCATTAATGGTGCTGGTCTGCTTTATCCTTCCATGTTTTTATTTATAATTATGTTTTTATTTTATTTTTAAACAAAAGAGTGTCACAATCATACGGAACAATTCTTGATCATACAGACGTTTAAAAGAACCACTCGGTTATTAAGGAACCAGGCAGAGTATCAGCTATAAGTAATAATCCTTCAAACTATCGATCAACAGACAAATATTACAGTAAAGATTTCCTAGTCTGGATTATGAAGAATTGTGCCAGGTTACCGCACGTCTTGCTTTAGAATAGAACTGGCGTCAGAGACGGATCCGAACAGAACTCTTTAGTTGCTAATCTTGGTCGAGGACTGTTAGTAAGATTACTATTAAACTGAAGGAGAGAGGTAATGTCTTTAGATACGCAGATGTCTTTTTGAGTTATATGATTTATGGCGCACAGAAATTTGAAAAGGAAAGATAGGGTTTATCAGGAATACAAGGAGATAATGGTCTTAGACATAGAAAGATGCTGATGACAAAAAAGAACAAAACAATACAAGTGAGTGGTGCACAAGTTATGGTAATCGATTTTATATTCACGTGACTTCGAGCTGTTAACACGCACTACACCGATTATCAATGTGCTTTACAAGAACAGTTATGTATGAATTAACTTTTAATGACTACAGCCGTGTTATCAGATCCTCGACAGATCTGATGCAAAATACAGTATATCAGACATCAATTAGAGTTTGGATGTTGTCGTCATCAAGAATTAGCTCGATTGATCTCACAACAATACCATCAAAATTAGCAATATACTACAACAGGATTTTAATCATAGTAAAATACTAAAAACAAATCAGGACCACAATTGGAACATCCGATTTGATACATCTGCAAGATCATGAAAGGGATTTTGTCTGCTGTTTGAAGAGTCCAAAAAAACCTTCAACAGATTAAGCGAGAAGTTAATAATCCTAAAATAACTAAAACTAACAAAAAACCTGTACGATTGAAGGACAACCGAATCAGCTGTATGAAAAGCGGCTTTTACCTTACCAGCATTTTGATGACGTACAAAAGTTGTGTGGTTGGAGGTGGGCTACAAGGAGACCCGTGGCTGATCTTGATTAGCAAAGAACCTCCCTCTCATTGATGTCAGACTTGAAGATTATTTATATTTCGAAGTATGCGTTGTGGCTAGATCTTAGGCAACAAAAGAAGACAACAAACTACATGGCAGTGGAAGAACAGTGGTGATGGATCAGGGAGGAAAGTAAACATCTTCAAATCATAAAGAAGCAGAAGAGAAGAAGGAAAAAAATATTTATTTATGTATATTTGAGTGGGTGAGGCCTCAGCTGAACACATTGAAGACAACAGATTAAAAGATACGTGATTCAAAATAATGATTGCAAGGGACTAATTAAATTTTCTTACAAAAGAAACCTCATTGCGGTTTATTTGCGGACTGACAGGTGCGGGAAAAAACAATTTATTCGCTTTAGATTTAATACAAAACGGTGGTTAAATCACTTGAACACATAGTACTATCTGCACGACTTTGAATACAACAAATATTATAAGAAAAGAAAGTTCATTGGTCGATGGACGAATCTATTAGTCAACCAAGTAATAAACTAAGCGAATGTTTTAGAGTATTTATAAAACGTTTAAAGGAACATCAACTTATTATTATTGACGACCTGTTCGGCTGAAAGAGACATTGTTAAAAAACAGAAATAGTTAGCAAAATTAGCGTTCAGTGGTCGACATGCAGGAATAGCGTATGGCTTTTAACGAAGAAGTTGTATAAATTCGGTTTAAAGAGACTTTAAGAGAACAGTAAAGAAGGTTTTTGTAGTTTTTGTTATTTTTAAAAGACAAAACAGCCTGATGAGTGTCTGATGAAAATGATGTTGTTGAATCAAAAAAGAAGAAAAAGAAGAAAAAAAAGGTAAAAAAAGAGATATTCTGTAAACTAGTGTTAAAAACAGTTTCCTAGTCAGTACAAATGTTTGTGAGAAAAATTTAGAACGCGTTAGAATATTTATGAGAGTTTCTACTTTTTGGGGGGTTAAAAAATAGGTGTGTTGTCAGGAAAAGGAGAAGACAAGGTTTGTTTTTCTTCTTCCCTAATAGTAGTGTTTTGTATCACAATAGGTTAAAGGAGATAGTTTTTGCTTTTTTTTTCCACTCCTAAAAGTAGTGGTTGTATCTACAATTGGGGTAAAAAAAACCGCTCATCAGAAGGAAGATTTTTACGTTCTCTCTGCATTCGCCAATAGCCATGGGACCCTCTACCCGCATCTAGGGACCCTCATTACGATAAGTGAGAGAGCCCTGGGACCCCCTGTGTGCGGGGCGATGGGATCCTGATGAATAACGACTTGTATTTGTTTCCAGCAGAATGTTGCCCTCCAAGCCCCAAAAAAAAACCCAACACACACATAAAACAAACACACCTGTTTGTATCACCGTTTCAATGTCGACTGATGGCGATTTGTTTCCCGCCACGAGGGCAGTCAATGCCCTAGGGGCTTATTCACGCGATTTTATTAGTGGGAGTATGAGAGAGAGAGAGAGAGATGAGAGAGAGAGAGAGAGAGAGAGAGAGAGAGAGAGAGAGAGAGAGATAGATAGAAGGGTGGGACCCTCCCTTCTCTATCTCTCTCTCTCTCTTCTTTATCCACAACTAAAGAATATAGAGAGGATTAGCCCCACACACGAGCGTCATGCCTCTGGGCTGAAAAAAAATCCACTAAGTCTCTCATTGACAAGGCAACTGTAATGTGAGAAAACTATAGGAGAGAAATGCGCTACTGAGTTTGTATTCAGTGTGAAAACCCGGTAGACTTGCTTTGACAACATTGCAGTATTTTGAGAGCCACGTAAAGGTTCAAGATGTGCCACCCCACCCCCACCCCCACCCCCCTACATTCTCTCGTTAATTCCATTTTTCCGTTTCTGCCTTTCTGACCAAAATGAAGCTGTATTTTAGAACATCTTTAGCTAATTATCTTTGTTCAATAATTAAGTGCAGTCATGATAAAAGGCCATTATCGATAGGACAACCCCCCCCCGCCCCCCCCCCCCCCCCCCCCCCCCCCCCCCCCCCCCCCGCCTCCCTATGTAGTGCAGTAAGCGGCGTTTGTCACAGTCGTGGTTCATTAAGTTCCGTCTTATAGGGGTCGGGGTGGGGTAGGGGTAGGGGTTAGGGTTATTATTCAAAAAGACAATTAGCTGAAAGGTTCATAAATACAGCTTTATGTTTGGTAAGAAAGGCAAAAAAAAAAAACGGAAACATGAATTATCGAGGAAATGCATGGGGGGTGGCAACATCTTTACATATAAGGTGTGTGTGGTGCGTAGTTGCGTTTGTGTGCGGCGCGTGAGTGCTGTGTCGTCGTGCGTGCTGCGGCGTCGTCGTGTGCGTGCGTAAGTGCGCGCTTGCGTGGCGGGCGCGCGCGAGGATACGGTACAAAATGAAATAGTCCAAACAGGACGCTTGTGCCGTTAGGACAAATTGTACCGCAACATGCGCCCATGAAGGTGACCTTTTAGAGTATTTACCCTACACAGATTTGTAAACGCATCTGTGTTACATCGGTGTTTTTATCTGTGTCGGTCTCCCTCCCCCTCCCCCAGCCCCCCTCTCTCTCTCTCTCTCTCTCTCTCTCTCTCCTCTCTCTCTACTGTTCTAGGATCTTGTCTCTCTCTTATGAGGTTGCCCATCTCTATAAAAAGGCCTACACTACGTTTTCTCTGACAATTAACACATTGTGCGCCCGATACAAAACCCCAAGGTGACCTTTGAAAAAAATTCATTCACCCTCTAAGGATGTACATGTAATAACAATGAAACATATCTTTCACTCTTCACCCCTCACTCTCGTTCCATTACATGACTTTCCCCAGTTCTCCTTAGACCCACCCCTAACCAAAAGCTCCACCCGCCTTATACCTCTTCACTTCCGCGATCAGGCTAGCACGAGACTGCTAATGGGCTCTAATCAGAATAGTGTCCTAAAGAAGGAATACGAGAATAATCAGGACTGTTGTCCTTAGAAGGAATACGAGAATAATCAGGACTAGTTGTCCTAAGAAGAATACGGATAATAAATCAGGGACTAGTTGTCCTTAGAATGAATACGGATAATAATCAGGACAGTTGTACTTAAGAATGAATACGATAATAATCAGACTAGTTGGGGTGGGGCGCCTTAAGAATGATACGAGAATACTCAGACTAGTTGTCCTTAAGAATGAATACGAGAATACTCAGACTAGTTGTACTAAAGAATCAATAACGGAGAATAATCAGGACTAGTTGTCCTTAAGAATGAAACGAGATAATCAGGGATAGATTGTCCTTAGAAATGAATACGAGAATACTCAGGACTAGATTGTCCTTAAGAAGAATACGAGCATAATCAGGACTAGTGTCCTAAAGAAGGAATACTCGAATAATCAGGACTAGGTCCTAAAGAAGGAATGCGACGAATAATCAGGACTACTTGTCCTAAAGAATCATACGAGAAAAATCAGGGACTAGTGTCCTAAGAAGAGGAATACGAGAATAATAAGGAATAGTTGTCCTAAAAAGAAGGAATGCGAGAATAATAAGGACTAGTTGTCCTACAGAATCAATACGAGAATAATCAGGACCTAGTTGTCTAAAGAAGGAAGACGAGAATAAGCAGGACTAGTGTCTAAAAGAAGGAATGCGAGTAATAATAGGCTAGGTCTTAAGAATGAATAGAAGAATAATCAGGACAGTTGTCTAAAGAATGAATTACGATAACAATCATGACAGTTGTCCTTAAGAATGAATACGAGAATAATCAGGACTAGTTGATCCTAAAGAAGGAATACGATAATATAGGGACTAGTTGTCCTAAAGAAATGAATACGATAATAATCAGACTAGTCTGTCCTAAGAGGACTCGAGAATAATCAGGACTAGTTGTCCAAAAGAAGAATACGAGAATAATCAGGGCACTAGTTGTCGTAAAGAGGAATACGAGAATAATCAGGACTCGTTGTCCTAAAGAATGAATACGAGAATAATCAGGATAGTTGTCCTTAAGAATCAATACGAGAATAATCAGGACTAGTTGTCCTAAAGAATCAATACGAGAATAATCAGGACTAGTTGTCCTAAAGAATCAATACGAGAATAATCAGGACTAGTTGTCCTAAAGAATCAATACGAGAATAATCAGGACTAGTTGTCCTTCTTGGTAAAGATATGGAATCGGAGAGGAGAATAATCAGGGAATAGGTTTTGTTTGTCCTTTAAGATCTTGTATGAAACAACCAGAGAATTACGGGAGATCGAGAATAATCGAGCCCCCCACGGACCCCCCCCCTAGTTGTCCCCATTTAAAGCAAGGGACCATACGAGCAATAAATAAAGAATAATCAGGGACTAGGTTGTCCCCTAAAGAAAGGAATACGGGAATAATCAAGGACTGTCGTCCACCGAAAACGAAACATTCAAAGTTACGTTTATTGACTGAATGATATTATTACACACCTGATTATAAAGCGCTTAGAGCTTAAAGGTGAAGCGCTATAATACATTTTCTTAAATAAATTATCTATGCGTAGAGAGGGTAGTTAGAGGACTCGAGCGCGAGCATTGGATCGCTAAAGCAAGCACGGCCGACGAAAAAAAGGGCAGGGCAGATGGCATTTCCCGAACATAATTGCGTTCTTAATTACACGAATTAAACTGTCTCTCTATGTATTACCAGGTTATTTCTATTCCGGTTTTTTCCTTTATTGCATTCTGCTATCTAACGGATTTCCTGGGAAGCCGGATACCGTCTGGTTGGCTCATGCCATTAGGGTTACCTAAAATAAAGAATATGCTCCCCAACTTCCGTTCACAAGTATTAACCCTTTGACCGCCAATGTCGCATTTATTGCACCACAACCAATGGTGTTTTTTAACCACCCATGTCACGGACAGGCAGCGACCTTACAGGGCGAAGGGTATTAAACTTAAAATAATCACGCAAAATGACACCCCCCCCCAAAATGAAAGGCGACAGCTCGAGGGAATCCACACCCCGTGGGTTAGCAATGACTCACTAATAAAAAAAAGGTTTTTTTTGTGTTGACCGGTTCAAATCGTCCCTCGGCGCCAACTCGTCCCCGACAGACATGTCCAAAACAAACAGATCGAGATGAGGAGAGACGGGGGAGAGGGATAGGGGAGAGGGATGAGTCAGACGAGTTGCGGTAGAAAGTAGATAAGAAAGATGTTGACTTGCCAAACCAATGTCCACAGTTCACAGATTGGCCTTCGTTAAATTTTAAATTTACAACCGGAAGTTTCAAGCTTACAGGTGAAAGGTCAGGAAAGTTGTCAATACTATGCATAGTACAAAGCAAAATCGTGTCTCCCAGGCTGTCAATGAATGAGTCTGGCAGAGGACCGAGTCTTCATTTTTTTTTTTCTTTCAGTTTGTTTTTTTAATTTTTTTCTTGTTTTTCAGACTCATCAAAGAAAGGACTCAAGTCCTTGGTTTCTAGACGTCTTAAAGGGACAATCTGACGGATGAGGTTTTATTTGCAAGAAACACCGTCGAGATCACAAGAAAAACAGCCTCTTCAAGGATCGGAACACTCACTTCGCTCTGATTTCCTATAACATATCAGACCGTCAAAACGGCGTTTCCTCCTTGGCGGAGTTGCCGGAGACGGAGAAGCCATTTTGGACGGTGGTGGGTGGAGGACACTCGTTGTGGTCGAAGCTTTTTCTTTTTTTGCAGTGCAGTAAAAAAAAAAAAAGTCCTTGTTATTTTTATTTTTTTACACGCCTTCTCTTTCACTGAAAATATTTTGACTTCCAGCACCTCCGTCAAAGAGGAATCGTCGATTTGACGGTTTGATTTCTAGGAACCCAAAGCAAAGTGAGTATTCCGATCCTCTGTTAAAGTGCTGTCTTTCTTGGTGATCTCGACGTGTTTCTCGCAAAAAAAAAACTAATCCGTCAGGTAGTGCCCATTTAAGCATGGTGACTTCAGGCCTATGCCGTTTTCAGTTACGGTTGTATGGGGAAGAAAGTGGGATGGTGTTAGGAATTGGAATGGGACGTGGGTGAGGGAAGCAGACAGGATGGGGATGCGGAACTAGGGGTAGCTTAGAAACATGGGGAAAAATTGGATGAGTTAAAAACGGTTAACACAAAAAGTGAGGTGCACTCTCGGGACTTCACTGAGCAGGGCTTTTACTTCATGTGCACGAATTCTTGAGCGACCTTGCATTTTCACCATTCTTTCTTATTCAATTATTTACTTCGTTTTCTTTTTAAACCACGCAGCTACGTTCGCGAAACTTGTCCTCTTCGTATCTGTTAATATTTCAACGAAAAATGTTGCTCAGCTAAACCATTTGTTTCTTTTAAGGACAAACATCCCATATAGTGACAGGACATGTGTGCGGAGAAATCTATGGCGCGCCGAATGACCAAAACTCTATCTAGCAGTTCGACAGAGTTTAAAAAAAACCCTATCGAACTGTTAGATACAGTTTCTAAACTATAGCTAGCAGTTAGATAGAGTTTCAAAACTCTGTCGAGCAGCTAGATAGAGTTTCTCGTCGTAAAACTCTATCGAACGCGCCATTTTAATACTTTTTTTTAAAACAAAGCATTTCATTGGTAGATAGGACTAGTATCTTTGACTGTGTATGGCCTAGGCCTATCGTCTTATTCAAATTCATGGGTCACTGCCCTGCCAAGGCCACAAACTTGTCGCTGAAGCCATGTACCAATCAGAAATCGCGATAGAAAAACTATATCTCGATAGGGTTATTTTGTGGAAACCCTATCTAGCTGTTCAACAGAGTTTTAAACTCTATCGAACAGCTATATAGGGTTTTCAAACTCTATCGAACTGATAGATACAGTTTCGAAACTCTATCGAACAGCTAGATAGAGTTTTGTATCTTTGGCGCGCCATAAAATCAGGTTAGCCGCTTTTAGCCGGTCAACTGGAACGCAAAATGCAGACAAACCGTTCGGGGATAAAACGATTGCTACGTGCGTGGTACACTTTAGCGAAGCGTGGCTGCGGAATGACTTTGCGAGATACTGAGGTTGCATAGCAAATAATTACTTAGGTAATTACAACACACTAGCACTATCGATTCTGGCAAGGCTGGAGTGAGTGAGAGGGAGAGGGAGAGAGATCGAGATATAAAGAAAGAGAGATAGAAGCGTGAGAGAAACAGAGGACGCG
The DNA here is from genome assembly GCA_017654935.2 of Phymorhynchus buccinoides. NCBI lineage: Eukaryota > Metazoa > Mollusca > Gastropoda > Neogastropoda > Raphitomidae > Phymorhynchus > Phymorhynchus buccinoides. The sequence continues at coordinate 14,166,926 of CM065695.1, read as the reverse complement.
AGATAGAGAGTTGAGAGAGAGAAAGAGAGATATGGACATGAGACACAACGAGACCTAAGAGAGAGAGAGAGAAGGGTTAGGGTAGAGAGAGAGAGCGAGTGAGAGACAGATAGAAAGAGAGAGAACGAAAGAGAGCGTTAGAGAAAGAGAGGGTGAGAGTGAAGTTGAGAGAGAGAGAGAAAGAGATGGAAAAAAGAGAGAAAGAAAGACAAGAGATGGAGAGCGTGAAGAGAAATAGAGTGTTCTGTGTGTGATGAGAGATTTTTTCTCTATATGGAAGATGGAGAGAGAGACCCATAGATGAGAGAGAGAGAGGCCGAGAGGAGAAAGAGAGATTATTAGAGAGTGACAGAAAGAGAAAAGAGAAAGAAAAAGAGAAAGAGAAGAAAGGGAGAGAGGGAAAG
>CM065695.1:14151522-14159022 GCA_017654935.2 Phymorhynchus buccinoides | reverse complement strand
ACATGAACCCATTCGGTCAAGCCGTTCGTGAGAGATTCAAGTTTAATATTTGGCAAAATGTTGACAACATTGACCCTAAGACCTTAACCCTTTCACCGCAGCCTAGCCATATTTCAGCCAAATATTTTCCATTAAATTTAACTGGGTAGAGAACAAAATCCATCAGGCAATATTGGGGATTCTTCTGTGACATATATAAAATGATAGGGTCTATCCTTACTTCCCAAAACTAAGACAATAGGGTCTTTGGATAATAGACCCCAATGTGATGCCTTTTAGTGACATAGAAGTTAAACCACTGTGGTGCTAAAATGCGACTTTGTCGGTGAAACGGGTTAAAGATTTTAAAAGAAGAAAGTGGCATTTCCAGTTTTAATCTTTGCATGTGTGCACTGAATAACAAACAAAAAAAGCGTTACCTAAAATTACATCAGATGCTGCCAAAATGAAATTTCGTTTGCCTTGCAAAGAGTGTTCCGTTTGGTTGCATTTTGGTTGTGATAAAATACTTCCCTTCCCCTGTCCAAACTTCAAAAATTCACACACAAATATTAACCCCCAATCTTCTACCGTTTTGGTAGGAAACCAGGTGGTAGCGAATTGCGTGACAGGTACTGTATCAATAAGCCTCCCCCTATAATTATGGAGGTTTATTTTTCCTTCGATTTGTTGCCGGGGGGGGGGGGGGGGGGGGGTTGTTTTGGTTGGCTTCACCTGCTTGAAATGAAAGAGAAAAAATGGGATCAAGGGACGATAATTTACGTGAATTGGTTTAAACAACTTTTATTCAAATACCAGTACAAGGTACTTAAGCAATAATGCCGAATTCGTTTTCCCCATGTAATATCCCCAGTTCCAATCAATAACCCCCGGTTATTCTTCGGTTATTGCACTCTCCCACCAAATCCTCCCCCACCCCCCCACCCCCACCATATCCCTTTACAAGATTGTCTTTCTCTTAAGGTCACCCCACCCCCACCCCCCCATTCCCTTGCGGATGGAACAGACACATAGGAACATTCGTAGATATAAAGATGGTAGGGAAAGATACTGGAGGCAGCGCCCGGAGGCCAGTGCAACACCAGAAAGAAGTCCCGAAAATTATCGATATAGATATACCCCACGTCCCATTACCATCGCCTCTCCTTTAGTTTTTCTCTGTTCTCTCTCTTTCTCTCTATGTCTCCTCTCTCTCTCTCTCTCTCCTCTCTCTCTCTCTCTCTCTCTCTCTCTCTCTCTCTCTCCGTCAGCACTTCCATAAACAATTTTTTTAACCAGTCCCTACCGCCTTAATACTGTTCTCCTTCTTCTTCTTCTTCTTCATAATATTCTTCTCCCCCTCCTCGTCCTATTCCAGCTAATCTTTTTCTTCATTATTTTTTGCTTTTCCCTTTTCTTCTTTTTTACATAGTATCTCTTTCCACCCCCCATCCCCCTCCATCTTCATTTCTTTATTTCTTTTCTTTCTGTCTTTTCTTCTATTCTCTTATTCAATTTTTGTCTTGACATTTTGTGTCCGGTCGTTTCAGTGACTGACGTCAATGCTCCCATGTCACCAAATCTGGACTGATCAGCACAAACCTCCTGTGAATTAATAAGCTCTCTATCTCTCTCTCTTCTCTCTCTCGCTCTCTCACTCTCTATATCTCTCTCTCTCTCTTTCTTTCTGTCTGTTTGTCTGTCTGTCTCGCTCTCTCTCTCTCCTCTCTCTCTCTCTCTCTCTCTCTCTCTCTGTACTCTCTCTATCTCATCTCTCTCTCTCTCTCTCATCTCTCTGCGTCTGTCTCTGTGTCTCTCTTTATCTCTCTCTCTATCTCTCTCTCTCTATCTCTCTCTCCTCTCCTCTCTCTCTCTCTCTCTCTCTCTCTCTATCATGACTGGCTGGCTTTGCTGCACAACAAAAGAAACACGATTATATAAAATCAATTAAGCAGAATTGTATGCAGAGGCACTATAAACTACGGAAAAAAAAAAAAAAAAAGAAACTTGACATTGTAGTATAATCACAAGTGATCATGTAAACTACGTCTTGTTATTTAGAACTGCTGGTCGCTTAGTATTGGTATATATAGATTATACTTGTAGAGTCATTTTTGTCTTTTAGTTATGTGAAAAAACTTTGTTCGTTTATTTTTATTTTATTTTTCTGAACTAATATGTTAAAATTGTGTGCCTCTATGTCAAATGGCATGTTAACTGCTGATGACATTAAAACACTTTCATTTTGTCATTTGTCATTTGTCAAGTGTCTCTCGATCTCCTCGCTCTCTCTCTGTCTGCTCTCTCTCTCTCTCTCATTATGTCTCTCTATTTCTTCTCCGTTTCTCTCTTCTCTCTCTCTCTCTCTATCTCTCCTCTCCTCCCTCTCTCTCTCTTAGTGTATTTTTCTGTCTCTGTCTCTCCCACCCCTCTCTTCTCTCTCTGGTCTCTCTCTCTCTCTCTCGTCTCTCTCTCTCTCCCTACTCTCTCTCTCTCTCTCTCTCTCTATCTCTACTCTCTCTCCTATCTCTCGCTCGCTCTCGCGCGTCTGGTTATTATCTCTGCAAAAATTGTCATTGTTAAGAATTGTTTCCTTTTCTGGCGTACTCAATTTAAAGTTCACCATTGTTAATTCTTATCCACGTTTGCTTTGAATTCCCATTTTTTTTCTCGATTATTTTTCATTTATTTCATGTGCCAATTTTTGTTTCCATTTTCTTGACGTGATTGTTTTTATAGTCAAATTTCGCGCTTGATAGCATGGTAGGAGTGTGTGAGTGAGAGGGCCAAGGTGCAAAAGAAGCTTATGTAAGCTGGATCTGTTTTACCCTAAATAAAACAGTCGTATTCGGAATTAATCGTAGTTTTCTCTCTCTCCTCCTCTCTCTCGTCTCTCTCTTCTCTCCTCTCTCTCTCCCCTCTCTCTCTCGTCTCTCTTTCTCTCTCTCTCTCTCTCCTCTCTCTTTCTCTTTCTCTCGCTCTCTCCTCTTTCTCTCTCTCTCCCAATGAATGGGTTCTGATCGATCAGGGGAAGATCCGAAGGACTGACTGACTGGCTCAGCAGTTGGTGTGGGTGAATGAGGAAAAAAAGACCAAGGCCAGCATAATCAATATGTAAGCTCGACTGCCTAACCAAAGCGCTTATCTAGCGCTCTGTTCGACAACCCCTGTTTAGAACCGCATAGCTTTATTGCAGCGCTGTACGCTATCCCGCTGAACGACCTCGATTTTCCCTCTCTTGCTTGCCAAGAACGTGCAAAGCGTTTTGTAAAACTTCTTTGTAGGTGAGACAGTTGTTGTCCATGAGAGCTTAATGCTAACAGGACGTAACCTCATCATCAACGTGAGACACGTGAGAGACTCTAAGCCTCATGTTTCCGGAAAATGAATAATTATAGTCTTATTTGTCATTCAAAAACAAATAATCAAGACGATTATCACAACTACCAGAAACCACTTGGCTGCAACCTTGCAACTTTTGATAACATTCCTTTCCAAGTGTTGGACTGAGAATGATGTTTGCTGGCTTGTGCTACTGAATCATATCAGTTGATTCCAGTAACACACGTTATGTGTTGGTTCAGTTTGACAACCTGAAACTGTTGTCGATAGTGCTATGGTACAAGGGCAGCCTTCTAGCAGGTTGGGATCCACTAATCCCCCACCGGCTGAAGCCCCTATCCTCTAATCCATAGAGATCTACACCCATATTCTCCTGAGATTCTCAGCAGGGCATTGTGGTCAGGAAGCTTAATCCCTGACTCACAAGCAAGAAGACGGGGCAGCCGCAAAGACGCCACCGCACCCAGAACCCGCGAGGAGACCACGCCTGAGCCGTGCCATCCCGCGCCGCCGCAACCGCAACCGGACCGACTGGGAGGCTAATATACACCTGAAGAGCAAGCCTAGTCACCCCAGCACTCGCTGCTCTCGACAGAGGAACCTTACAGCTCAGATAAGTCTGAAAAGAACTCTAACTTTCCTCCGGACACTGAAAAAAAGTAGTGACCCTTCCAGCTTGGGGCCTAACCTTCTATAAAGACAAAAGTCTTGTTAAATCCTTTCGGATTTCATTGTTTTTCATTCATATTTTGTTTTGGCGCCATTGAGCTGCTTTATTAATATTGTTGCATAATCTTATGCAGATTTGTGAGTAAATAAAATACAAGTGTACAAATAATTCTGAACCCTTTGGTCAGACTGATGAGAGTGGAAGTGGTTTCTTATTTTTGTTGAATGTCATGTAAAACCTACTTCTCTCTGTCTCTTGTGCCATTTAGAGCAAATCAATACCACTTGTATTTCTTTCAAACATACGAGCCAGAACCCGGGCACAAAATATAAATTTATTAGATGAAAAGGGGGCCGGCCTTGGGGAAAAGGGGCCGGGAAAGTTGCTCATCTCCCATACCCTAGAGATGTGGGCTAAAGGCAAATTTTCTATTTTGAAAATTTAACACACTAAAAGTCTTCCCTAGAGACTTCGCCTTTAGTTCATTCCCTCATCAGGATACACACTGGTAAACAATCTAGTTTGTCGGTTATTTTTTCGTATGGAAAAAAAATCGGTTGGGTGAAGTTTTGATTTAGACTACTTTCCACCTCGTCTATCTTAGCTTTCCACCCAACCACTATAACACGCCACAGTCATGACATCCCGAGCGGAGCACGGGTTTTTGCTATATTCAATAATGTACATCATTCTAACCAGTTCTTCTTCTTCTTCTTATTCTTCTTCGATCGCTCGGACAAGTTCATATTAATTATGGACGCAGATGCTTCATTGCTGCCGAGCAGAGCACCGGGTTATCTAGTATAATTTGAAGTTTACAAGATCTACGGTACATGAGCACTCACAATACTTATAAACAAATATAAGTCTGGCCCCATTCGAGCACAGGATCAATAACGAGAAACATGTAATTGTAATGGGGTGACCCCCAAAAAAAAAACCGCAACCCACAAAGTCGTTACATATAAAATGTAATATTAAAGCTATCCATTTGATTTGTTTAGAAACACAACAGAGTAGAGAGAGATAGAGAGAGAGAAGTGAGAGAGAGAGAAGAGAGAGAGAGAGAGAGAGATGAGAGAGAGATAGAGAAGAGAGGAGATGAGACAGAGAGAGAGAAGAACGAGGGAGAGAGAGGGAGAGAGAGAGTGAGAGATAGAGAGAGCGAACGAACGAACGATGAGAAATGTTATTTATTCAGGGTAATGAGATAAGCTAATTAGTTACAGATTTTTTTCACTCAGCCCTAAGGCAAAACAACAAGAAGGCAACAAACAAATAAAATTAAGAACAAAAAGGAGAAAACCCCCAGAAAAAACCCCCAAGACCTTATTTACATAATGAGAGAGCTGAGAGAGAGAGGAGAGAGAGAGGAGAGAGAGAAGAGCGAAGAGGAGCGGAGGGAGAGAGAGAGAGAGAGAGAGAGAGAGAGAGATGAAAGATGACACAATGTTTTATTGCCATTAGCAATATTCCTCATGCGCAAGGGGGATAACAAAATGTTTAAATCAGTTATAATATATGGCACCCACTCGCACAAGCATTCATACACAACCCAAAAGCGCACGCGCACCACCACACCCACCCACCCACCACCCACCCACCCACCCAAACACACACACACACACACAACACACAAACACACACACACAAACACACACCCACACAAAACACACCACACACCACACACACACACACACACAACACCACACACACTCACACAATTACACACAGAGAGAGAGAGAGAGAGAGAGAGATGAGAGAGGAGAGACGGAGAGAGAGAGAGAGCAGAGAGAGAGAGAGAGATGAGAGAGTAGAGAGAGAGAGAGAGAGCGAGAGAGAGTCTGTGATATGTCCTGTCCCCAAGAAAACCAAACCAACCTCACTAAACGACTATCGTCCCGTCGCTCTGACCTCAATTCCTATGAAATGTTTTGAAAGAATCGTTCTCAAACGCATTACAGCACAGACAACACAATACCTTGACCCAAACCAGTTCGCAAACAAGCCTAAAAGAAGCACTGACGACGCAACTCTCACTCTGCTCCACAACGCCTACACTCATCTCGAAAAGCCTGGATCCTTTGTTGCGTATTCTGTTCATAGATTTCTCTTCAGCTTTCAACACTATCCAGCCTCACCTAATGGCCACAAAACTTCTTTCCTATCAGGTAGACCTCCGTTTATTAAATGGATTATTAGTTTTCTCGTCAATAGGTCCCAGTCTGTCCGCTTTGAAAATGCTCTCTCTTCTATCAAATACACTTCCATTGGCTCTCCTCAAGGCACTGTCCTCTCACCTGTCCTCTTTACCCTGTACACAAACGACTGCACTGGCACTGACACTACTCCACTCATTAAATATTCCGATGACTCTGCTCTCCAAGATCTCTAAAATTCTGACCAAGTGTACTCTGACCATGTTCACAGTTTTTCCAACTGGTGTGATAAGAATTACCTCGATCTTAATGTGCAAAAAACAAAAGAAATGGTGATTGATTTTAGAAGAAACCCTTCAATTGTGCCCGATCTTTTTATCAATGGGATGAAAGTTGAGCGAGTGAGTGTGTATAAGTACTTGGGGACGATAATTGATGATAAATTGAAGTTTAATGCCAATGTTGAAGCCATACATAAGAAGTGTCAATCGAGAATTTATTGTCTCCAGAAACTTAGAAGCCTAGATGTAAACAGAACAGTACAGCGTGGATTTTATAGATGTTTTATTGAAACTATTTTAACCTTTTCCTTTATTTGTTGTTTTGGTAGTTTGAGCGTTAAGAGTAACAATGTGTTGAATAAGGTAGTGAATGTTTCTGGCAAGATTGTGGGTGTGAGACAGGAGAGCATGAATGTGCTGTATGAGCGGCGAGTGAAAGAAAAGGACGAATGATTGCGAGTGACTGCATGCAGCCATGGGCTCAGCAAGCGCTTCACGCTTCTGCCTTCTGGTAGACGCTACCGGACTACAAAACTCAAGACTGTCAGATGCAAGAACAGTTTTATTCCAATGTCAATTTCTATGCTGAACAAATGAACACTTCTCTTACATCATTTCATTCTTCTCTTACAGTTGTTTCCAGTCTATTTGTATTCCCACTACTGAATTTTACAGAGTGTGTGCATGTGTGTGTGAGGTGTGTGTGTGTGGTGTGTTGGGAAGGCGTGTTTGTGTGTGTGTGTGTGTGGTGTGGTGGTGTGTGTGTGTTGTGGTGGTGTGGTGTGTGTGTGTGTGTGTGTGTGTATGTGTGTTTGAGCGTGTAAATGTGCATGTTTTGGTGTACATGTGTGTGGGTGTGTGGGGGGGAGGGGTAGGGGCATGGGTAATGTGATGCGCCGCGGGCATGTGTGTATATATACACGTGTATGATATCTTAAGTAAATGTTTATATTTAATCTTGTATATCTTACGTATGTAACTTGCATTATATTTAATCTTGTATATCTTATGTTATGTATAATGTTATATTTAATCTTGTAGTAACATTACTAATGTACTGCCGTTCAGT
>CM065695.1:14131751-14151022 GCA_017654935.2 Phymorhynchus buccinoides | reverse complement strand
GAGGTTTTGTCATCAGAGTTGTCTGCCATTTTCATTGAGCGTGTGACGCACACGATCCCTGCGAGCCTCATGAATATGCATTAGCCTAACAGAGTCTGGATTTCATTTAGCAGACAATTATTCTCTTTGGAGGAAATATACTGTGAAGCAAGGCTGTTCCGTTTTGCTATTACTCAGATATAAGAAACAAAACTTTGTCTTTCTATATTGCTTAGCATTGTAAATTCATCAAACACTTTCTTTTGAAGAAATGCATGTACAGGATTTTACATTCTTCTATCCTCACGTTCATTTATCAATGGCTCCCCCTCACCTGCGTGCGCATCTCGACCCTTCCAACGGAAGTGTCGCCATCTTAGTCCTTATTTGTGTGTAAACAAAGTGAAAATGTTATCTAAATGTGTAAAGAAAACATCCAGATGTTATAAAATACAGTTTAGATAAGTTTCGAATTGGAACAGCCAAATACGCAGCATCGATCTGGCATTTTTCAAAAAAAAAGGTAAGGACTAAGATGGCGCGGTCTCCCATAATATGGCGCTCCTTGTGGCCGATATGCGACACTGGGCTAACAGCAATTGGGACAGTTCCTTGCCTACCCCCCCTCCCCGCCCACTCCCCCCCCCCCCCCCCACTTATTCAATTGTAGCGTGCGATTTGCATACCATTGAGAGCCTCATGAATTAGCCTAGAAACTGACCAAAACCGTTAGTGCTATGAGTCTGTCTGTGCTGTGGTGTTGAGCAGGGTCAGTCTCTAGGCTTAGCAGACGGACACCATCACTTGACGGACACAATCATGTTGACGGTCAAAGATGAGCATGAACCATAACATGTAACAATAAAACAGTGTTGGTGGGACTCTTCTCTGCCACTCTCTTTCTCTCTCTCTCTCTCTCTCCTCCCTCTCCGTCTCTACTCATCTCTCTCTCTCTCTCTCTCACTCTCCTCTCGCTCTCTCTCTCTTCTCTCTCTCTCTCTCTCTCACTCACCTCCACTCTCTCTCTCTCTTCTCTCTCTCTATCTCTCCTCTCTCTCTCTCTCTCTCTCTCTCTCTCTCGCTCTCTCTCTCTCTCTCTCATTGTATGTTTGTTGTTCTGTCTGTCTTTGTTTCATTTGTTCTCTCTGTCACTGCCTTACTCTTTGATTGTCTTCCTCACACACTATCTCTTTTAGTCTCTGGATTTGTCTCTGTCACTCTCTGCCTCTCTCTCTCTCTGCTCTATGCTCTCTTTGTCTCTTTATTAATGTATCCATCTGTCTTTGTCTCTCTCTCTCTCTCTCTCTCTCTCTCTCTCTCTGGCTCTCTCTGCTCTCTTTGTCTCTTTATTAATGTATCCATCTGTCTTTGTCTCTCTCTCTCTCTCTTCTCTCTCTCTCTCTCTCTCTCTCTCTGCTCTCTGCTCTCTTTGTCTCTTTATTAATGTATCCATCTGTCTTTGTCTCTCTCTCTCTCTCTCTCTCTGCTCTCTTGGTCTCTTTATTAATGTATCCATCTGTCTTTGTCTCTGTCTTACTTTCTCCCTCTCCTAGTAATAATAATAATAATAATCATAATAGTGAATCATTTAGATAGCGCACTCCTCCACCAAATGTGGAGCTCTATGCGCTTAACAACAACACAAAATTAAAAAGCAAGAAATTCAACAACAAAACAAATAATCGCTCACACACATGCTAATAGGCATACACATACACACACCACCCACACCCACGCAGGCACGCACGTACGCACATATACACACACACACACACACTCACTCGCGCACGCGCGCACGCACGCACACGCACGCGCACGCACACGCACACGCACACGCGCACGCACACACACACACACACACACACACACACACACACACACACACACACACACCGTTACCATTACCACCACTCACCCCACCAAAGAACACAATACAAAATACAATCAGTTCAATAAAGCATCAACACTCTCTCTCTCTACTCTCTCTCTCTCTCTCTCTCTCTCTCTCTCTCTCTCTCTCTCTCTCTCTCTCTCTCCTCTCTCTCTCTCTCTCTCTCTCTCTCTCTCTCTCTCTGAAATCCACTTGCTCTTGACGTGCCCTGTATTGTATGATCTTCGTAGAAAATTTCATTGCAAGGAAATTTTATGCTAATCCATGTTTGTTTAGATTCTCTTTGTTAATGGCATCAGAAAATGAAAAGACTGTACGTGGTGTGGCTCTGTTTCTTTATAAAGCTTTTCAGTTGCGAGAAGCGATTTTGTCATGAATAATTTGATTGCTAAACTGGTTACGTTTATCTTATAATGTACTTTGTATTCAGAGGTTATTGCTTATTATGTGTAAAATGTTAGTGTCCTTTGTTCATATATGGGGCTTTGGCCTTTTTGTGAATAAAAAATTCAATTCAATTCAATTCAATTCTCTCTCTCTCTCTCTCTCTCTCTCTCTCTCTCTCTCTCTCTCTCTCTCTCTCTCTCTCTCTCAGTCTCTTTCTCTCTCTCTGTCTCTCTCTCTCTCTGTCTCTCTCTCTCTCTCTCTCTCTCTCTCTCTCTCTCTCTCTCTCTCTCTCTCTCTCTCTCTCTCTCTCTCTCTCTCTCTCTCTCTCGCGTGCGCGCGCGCGCGCGCTGTCTGGCTCTCGCAACAAAGCTAACGTAGACAGTATCCTGACGCTGACGTTTCCTAGTCTCTAGTAGTCTCTTGACCTTTCTTTTTTCATTGACTATCTCGTAAGTTATTTCCCCTTTGCAGTCCTTCTCTGTCTCTCCCTCTCAACTAGTACCACCCCTACTCTCTTCATGTTTACGACCCTCGATCTCAAAGTCTGGTTTCTGTCAGTTTCTTGACAATAACCCTAGGCTGATCCTAACCCTATCCTCTTCATGTTTATGACTCTCGATCTCTCCTCTTCTTCTTCTTTGATCGCTCAGTTTCCTGTCAATTATGAGCGCAGATGCGTCATGCTGCTGTTATGCGCCTAACTAAGAAATAGTTATACCCAGCAAGTCCAACTTCGGCTGGAGGAAACCTTTTTTGAAAGTGTTTATTGAAAAAAAAGGCAGGAGAATGGACCGGGTAAGGCAGAGAGATAGTAGATGACAGTAAGCAAAGGGAAAAGGCAGAGTCAAAGAGATTGACAGATTAGAGGAAGTTACAAGCACAGAACTTCCAGAAGGTGGGGGAACTATTTATGCAAAAGATCCCCCCGGTATTCCTACGGGGGGACTCTCAGTCTCAAAGTCTGGTTCTTTTCAGTTTCATACAATACAACATCCCTAGGCTGATCCTAACCCTATCATCTTAATGTTTATGGACTCTCAATCTCAAAGTCTCGTTCTTTCAGTTTCATGACAATAATCCTAGGCTGATCCTAACCCTATCCTCTACATGTGTAAGACTCTCGATCTGAAAGTCTGGTTCTTTTCTGTTTCACAACAACCCTAGGCTGATCCTAACCCTATCATCTTCATGTTTATGACTCTCAATCTCAAAGTCTGGTTCTTTTCAGTTTCATGACAACAACCCTAGGCTGATCCTAACCCTATTCTCTTCATGTTTACGACTCTCGATCTCAAAGTCTGGTTCTTTTCAGTTTCACAACAACCCTAGGCTGATCCTAACCCTATCCTCTTCATGTTTATGACTCTTGATATCAGAGTTTGGTTTCTTTCAGTTTCATGACAACAACCCTAGGCTGATCCTATCCTTATCATCTTCATGTTTACTATTCTCGATCTCAAAGTCAAGTTTCTTTCAGTTTTACAACAATAACCGTAGGCTGATCCTAACCCTATCCTCTTCGTGTTTACGACTCTCGATCTCAAAGTTTGGTTCTTTTCAGTTTAATGACAACAACGCTAGGCTGATCCTAACCCTATCCTCTTCGTGTTTACGACTTTCGATCTTAAAGTCTGGTTCTTTTCAGTTTCATGACAATAACTCTAGGCTGACCCTAACCCTAAACTCTGAGTGTTTATGATTCTCGATCTCAAAATCAGATTTCTTTCAGTTTCACGACAATAGTTCTAGGCTGATCCTCGCCCTATCATATTCATTTTTACAGCACTCGATCTCAAAGTCTGGTTCTTTTCAATTTCACGACAACCGTAGGCTGCTCCTACCCCTATCCTCTTCGTGTTTACGACTCTTGATTCCGAAGTCTAGTTTCTTTCAGTTTTATGACAACAACCCTAGGCTGATCCTAAGCCCTATCCTATTCATTTTTATGGCTCTCCATCACAAAGTCTGGTTCTTTTCAGTTTCACAACAATAACCCTAGGCTGATCCTAACCCTATCCTCTTCATGTTAATGCTCTCGATCTCAAAGTCTAGTTTCTTTCAGTCTCATGACAACATCCCTAGGCTGATCCTAACCTTATCATCTTCATAATTGCGACTCTCGATCTTAAAAAGTCTGGTTCTTTTCAGTTTCATGACAACCCTAAGCTGATCCTAACCCTATCCCCTACATGTTTATGATTCTCGATCTCAAAGTCTGGTTCTTTCAGTTCAGTAATGACAACAACCCCAGGCTGATCCTAACCCTATCCGCGCTTCGTGTTTACGGTCTCAACATCAAAGTCTGGTTTCTTTCAGTTTATGAGAATAACCCTAGGCTGATCGTAACCCTATCCTCTTTGTGTTTTCGACTCGATCTCAAAGTCTGGTTCCTGTCAATTTTATGACAACAACCCTAGGCTGGCCCTAACCCTACTCTCTTCGTGTTTACGACTCTCTATCTCAAAATTCAAAGTCTTCTTTCTTTCAGTTTCATAACAACAACCCTAGGCTGATCCTAACCCTATTATCTTCATGTTTATGACTCTCAATGACAAAGTCTGATTCTTTTCAGTTTTACAACTCTAACCCTATCCTCTTAGCCTATCCTTATCCTCTTCGTGTTTACTACTCTCGATCTCAAAGTCTGGTTTCTTTCAGTTTCATGACAATAACCCTAGGCTGATCCTAACCCTATCCTCTTTGTGTTTAAAACTCGATCTCAAAGTCTGGTTCTTCCTCGATTGGTTGCCTCCTAATGGCCTAAGAAAGATTCGCTCCCCTGGGACTGCTGGTCTTAGATTTCCGCGCCTCAAAACATAGCCACATAGCCTATGGGGTTCAAAAATGATAAAATACCAGTTAACTACTTAACTGGCTTTAATATACCAGTTAAGTAGTTAACTGTCTTTTCTTATTCCAGTTAAGTAGTTAACTGATATAATCAACTTCTGCTTCCAGCAAAAGAAAAGTCAGTTAACTGTTAAGTGGCATTTTGTCAGGAAAACCAACTCCTTAACTGGGGGGGGGGGGTTTTTTAACACGAAAAGTATGGCCCTTTTCAGTAGCACCCTTTACTCACAATGTTAGGATTGTTTAACAAAAATGTTATTGCTATTTTTAATAGCACTCTTTGGTTACATTAATACAATGTTATAATTGCTGAATGAACAATTTTATGGCCCGTTCGGTTTAAGGGGAGGCAACCTCAGACTGAAGACACAAAAGTTTGTTACTAGTGTATGTTATGCACATATTTTTGCAAAACAATTACAAGGTGTTTTACACTTTCTGTTGCTGATAATTCAATTTGATGCAGTTCTTATTGTTTGTTCATGAAAACACATTCTTTCTATTGATAACAGTGTCATTTATGAATGTGTGAGTGCTGTCATAATCAAAAATAAAGGCTGAGGTTTTTTTATTTGTAAATTGAAATGTCAACATTGTTTTGGCTCGACTTTATATCAGTTGATCTTTGATCAACTGAATTTCTTGTATTATCATATTATCAGTACCTCGTTGCAATCAACGTGGACTAATACGACAAAGCGATAGGAGAGACTTGAGTAGAATATTGCAAAGTGAGTCGTGGCTATAGTACTAATCGTCGTTGACACTTTAAAAGGCCTGCTACACTACATACGATTCGGATGTGCATGCGATGCGACTTCGACGATGCGAGTCATGATTCTCCTGAAATTCATGTACCAGTACTGGGTCTGCTTCAGTATAAACGTGAGCGAACATGGCAGAATTATTAGTTTTAGACGGCAGTGTTTCGCGTCAATCGCGACTCGCGTCACCCAATCGCATCGCATCTCCGTACGATTTTACGCGTGCGCGGCGCAGGTTCGGCTTTAGAGCCAAAGGATACTTACTCTGCGAAGCTGGCTGGCTGAGTAAGCTTTCTGCTGCTACTTTCTTTCTCTCCCTCCCCCTTTCACAAACTCTCTCTCTCTCTCTCTCTCTCTCTCTCTCTCTCTCTCTCTCTCTCTCTCTCTCTCTCTCTCACAAACTCTCTCCCCCCCCCTCTCTCTCTCTCTCTCTCTCTCTCTCTCTCTCTCTCACACACACACACACACACACATGCGCATGTATGCACACGCGCGCGCGCGTGCACGCACACGCACACGTGACACACACACGCGCGCACGCACGCACGAAGAATTCAGGTTTCAGGTTTATGAAAGTGTTTAAGAGTGTGTCCTTTGGTTTGAGTCTTAGGAGGTCTGTACATCCATGTGCATGTAACAGGGTAGTGGTCACTAATACATATGGTATCTAGAACATTGACATCAGTGACTAGGGAAGTGTTGTTGGTGTAAACGTGGTCAAGTAGTGTTGCTGAAGTGGGAGTAACTCTGGTAGCCGTAGAGACAAGTTGCTGGAGACCAAATAGGGTAGTAGTTGATCGCCATGAAGTTTGAGGCTTCAATAAGTCATAATTGAAATCACCCAGTAGCAATATATTACGATTGTTTACCTTCACATTGCCCATCAAAAATACGAAATGATCCAGCCAATCATATGTAGAGGCAGGGTTTCTGTATACGTAACCAAGTAATAAAGGTGATGATTTAGAATATCTTACTTCTAGCCAAATGCACTCTATATCTGTGGTTTCTAAGTCTAATCTCCTTTGTGCAAAGGGATAAATACTGTCATGAATGTAGACAGCAAGGCCAGTTTCGCCCGGTGTAGAGGCGTCACGGCGAATAATGTTGTAGTTGGGGATTGTGAGCATATTGTCTGGTATATAGGTATTAACCCTTTCACCGCCAAAGTCACATTTAGCACCACAGTGATTTAACACCTTATGCAACTACTAAAAGGCATCAAATTGGGGTCTATTATCCAAAGACCCTGTTGTCTTAGTTTTGGGAAGTAATGATGGACCTTATTTTATATATGTCACAGAAGAATCCCCAATACTGCAGATTGATTTTGTTCTCTAACCAGGTTAATTTAATGGACATTTTGGCTTAAATATGGTTGGCGGTGAAAGGGTTAAGCCGAGTCTCGCTGAGGCCTAAAAAAAATGTGGATTCAGAAGCATACATATATGTCTGGTAACTTATTATACAAAAGATACACACTGACTGACGTGTGCAATACGAGTTCCATTAGTTTTAGAATACATTGTCAACAAATACAGGACTATTAAAGTATTCAGTAACACAACATAAAAAGTAAATTACAAAATTAGAAAGAAAAACAAGTGAACTCAAAGCAAAAATCTGAAGCAAGACAAAAAAATTAAAAAGAAGGTGAAGAAGGTATGGGTTATTAAGCATACAGTGCAAATAACGTAGGGTCTGGTTATTTCAGAACAAATTCACGGCACAGTCATCCACAGCAACAAAGTAATAGCATTATTTAGCATTTCACTCAAGTTAACAGTCGTAAATGCAAATAAAGACAAACCAAGTGGTAAGGGGTGGGAAGGGGGGGGGGGAGCTAAGAAATAGACAGAAAGTTGTTGTTGTTGTTTTGGGTTTTTTTTTTTGCTGTCCCATCTTCCGGGCTGTACAGTGGCGTTGCTCCCACGCCGCTCGTTCCGAATCCCAATTCGCAGCTACACCCGGGTTTGTTCAAGTCGCAGAAACCGAGACCAGCAGTCCAAGGGGAGCGAATCTATGTTAGGCCGTCATGAGGCAATAGACAGAAAGTTGGTAGAAGGGGGGGAGGACTGAAGGGTGGAGGCCTGTAGAGACTTAGCAGGTATTCAGGTTTGAGAGAGGAGACAAATAGCGCTGCATTTGTAACCACGGATTGTAATGGAAGGGGGGAAAGGGGGGGACATAGACATTGTTTGGGGCGGTCTGTTCAAATGAGGCGTGGGCAGCAGAATGTTGGGTTGTAGGATTTGTTGAGGGTTGAGTACCCTGGCAACCAGCAATTGTTACGCCGTCAGCGGAGCTAGAGGGGGCACCCACTTTGCCTAGGAGTTGGCGTAGAGTGATACTAGACTCAGGGCTAGAGGGCTGAGGATTAGAGGGTGGATTGTCTGAGGGGATGTTGAATTACTGTGTTCTCCTGTCGTGTCGACAGCTTGTCGATGTCGCGTGGCACGGTTTCAACATTGTTTGAGAGAGAGAGAGAGAGAGAGAGAGAGAGAGAGAGAGAGAGAGAGAGAGAGAGAGAGAGAGAGAGAGAGAGAGAGAGAGAGAGAGAGAGAGAGAGAGAGAGAGAGAGAGAGAGAGAGAGAGAGAGAGAGAGAGAGAGAGAGAGAGAGAGAGAGAGAGAGAGAGAGAGAGAGAGAGCGAACGAAACGAACGAACGAAATGTTTTAATTGAACATTGGCCACAGACCACAATTCAAATCAGGGAATGGGGAAATGATAAATAGAATAATAATTACATGGGGTTACTCCATACACAAAAATCATTAATACCATTTATATGCACATGTTATAAACACTTAGCATTCCTTTCAATAAATTGCTTACTGTAAATATGCAGTCCTTCGTTTCATGGCATAGAAAATGAATTTAGACAACTGAGAATTCATATTTTGATTGTCTGACTTCAACAAGATATTCAAAGGTAATCTTGCAAGCTTTTGAAGGAATTTCAAACGCAAATCTGAATAAATATCACAACTTAATAGAAAGTGCTCTTCATTCTCACATTCAGTTTGACAAAAAGGGCACCGTTTTAACATATCATTCTCACTATATCTGAACGCGTTGTTATTTATTGGTAGCACACCAAATCTTATTTGAGACAGCGCCACTCTGAATGAATAAGTTTCAGCCTGGCATATATACATTTCCTTTTCAAATATTGTTTTAAATGATCTGTAACACAAATACCTGTCCCCGTCTCTTACCTGACCATTCTTGAATAAACGTATCTATCAACCTGTGTCTAAAGATATAAAGAAACCCTTTGAGGAGAGAGAGAGAGAGAGAGAGAGAGAGAGAGAAGAGGGGGTGGGGAGTAGCAGCAGCCAGCCAGCATTGAATCGATTCTCAGAAAGCCGCTTACTGAAATTGTTTACGGTTTTCTCATGAATATTCAGCAGGAAATGGCTGCAAACAAAGTCATGTGTCTTGTGACAATTTCGTCCATACCCCATGCAATTTCGTCCAGGCATTACATGCAATTTCGTCCAAGGACAAAGCAAATAATAGAAAACTAATAATAGAATAGCTGAATATGCGTTTGTTTTCATCTCTTTTTGGCTCACGTCGTTTTTTTAAAACAAAGTGAGTCTATAGTATCGTACATGTTCGGTTGTGTGTCTGTGTGTATGTGTGTGTGTATGTGTGTGTGTGTGTGTGTGTGTGTGTTGCGTCCGTGGCAAGGCTCACGTCTGATTTTTATTACTATAGCAGGCATGGGAATTCCCATGACAATTCCCATGCCTGTATAGAGAGAATACTGTTATGTAGACACTTGTGCATCTGAAAACAGAATTAATTTTTATTTTACTGTGTAAATTAAAATTATTTCTATGCACCCCTACCCCTTTCTTTAAAATTTAATTATATGTATGCGCATGTAACATAGTGGAGCCCTATTTTTATTTTTGGCAAACAAGTAAAATTGAAAAGCATATTGACCAAGCTTTCAGAAAAACATAGTGACCAATCAACCCCCCCCCCCCCCCCCACCCCCGCCGGGGTAAGGGGGGTCTACGGACACCTGTAGTAGGCCTAGTCTTTGCCTGTGGGTCTAAGCCTCTTACTCTTAGAAAATTAATAATTGAAGTTGCGTGATCTGTTACTGTTTTAAACTGATTGTTCATGCGATGAAAACTTGTTCCACATCATCTACATTTCTGTAAGATATTTTATATTAGTCCTAATATTTTATTTTCGTTTCGTTAATCCCCCCCCCCCCTCTGCCACAAAGCAAAGGTCAAGGTCACAGCCAGCAAGCTCATCCATGTTTATCTTCCCCTGTACAGTCTTTGCTCATGGTGATCAATCGTCTAGGCCTAACAAAGGATTCGTACGTCGAAGGCAGTGAAATCGACGAACCCTGGATTTTCCGTATTTTTTTTCAAGACTGAAATGAATGTGGGCTAAATGTTAAGTACGTCGTCTTGATTATGAGGTAAGGCATGGACTCTAGGCCTAGGCCTTGTTGCCGGAAGTGCAGTAGGCTAAGTTATGCACAGAGATTATGTGCAAATGAACACGAACAACCGTTACTCAAAGGCGCAAATAAAGCTAAGCAACCGGGCCGTCAACGCACACACTCGGTACATCCATTTGTTACAGAAAATATAAGTTGACGACGTTAAAATGTACCTATTTGTACACACCTGAAGTCTTGTGTTTCTTTTTAAAGAGCGTTTTTGTATATCTAATGGAGAGTCTTCTTTCCAGTATGTATCTCCTACTCGGTACAACACAACAGTTACAGTAATCTCTGCAACAAATGATTTTCTTTCTTTTGTTCCTTACCGATGTATCTGACTGCTTTGATCGCCATGACTTGAAGGCTCACGTCAAAATCAAGTATCCTGCTAATTTTAACCCTCTAACATCTTATGTTTTTTTGAGAAAATGACAACGTTAAAGTTTCAGTGGAGAGTGAGAGTCTTCTTTAGTTTGAAGAGTGTGAGTGAGTCAAGGTTAAAGGTTGCACAACAGTAATCTCTGCAACAAATGATTATCTTTATTTTGTTCTTTATCAATGTATCTGACTGCTTTGATCGTCGTGACTTGAAGGCTCACGTCAAAATCAAGTATCCTGCTAACTTTAACCCTCTAACGCCTTATATGTTTAGAGAAAATGACAACGTTAAGTTTTGAGTTAAGGTTAAAGGTCGGGGCACACGGACGCACACACACACACATACACACACACATACACACAGACACACAACCGAACATGTACGATACTATAGACTCACTTTGTTTTAAAAAACGACGTGAGCCAAAAATAAAATTGCCAATTGAAAACTAATCATCATAAAACACATGCATGATAAAATCACACATGTTGTTGTAAAACAAAGGAATATAAACAAAATTTGTTAGGCACCTATTTCTGCGTGGTTTACAGTTTTATGGTATGTGATTGTCTTCAGGTAGTTGCTAAGATTTAGATCCAACTTTTCATGCAGACCACACAACCTTAATAGTAGTGAATAAACTAATGAATAGTACTGTTTTTATCATTGGGATTCCTTTTAGGGTTTACAACAGCTATGTGTGTTTATTGTCCCTTAGATTAGATACAGCACAGTTTCAAAGTGAGTAACCATGCAAACTGGACGAAATTGCATGGTGGACGAATTTGTAACACTCTACTATAAGCTCAATGTTAGTGGCCAGACAGCGTAGAGCCTCGAACGAAGGAAATTTAGAAGGAAGGAAAGCCCCCTCTCTCTCTCTCGCTCTCTCGCGCTCTCGCTCTCTCTCTCTCTCTCTCTCTCTCTCTCTCTCTCTCCCCCCCCCCCCCCCCCCCTCCAAGCCACTTGCAGCTATTCTCTCTCCTTTCGTCACTGGTTCAATGTCAAACGAAAGTCACACTTGTGCAATAGGCAATACAAGAGCAAACGAATGTTACGTGCAACGCAGTGATGTGAGTCTGTGTTGATATTTTGTGCCTATATATATATATAGATAAGTTGTGCTAATTGAAAGGTTAGTAGGCTTTTGTGCAATGGGTGTTCTATTTTTTTCTGTGCCTTGTTCATTCACTCACTATGCCTGTCTGTATGCATGCTATCATAATAATTATGCAGGCTATCTGTCATTTTGTCTCTGTTTTGTTTTGTTTTATCTGTCAGACTTTTTGTGTTATGCCTTTCTGTCTCTCCCTCTTTCTCTCTGTCTGCTCTTTCTCTATTTTTCAATCTCTCTCTCTCTCTCTTCTCTCTCTCTCTCTCTCTCTCTCTCTCTCTCCGCTCTCTCTCGCTCTCTCTCTCTCTCGCTCTTTTCTCTCTCTCTCTCTCTCTCTGAGCTCTCACTCTCTCTCTCTCTCTCTCTCTCTCTCCTCTCTCGGCTATCTCTCTCTCTCTCTCACTCTCTCGCTCTCAAACTCTCTCTCAATCTCTATTGCCCCTCCTCATTTCTGTGTCTGTCTTATGATGCCGATAACTCTTTCTCAGTCTCAGTCTCTTCTCTCTCTCTGTCTCTGTCTCTCTCTCTCTCTCTCTCTCTCTCTCGTATTCTCTCTCTCTTCTCTCTCTCTCACTCTCTCGATCTCTCTCTAGAGTCTCTCTCTCTCTCTTCCTCTCTCTCTCTCTCTCTCCCCCAAGCCACTGCAGCTATTCTCTCTCCTTTCGTCACTGGTTCAATGTCAAACGAAAGTCACACTTGTGCAATAGGCAATACAAGAGCAAACGAATGTTACGTGCAACGCAGTGATGTGAGTCTGTGTTGATATTTTGTGCCTATATATATATATAGATAAGTTGTGCTAATTGAAAGGTTAGTAGGCTTTTGTGCAATGGGTGTTCTATTTTTGTCTGTGCCTTGTTCATTCACTCACTATGCCTGTCTGTATGCATGCTATCATAATAATTATGCAGGCTATCTGTCATTTTGTCTCTGTTTTGTTTTGTTTTATCTGTCAGACTTTTTGTGTTATGCCTTTCTGTCTGTTCCCTCTTTCTCTCTTCTGCAGTTTCTCTAATTCATCTTCTCTCTCTCTCTCTCTCCATCTCCTCTCGCTCTCTCTCTCTCTCTCTCTACTTCTCTCCTCTCGCTGCTCTTTCCTTCTCTCCTCTTCTTCGTTCTCTCTCTCCTCCTCTCTCTTTCTCCTGTATTCTCTCTCCTCTCCTCTCTCGCTCTCTTCTCTCTCTCTCTCTCTCTCTCCCTCGCTCTCGCCCCTCTTCTCTCTCTCTCTCCATCTCTCTCCTCTCTCCTCGTTGCGTCTCTCTCCTCTCTCTCTCTTTCTCTCTATCCCTCCTCATTTCTGTGTCTGTCTTATGATGCCGATTACTCTAGTTTCTCTTCCATCTCTGTGCTCCCCTCTCTCTCTTACTGTCATTTTTTCTCGTGTCTCTCTCTTCTTTCTGCCTCGTGCCTCGTGTCGTTTTCGCTATCTGTCCTGCTCTCTGTCTCTCTGCCTCTCTGGGTTTCTCTTTCTGGTTCTGTCTTTCTGACGACTTCGGTTATGTCCCGCCCAGCTAATACAATCTCTTTTCCTCTTTTTTTTCCGCATTTTTTTCTCCCTTTTGTTCCCCCCCCTTTCTGTGTTCTTTTTTCTCTTCTTCGTCTTCAGTCTCTCTTCTTTTTCTTCTCTCTCTCTGTTCTCTCTCTCCGTCTCCTTCGGTCCATCTCTGCCTTTACTTCTCTCATGCGTCCTTCTCTCTTCACCGTCCCTCATCCATCTCTCTCCGTCCTCTCTTCGCACTCCTCCTCATTCTCATGATCTCTTTCGTTGTCCTTCATACAGTGGGAAGACTCCTCTACTCGTCTCTCGTCTGGGGGGGGTCTTCGCATCTCCGGCTCTCCTCCATCTTCTGTCACAAGTCCGTTCGTTCTGGTTTTCTTCCGTCCCTCCTACTCCCTCTATCCTCTCTCACTCTTCGGGAGAATCTCGCTCCTCGTCGTCCTCGTCGTCGTTGGGGTTCTGTCGGGAACCTCATTCGTCCTCTCATTCGCCTCTCTTCTCGTCGACTCGTCAGTCTTTCTTCTCTCATCGTCTCGTCCTCATCCCCTGTCTCTCTACCTGTCTCTCTCTCTCTCTCTCTCGTTCTCTCTTCTCTCTGTCGTCTCATCATCTCTTCCTCTCGTCTCATCTCTCAATCTGTCTTCCTCCTGCTCTCTCCTCCTGGGTCTTCTCCTCCCCTCTCCGTCCCTCCGTTCTCCTCACGTCTGCTCTCTTTCTCGCCTCTTTCATGTCTCCTCTTCTTCGGTCGTCCTCTCAGCGGTGCTTCTCTCTCTTCTATTAGTCTCTCCTCTCTCTCAGTTCAGAAAGGTCGCGTCTTCTCCTCTCGAAGGGCACGTCTCTTCGTCCTTCGCTCTTCGGCATCGCACTCGTTATTCGACATGCTTCATTTAAGATTAGCACGGAGATCCTCACCCTCATGCCGGATCGCTATATTCTCCTGCCTCATTTCTTTCTGTGTGCTGTCTTATGATGTTTAGCCGATAAAGCTCGTTTCTTTCTCCGAGGTTGCTCGGATGCTTGAGTTCTCTTCTCTCCGACAAACGGAAGTCTCGTTCCCGATCATGTCTCCTTCTCTCGTGAATCTGTCCTCACTCTCTCATCTCTTCATCTATTTCTCCGTCGTCGCTCCCATCTCTCGTGGTCCCAGTCTTCTCTCTCCTAAGCAAAGAGGCTCCTCGCAGGCTCTTTCTCAGTAGAGAAGGTCCTTACTCTCTCTCGGTCGTTCTCTCTGTCAATCTCTCATTTTTCTCGCCTCTCTCCGTCTCCTCACCTCTTCTCTCTCTCTCTCTCTCTCTCTCTCTCTCTTCTCTCTCACGAGGTCCACCTCAGAGCTCTCTCAATCTCTCTCTCTCGTCTCCCAACCACTCCTCTCTCGTCTTCTCTCTCTCTCGGTTCTCTCTCTCTCTCTCTTCTCTCTCTCTCTCTCTCTCTCCTCTCTGCTCTTCCAACTTTCCACTTCAGAGTATTAACTTTATTGTCTCAAGACTGAGAAATTAAATTGTGGCAAACGCCTGCGATTCAATCACATGAAAACACAACATCTATGAGATCTCGAAAGCATGCAAAACAACATAAAATAAAATAGTATGCAGAATCAAACACAGTAAATCGATCCAATCATTTCCAGACATTCTAAGATACAAACACTACATACAACATGCGTGATATCAACATAGTTCCCACATATACTAAGATAACAGTACAGAAAAACATTCAAATATAAAAACTGAACGGCAGTACATTAAGATAATAGATAATACAAGATTAAATATAAACATTATACATACATATAAGATATACAAGATTAAATATAATCAAGTATACATACATTAAGATAATACAAGATTAAATATAAACATTTTTTAGATACATACGCGTGTATATATACACACACATGCGCGCGCGCGCTCACATACACAATGCACCCCCCCTCCCCCCCACCCAAAAGCCCACGAACACACACATGTACAAATATACACATGTACACACACTCACACACACATACACAACACAACACACAAACACGACACACACACACACACACACACACACACACATTACACGACACCACGACAGACACACAGCACACACAACACACACACACACACATACACACACACACACACACGATCACATCAACACACACACACACACACACACACACACACACATACACACACACTTCTGTAAAATTCAGTAGTGGGGAATACAAATAGACTGGAAACAACTGTAAGAGAAGAATGCAATGATGTAAGAGAAGTGTTCATTTGTTCAGCATAGAAATTGACATTGGAATAAGTGTGCTAACTGTTCTTGCATCTGACAGTCTTGAGTTTTGGAGTCCGGTAGCGTCTACCAGAAGGCAGAAGCGTGAAGCAAGCATTTGCTGAGCCCATGGCTGCAGTCACTCGCAATCATTCGTCCTTTTCCTTTCACTCGCCGCTCATACAGCACATTCATACTCTCCTGTCTCACACCCACAATCTTACCAGAAACATTCACTACCTTATTCAACACATTCTTACTCTTAACGCTCAAACTACCAAAACAACAAATAAAGGAAAAGGTTAAAATAGTTTCAATAAAACATCTATAAAATCCACGCAGTACTGTTCTGTTTACATCTAGGCTTCTAAGTTTCTGGAGACAATAAATTCTCGATTGACACTTCTTATGTATGGCTTCAACATTGGCATTAAACTTCAATTTATCATCAATTATCGTCCCCAAGTACTTATACACACTCACTCGCTCAACTTTCATTCCATTGATTAAAAGATCGGGCACAATTGAATGTTTTCTTCTAAAATCAATCACCATTTCTTTTGTTTTTTGCACATTAAGATCGAGGTAATTCTTCTCGCACCAGTTGGAAAAATCGTGAACATGGTCAGAGTACACTTGGTCAGAATTTGAGAGATCTTGGAGAGCAGAGTCTATATCGGAATATTTAATGAGTGGAGTAGTGTCAGTGCCAGTGCAGTCGTTTGTGTACAGGGTAAAGAGGAACAGGTGAGAGGACAGTGCCTTGAGGAGAGCCAATGGAAGTGTATTTGATAGAAGAGAGAGCATTTTCAAAGCGGACAGACTGGGACCTATTGACGAGGAAACTAATAATCCATTTAATGAGACGGAGGGTCTACCTGATAGGAAATAAGTTTTGTGGCCATTAGGTGAGGCTGGATAGTGTTGAAAGCTGAAGATAAATCTATGAACAGAATACGCACAAAGGATCCAGGCTTTTCGTGATGAGTGTAGGCGTTGTGGAGCAGAATGAGAGTTGCGTCGTCAATGCTTCTTTTAGGCGTGTATGCGAACTGGTTTGGGTCAAGGTATTGTGTTGTCTGTGCTGTAATGCGTTTAAGAACGATTCTTTCAAAACATTTCATAGGAATTGAGGTCAGAGCGACGGGACGATAGTCGTTTAGTGAGGTTGGTTTGGTTTTCTTGGGGACAGGACATATCACAGACTCCCTCTCTCTACATGCCTCCCATCTACTCTCTCTCTCTCATCTACTCTCTCTCTCCGTCTTCGTCTCCTCAATCTCTGCTCGTCTCGTTGTTAAAGGGGGGATCCAAAGTCTCTCTCTCTCTCTCCCTTGGTTTGATGTCAATCTCTCTCTCTCTCTCTCTGAAATTCCGTTAAACATACTTCTCTGCTTCTTTATCTTCTGCCTAGCTTTAATCCAGATTTGTGTGTAGAATGCTCATCTGTGTGTGGTGATTCCCCTCGTGTGTGTGTGTGTGTGTGTGTGTGTGTTTGTGTGGGTGTGTGTTGTGTGTGTGTGTGTGTGTGTGTGTGTGTGTGTGGTGTGTGTGTTGTGTGTGGTGGGTGGGTGGGTGGGTGGGTGGGTGTGGGGGTGGCGCGTAAGCGCGTTGTGAGTTTGTGTATGAATGCTTGTGCGAGTGGGTGCCATATATTATAACTGATTTAAACATTTTGTATCCCCCTTGCCATGAGGAATATTGCTAATGGCAATAAAACATTGTTCATCTTTCATCTCTCTCTCTCTCTCTCTCTCTCTCTCTCTACTCTCTCGTCTCTCTCTCTCTCTCTCTCTCTCTCTCTCCTCTCTCTCTCTCTCTCTCTCATAATCCTCTCACTCTCATTATGTAAATAATGTTCTTGGGGGGGTTTTTTCTGGGGGTTTTCTCCTTTTTGTTCTTAATTTTATTTGTTTGTTGCCTTCTTGTTGTTTGCCTTAGGGCTGAGTGAAAAAAGCTGTAACTAATTAGCTTATCTCATTACCCTGAATAAATAACATTTTCAATCGTTCGTTCGTTCGCCGTCTATCTCTCCTCTCTCGTCTCGCTTCTCTCCCTCTCTCTCAGTAAACATCTCTCTCTCATCCATCTCTCTCTCTCTCTCTCTCTCTCTCTCCATCTCTCTATCCTCTCTCTCTCTCTCATCTCTCGAGTCTCTTCCTCTCTCTCTCTCTCTCTCTGTCTCTCGTCTCTCTCATCTCTCTCTCTCTCTCTCTGTTGTAATTCTAAACAAATCAAATGGATAGCTTTAATATTACATTTTATATTGACGACTTTGTGGGTTGCGGTTTTTTTGGGGGGTCACCCTATTACAATTACATGTTTCTCGTTATTGATCAGGTGCTCGAATGGTGCCAACTTATATTGCTTTATAAGTATTGTGATGCTCATGTACAGTAGATCTTGTAAACTTAAAATTATATACTAGATAAACCCGTGCTCTGCACGGCAGCATGAAGCATCTGCGTCCATAATTGATATGAACCTGTCCGAGCGATCGAAGAAGAAGAAGAAGAAAGAAGAAGAACTGGTTAGATGTATTATTGAATATAGCAAAACCCGTGCTCCGCTCGGGATGTCATGACTGTGGCGTGTTATAGTGGTTGGGTGGAAAGCTAAGATAGACGAGGTGGAAAGTAGTCTAAATCAAAACTTAACCCAACCGATTTTTTTTTCCATACGAAAAAAAATAACCGACAAACTAGATTGTTTACCAGTGTGTATCCTGATGAGGGAATGAACTAAAGGCGAAGTCTCTAGGGAAGACTTTTAGTGTGTTAAATTTTCACTTAGAAAATTTTCCTTTAGCCCACTTCTCTAGGGTGTGGGAGGTGAGCAACTTTCCCAGCCCCTTTTCATGTAATAAATCTATGTTTGTGCCCGGGTTCTGGCTCGTATGATTGAAAGAAATACAAGTGGTATATTTGCTCTAAATGGCAGACAGAGAGAAGTAGGTTTTTACATGAAAATTACAAAACTTCCACTCTCATCAGTCTGACCAAAGGGTTCAGAATTATTTGTACACTTGTATTTTATTTACTCACAAATCTGCATAAGATTATGCAGCAATAAGAATAAAGCAGCTCAATGGCGCCAAAACAAAATATGAATGAAAAACAATGAAATCCCAAAGGATTTACAAGACTTTTGTCTTTCTAGAAGGTTAGGCCCCAAGCTGGAAGGGTCACTACTAGACTACTTTTTTTTCAGTGTCCGGAGGAAAAGTTAGAGTTCTTTTCAGACTTATCTGGTGTAAGGTTCCTCTGTCGAGAGAGCAGTATGTGAGTGCTGGGGTGACTAGGCTTGCTCTTCGTGTGTAGAGAGGGTAGCTCCCAGTCGTTCCGGTTGCGGCGGCGCGGGATGGCACGGTTCAGGCGTGGTCTTCCTCGCGGATTCTGGGTGCGGTGGCGTCTTGGCGGCGGCCCCGTCTTGATGCTTGTGAGTCAGGGATTATACTTCCTGACCACGATGCCCTGCTGTAAATCACAGGAGAATATGGGTGTAGAGCTCTATGGATTAGAGAAAATTGGCTTCAGCCGGCAGGGATTAGTGGATCACAACCGGCTAGAAGTCTGCCCTTGTACAATAGCACTATGACAAAAGTTTCAGTTGTCAAACTGAAACAACACATAACGTGTGTACTGGAATCAACTGATATGATTCAGTA
>CM065695.1:14126751-14129251 GCA_017654935.2 Phymorhynchus buccinoides | reverse complement strand
GGAGTGGGATATATCTATATCGATAATTTCGGGACTTTCCTGGTGTTGCACTGCCTCCGGGCGCTGCCTCCAGGATCGTTCCCACCATCTTTATATCTACGAATGTTCCATATGTGTCTGTTCCATCCGCAAGGGATAAAGGGGGGGGGTGGGGGGTGGGGGTGACCTTAAAGAGAAAGACATATATTAAAGGGATATGGGTGGGGGTGGGGGGGGGGGTGAGGATTTGGTGGGAGAGTGCAATAACCGAAGAATAACCGGGGTATTGATTGGAACTGGGGATATACATGGAAACGAATTCGCATAATTGCTTAATTCCTTGTACTGGTATTTGAATAAAGTTGTTTAAACCAATTCACGTAATTATGTCCCTTGATCCATTTTTCTCTTTCATTTCAAGCAGGTGAAGCCAACAAAACAACCGGCAACAAATCGAAGAAAAAAAACCTCCATAATTATAGGGGAGGCTTATTGATTCAGTACCTGTCACGCAATTCGTACCACCTGGTTTCCTACCAAACGGTAGAAGATTGGGGGTTATTGGGGGTTAATATTTGTGTGTGAATTTGGACAGGGGAAGGGAAGTATTTTATCACAACCAAAATGCAACGAAGCGGAACACTCTTTGCAAGGCAAACGAAGTTTCATTTTGGCAGCATCTGATGTAATTTGGGGTAACGTTTTTCTTGTTTTGTTATTCAGTGCACACATGCAAAGATTAAAACTGGAAATGCCACTTTAAAATCTTTAACCCTTTCACCGTCAAAGTCAAAGTCGCATTTTAGCACCACAGTGATTTAATACCTATGTCACTAAAAGGCATCAAATTGGGGTCTATTATCCAAAGACCCTATTGTCTTAGTTTTGGGAAGTAAGGATAGACCTCATTTTATATATGTCACAGAAGAATCCCCAATATTGCAGATGGATTTTGTTCTCTACCCAGTTAAATTTAATGGAAATATTTGGCTGAAATATGGCTGGCGGTGAAAGGGTTAAGGTCTTAGGGTCAATGTTGTCAACATTTTGCCAAATATTAAACTTGAATCTCTCACGAACGGCTTGACCGAATGGGTTCATGTTTTCAGTATTTATTAAAGAGCAGCTTGGCAACACTCCCGGTATAAGAGGAATGGGGGTAGGGATGGATAAAATAGAGGGATTAGGGAACACGAAGGATTAGAATAGGGGGGTGGGTGGGGTTGGAGGATATAAAAGATAGGGCTGGCAAAGAAAAGTTGGCGGAAGAAAATAAGGAAGAAAAAAAAAAAGGAAAAAGGAAGTGTCAGGAATAATGGAATAGGAAAGAAAGAAAGAAAGAAAAGAAAGAAAGAAAGAAAGAAGGAAGAAAAAAAGAAAGAAGGAAAGAAAGAAAGAAAGAAAGAAAGAAAGAAAGAAGGAAGGAAAGAAGAAGAAAGAAAGAAAGAAAGAAGAAAGAAATAAAGACGGAAAGAAAGAAAGAAAGAAAGACAGAAAGAAGGAAAGAAATAAAGACGGAAGGAAGAAAGAAAGAAAGAAAGAAAGACAGAAAGAAGGATAGAAATAAAGAAGGAAGGAAGAAGGAAGGATAGAAAGAAAGAAGGAAGGAAACAAAGAAAGAAGGAAGGAAAGAAAGAAAGAAGGAAGGAAGGAAAGACAGAAAGAAAGAAAGAAAGAAAGAAAGAAGGAAAGAAACAAAGAAAGAAGGAAAGAAGAAAAGAAAGAAAGAAAGAAGAAAAGAAAGAAAGAAAGAAGAAAAGAAGGAAAGAAAGAAAGAAAGACAGAAAGAAAGAAATGAAGGAAGGAAAAAAAGAAAGAAAACCAAACATGGCTAAAGGTCACTCATGTCATTCACAGAGCAGTAGACAACCGAGAAAGAAAGGAAGGAAAGAAAGAAAGAAGGAAGGAAAGAAAGAAGGAAGGAAAGAATAAAAGAAAACCTAGCATGACCGAAGGTCACTCATGTCACTCACAGAGCAGTAGACAACCGAGAGAAGAAAAGAAGGAAAGAAAGAAAGAAGAAAAGGAAGAAAGAAGGAAAGAAAAAAGAAAGAAATGAAGGAAGGGAGAGAAGAAAGAAATAAAAAACATGGCTAAAGGTCACTTATGTCACTCACAGAGCAGTACTTAGACAACGAAGAGGAGGAAATAACCCATGGACCATAAAATTCCTCTGAGACACATCATGCATACATTATTTTTCCTTCTGTAAGCGTGGATGCTCGTGACGTGTGTGTGTGTGTGTGTGTGTGTGTGTGTGTGTGTGTGTGTGTGTGTGTGTGTGTGTGTGTGTGTGTGTGTGTGTGTGTGTGTGTCTCTCTGTGTGTGTGTGTGTGTGTGTGTGTGTGTGTGTGTGTGTGTGTGTGTGTGTGTGTGTGTGTGTGTGTGTGTGTGTGTCTCTCTGTGTGTGTGTGTGTGTGTGTGTGTGTGTGTGTGTGTGTGTGTGTGTGTGTGTGTGTGTGTGTGTGTGTGTTTGTGCTTGACAGCAAAAGCCCGACGTATAAATAAAAAGACTGAAATG
>CM065695.1:14094251-14119251 GCA_017654935.2 Phymorhynchus buccinoides | reverse complement strand
TCTGTTTGTTTGACTGTCTGTCGGGGACGAGTTGGCGAAGGGACGATTTGACCGGTCACCTTTTTTTGTATTGAGTCATGCTAACCACGTGTGTCCTCGAGCTGTCGACCTTTCATTTTGGGGGGGGTTGTTTGCGTGATTATTTTAAGTTTACCCTTTCGCCCTAATGTCATGCCTGTCAGTGACATGGGTGTTAAACCATTGTGGTGCAATAAATGCGACATTGGCGGTGAAAGGGTTAATTGGAACGGAAGTGGGAAGCATATTCTTAATTTTAGTAACACTAATGACAGCCACCATACGGCTTCCCAGGAAATCCGTGAATAGCAGAATGCAATAAAGGAAAAAACCCAAATAGAAATAACTGTAATACATACAGTTGTATTCGTGTATTAAGACGCAATTATTTCGGGATGCCATCTGCCCTTTTTTCGGCCGTGCTTAGCATCCAATGCTCGCGCTCTCTCTACGCATAGATAATTTATTTAAGAAAATGTATTATAGCGCTTCACCTGTAAGCTCTAAGCGCTTATAATCAGGTGTGTAATAATATCATTCAGTCAGACGTACGTTTGAATTGTTTCGTGGACAGTCTTGATTATTCTCGTATTCCTTCTTTAGGACAACTAGTCCTGATTATTCTCGTATTCCTTCTTTAGGACAACTAGTCCTGATTATTCTCGTGTTCATTCTTAAGGACAACTAGTCCTGATTATTCTCGTATTCATTCTTAAGGACAACTAGTCCTGATTATTCTCGTATTCATTCTTTAGGACAACTAGTCCTGATTATTCTCGTATTCATTCTTTAGGACAACTAGTCCTGATTATTCTCGTATTCATTCTTTAGGACAACTAGTCCTGATTATTCTCGTATTCCTTCTTAAGGACAACTAGTCCTGATTATTCTCGTATTCATTCTTTAGGACAACTAGTCCTGATTATTCTCGTATTCATTCTTTAGGACAACTAGTCCTGATTATTCTCGTATTCCTTCTTTAGGACAACTAGTCCTGATTATTCTCGTATTCATTCTTTAGGACAACTAGTCCTGATTATTATCGTATTCATTCTTTAGGACAACTAGTCCTGATTATTCTCGTATTCCTTCTTTAGGACAACTAGTCCTGATTATTCTCGTATTCATTCTTAAGGACAACTAGTCCTGATTATTATCGTATTCATTCTTTAGGACAACTAGTCCTGATTATTCTCGTATTCATTCTTAAGGACAACTAGTCCTGATTATTATCGTATTCCATTCTTTAGGACAACTAGTCCTGATTATTCTCGTATTCCTTCTTTAGGACAACTAGTCCTGATTATTCTCGTATTGATTCTTTAGGACAACTAGTCCTGATTATTCTCGTATTCCTTCTTTAGGACAACTAGTCCTGATTATTCTCGTATTCCTTCTTTAGGACAACTAGTCCTGATTATTCTCGTATTGATTCTTTAGGACAACTAGTCCTGATTATTCTCGCATTCCTTCTTTTAGGACAACTAGTCCTGATTATTCTCGTATTCCTTCTTTAGGACAACTAGTCCTGATTATTCTCGTATTCCTTCTTAAGGACAACTAGTCCTGATTATTCTCGTATTCATTCTTAAGGACAACTAGTCCTGATTATTCTCGTATTCATTCTTAAGGACAACTAGTCCTGATTATTCTCGTATTGATTCTTTAGGACAACTAGTCCTGATTATTCTCGTATTCATTCTTAAGGACAACTAGTCCTGATTATTCTCGTATTCATTCTTAAGGACAACTAGTCCTGATTATTATCGTATTCATTCTTAAGGACAACTAGTCCTGATTATTATCGTATTCATTCTTAAGGACAACTAGTCCTGATTATTATCGTATTCATTCTTAAGGACAACTAGTCCTGATTATTCTCGTATTCCTTCTTAAGGACAACTAGTCCTGATTATTCTCGTATTCCTTCTTTAGGACAACTAGTCCTGATTAGAGCCCATTATGCAGTCTCGTGGTGCTAGACGGATCGCGGAAGGTGAAAGAGAGGATAAGGAGGGTGGGAGCTTTGGGTTAGGGGGTGGGTCTAAGGGAGAACTGGGAAAGTCATGTAATGGAAAGCGAGAGTGAAGGGGGGTGAAGAAGTGAAAGAATGTTGTCATTGTTATTACATGTACAAGCCTTATGAGGGTGAATGAATTTTTCAAAGGTCACCTTTGGGGTTTTGTACGGGCGCACAATGTGTTAATTGTCAGAGAAAACGTAGTGTAGGCCTATGTTTATAGAAGAATGGGGCAACCTCAGTGAGAGAGAGACAGAGACAGACAGAGAGAGAGAGAGAGAGAGAGAGAGAGAGAGAGAGAGAGAGAGAGGGGGGCGGGAGGGAGGGGGGAGGGAGACAGACAAACAGATAAAAACACAGATGTAAACACAGATGCGTTACAAATCTGTGTAGGGTAAATACTCTAAAAGGTCACCTTTCATGGGCGCATGTTGCGGTACAATTTGTCCTAACGGCACAAAGCGTCCTGGTTGGACTATTTCATTTTGTACCGTATTCTCGCGCGCGCCCGCACGCACGCGCACACGCACGCACACGCACACGCACGCGCACGCACACGCACACGCAGCAAAAGCGCACGCCACGCGCGCACACACGCACACACGCACACACACACACACGGTATAGGTAAAGATGTGCCACCCCCCATGCATTTCTCGATTAATTCCATGTTTCCGTTTTTGCCTTTCTTACCAAACATAAAGCTGTATTTTATGAACCTTTTCAGCTAATTGTCTTTTTGGAATAATAACCCTAACCCTACCCCTAACCCACCCCACCCCTATAAGACGGAAACGTAATGAACCACGACTGTGACAAATGCCGCTTACTGCACTACATAGGGAGGGCGGGGGGGGGGGGGGGGGGGGGGGGGGGGGGGGGTCCTATCAGATAATGGCCTTTATCATGACTGCAATTAATTATTGAACAAAGATAATTAGCTAAAGATGTTCATAAAATACAGCTTCATGTTTGGTCAGAAGAAAGGCAGAAAACGGAAAAATGGAATTAACAGAGAAATGTAGGGGGGTGGGGGTGGGGGTGGGGGTGGCACATCTTGACCTTTACGTGGGCTGCTCAAAATACTGCATGTGTCAAAGGCAAGCGAACCGGGTTTCACAACTGAATAACAAACTCAGTAGCGCATTTCTCTCCTATAGTTTCTCAACAATGTACAGTTGCCTTGTCAATGAGAGACTTAGTGGGATTTTTTTCACGCCAGAGGGCATGACGCTCGTGTGGGGCTAATCCTCTCTATATTCTTAGTTGGGGATAAAGAAAGAGAGAGAGAGAGAGAGAGAGAGGGAGGTGTCCCACCATCTATCTATCTCTCTCTCTCTCTCTCTCTCTCTCTCTCTCTCTCTCTCTCTCTCTCTCTCTCTCTCTCTCTCTCTCTCTCACTACTCCCAACTAAGAAAATCGCGTGATAAGCCCCTAGGGCATTGACTGCCCTCTGGCGTGAAACAAATCGCCATAAGTCGACCATTGAAACGGTTGAGAAAACAAGGTGTGTGGGTTTATGTGTGTGTTGGTTTTTTTGCTTTGGGCCAACATTCTGACTGGAAACAAAATACAAGTCGTTATTCATCAGGGCTCCCAATCGCCCCGCAACACAAGGGGTCCCAGGGACTCCTTCACTTACAGTATAGAGGGTCCTAGAGGCGGGATAGAGGGTCCCAGTGGCATTGCGAATGCAGAGAGAACGTATAAATCTTCCTTCTGGCTGAGACGGTTTTTTTACCCCAATTGTAGATACAAAAACACTACTTTTAGGGGTAAAATAAAAAAAGCAAAAACTATCTCCCTTTTACCCTATTGTAGATACAAAAACACTACTATTAGGGAAGAAGAAAAAACAAACCTGTCTTCTCCTTTTCCCTGGAAAACAACACTATTTTTTAACCCCCAAAAAGTAGGAAACTCTCATAAAATATTCTACACGTTCTAATTTTCTTCACAAACATTTGTACTGACTAGGAAAATCTGTTTTTAACACTAGTTTACAGAATATCTCTTTTTTTAGCCTTTTTTTTCTTTCTTTTTCTTCTTTTTTTGATTCAACAACATCATTTTCATCAAGACACTCATCAAAGCTGTTTTTGTCTTTAATAAAAAAAACTAAAAAAACCTTCTTTAGCTGTTCTCTAAAGTCCTTTAAAACAGAATTATACTTCTGCGTTAAAATCCATACGCTAATTCCTGCATGCCGACCACTGAACGCTAATTTTGCTAAACTATTTCTTTTTTTAACAATGTCTCTTTCAGCCGAACAGTCGTCAATAATAAATAAAGTTGATGTTCCTTTAAACAGTTTATAAAAATACTCTAAACATTCGCTTAGTTTATTACTTGGATTGACTAAATAGATTTCGTCATCTGTCCAAATGAACTTTCTTTCTTTATAAGATTTGTTGTATTCTAAAGTCGTGCAGAATATTACTATGTGTTCAAAGTGATTACGATAAACCGTTTGTATTAAATCTAAAGCGAATATTGTTTTTCCGCAGCCTGTCATTCCGCAAAATAAACCGCAATGAGGTTCTTTTGTAAGAAAATTTAAATTAGTCTTCAAATCCATTATTTGAATACACGATATCTTTTAATCTGTTGTCTTCAATGTTCAGCTGAGCATCACACACCAAATATACATAAATAAATATTTGCTTATTCTCTTCTGCTTCTTTATGGATTTGAATGTTTATTCCTCCTGATCCATCACCAACTGTTCTTCCACTGCCATGTAGTTTGTTGTCTTCTGTTGTTCTAAGATCTAGCCACAACGCATACTTCGAATATAAATAATCTTCAAGTCTGACATCATGAAGATGGAGGTCTTTGCTAACAAGATCAGCCACCGGGTCTCTTTGTAGCCCACCTCCACCAAACAACTTTTGTACTTCATCAAAATGCTGGTAAGGTAAAAGACCGCTTGCATACAGCTGATTCGGTTGTCCTTCAATCGTACATGTTAGTTTAGTTATTTTAGGATTATGAAACTTCTCGCTTAATCTGTTAAAGGGTTTTTTGGACTCTTCAAACAGCAACAAAATCCCTTTCAATGATCTTGCAGATGTATTCAAATCGATGTTCCAAATTGTGTCTGATTTGTTTTTAGGTATTTTACTATGATTTAAAATTCTGTTGTAGTATATTGCTAATTTTGACTGGTATTGGTGTGAGATCAATCGAGCTAATTCTTGATGACGAACAACATCAAACTCTAATGTGATGTCTGATATACTGTATTTTGCATCAGGATCTGTCGCTGATCTGATAACACGGCTGTAGTCATTAAAAGTTAATTCATACATAAGCCTGTCTTGTAAAGCACATTGATAATACGGTGAGTGCGTGTTTAACAGCTCGAAGTCAAGTGGAATATAAAATCGATTACCATAAACTTGTGCAACCAACTCATCTTGATTGTTGTCTTTTTTGTCATCAGCATCTATTCTATGTCTAAGACCATTATCTCCTTGTATTCCCTGATAAACCCTATCTTTCCTTTCATTTTCTGTGAGCCATAAATCACTATAACTCAAAAAGACATCTGCGTTATCTAAAGACATTACCTCTCTCCCTTCAAGTTTAATAGTAATCTTACTAACAATCGCTCTACCAAGATTAGCAACTAAAGTTCTGTTCGGATCCGTCTCTGACTCCAGTTCTATTCTAAAAGCAAGACGTGCGGTACCTGGCACAATTACTTCATTAGATCCCAGACTAGGAAATCTTACTGATAATATTTGTCTTTGATCGATAGTTGAAGGATTATTACTTATAGCGATACTCTGCCTGGTTCCTTTAATACCGAGTGGTTCTTTTAACCGTCTGTATGGATCAAGAATTGTTCCGTATGATTGTGACATCTCTTTTGTTTTTGAAAATAAAATAAGAAACATAATTATAATAAAAACATGGCCGGAATAGAAGCAGACCGCGATTATGATGTTTTCGATCCTGGAGATGACATGAGTGAAGCTATTCAATCTCGTCATCAATCATCTTTAAGGCGAGAACTAATGGAAGGTAAAGTAAGATCGTTTTATGAAAGTATAGGACAAGAACCGCCTGAAGTTTTTGATTCTAATGACTTCGAATTAAAAGACAACCATTTATTTGTGAACGATAAAGATGGTCAACTGGTCAAACTTACAACTAAACTAGACTCCTCAAAGTTATTAAAAAAGAGTACACGTTGTCAAAGGCTCAGTGTTAGCGATCAAAGACGATTTAACATCGAACCAGACCAAAGAATAAAAGCTGTTTCTACACTTCAAAACACACTACAAAGACTACATACTGATTCCCAACTTCAATCGATTCCTCTTAAAGACTTAAGCGCAACTGCGGACCAAATAATAGAAATGGAAACTAGTTTTATGATTTCAGAAGATGAAGAAACCCAATTAAAAACATTGCATGATTCACCATTACCTATGAGAGAACTAATGGCGCTCAACAAATCATTACAATCTACCAGAGGTGAGTTAACAAATAATCTAGCAAAGTTACAAACCATGCGAGGATAAGTTAATGGGCCACGTCTGTAGATTTCTTGTAAAGCTGTAGAGACTGAAGTAGCACTTTTATCAGTCAATGGTTCAGCATCTTTATATCTTGAAGCAATGTCGATGACTGTAAGCGCGTATTTAAATCTTTTTCTTCTTATAGTGTCATGAGGGAGGTATAGAAGATCCATTTGATGAGTGTCATTTGGTGTTGAGTTAATGAAGTGTGGTCTTTTAATTCGTTTAGGTGCTGGTAAATAGATTTGCCATATAGCTTGTTTAGATAGCCATTCTTT
The DNA here is from genome assembly GCA_017654935.2 of Phymorhynchus buccinoides. Taxonomy (NCBI): domain Eukaryota; kingdom Metazoa; phylum Mollusca; class Gastropoda; order Neogastropoda; family Raphitomidae; genus Phymorhynchus; species Phymorhynchus buccinoides. Next base: position 14,112,406 of record CM065695.1, on the reverse strand, counting down.
TGCTGTTTGTTCAGTGACTCCTGCAGCTTGACTGAGTTTTTTAATAGCTATTAAACCTTTCCAATAGCCTTTTGGTGAATAATACATTTTAGATAGTTTATTGTTCATTTTTATACTATACGTTTTTTGCTATGAAATAAACAGCAGTCATACCGATTACAATAAATGCTATTTCCTGTTGAATTTGTTTTTCAGATGATTGGTAGAAGTCGCTTAATTTTGCTGGTGGTAGCTGTTGTAAATCTTCTCCCGTCACTAAATAATACTCTTTAATGGCGACGTCAACATTCTTAAAAGTGTATGCTGCATGGTTTTGTAGTTTTAATTTGTTGTTAATAAAATCTAACTGAGCGAGTCTTTGTTTTTCATAGGCGTCTTGTGCTGCTGCTAATTGTTCTATTGCTTTGTCGTGTCTCTTTCTTTCCTCGTTTGTTTCTAGTTTACTGAACATGTAATTACTGCCTGAAAAAGCAAGTGCGTTTACTACAGCACCGCCAATCATCAATACGAGTGAAGCCATTTTATTTTTACATATTTATATTTTCTGGAATTATTCCTTGTTTAGCAAGAAAGTCTTTTGTTACGATTGAAGCTGTAATTATAGCGATTAATTTAGCAGAGTCCTCTAGGTCAAGTTTTCCAAGGTCAGCTGCTTTCATTTTCAATAGTTTCTTACCAACCATCGTGTACGCAACAGAAAGTCCACCAATCAGAGCAGATTGATATACAAGGTTAGCAACAGTTTTTTCAGCACTCATTTTTTGTTTTTTAAAATAAAAAAATAAAAATAAATCAAGTAAAAGTGAATTGTGACGAACTACTATTAAATGCACATGAAGCAGTAATTTCTGATGAAGTGTCAGCAAGTGTTATGAATAAAAAGGAAAGGTTGTATTCTCTGGCTGCGTGTGGAAAAACGAAGCAATACTTAGGAACATAATTTAGTATAGAACAGATTCAAGTAATGTCTTCTGCTGACAATGAAAAGTACCACAACAGATATGAAGCGCAGTTAGGATCTAAAATGGTTAAAAGTTTGGGTCAAACTGTAATAGGCTTGTACACTAAGTTAGTTAATCAGTTTCTTCCCGTCGATTCACAACAAGATTTAATGTATGATTTAAGTCAAGATCCTGTTTTAACAAAGTCGTTAGAGTCTCTTAGTTGTGATCTTTATTATAGGTTTGGCGGGCTTTTATCACCAGTTGTTATGGGGTTAATTACTTTTAATCATATAGATTTTATCGCTATTAAAAATGAACGTGACAGAGAATCCAGAGCAGAATGCAGTACAGAATCAGGAAGTTCAGAGCCCACAACCCTTGAGTCAAGTGAATCAAGTGACTAAAAGTCCTGGTCGAGTTCAGGCCGGAAAACGACTAGCAGAGTGGAATCGTAAACAAAAACATAACCTACTGACTAAAAACTATGAAGAAAACAAAACAGTAGTACATACAGTTCCACCAGTTCAAAAAGAAGAAATCAATATGTTTTGTTTATTATTGGTGGTGGTCTGGGTGTTGGTTATCTGGCTTATAATTTATATAAAAAATATATGCAACCAAAGCCAAAAACACGAGTAGAAGTACAAACAGTACAACCAGAAAAAGCAACAAACAAACAAGAAAACCAAATACCAAAAAGCTTAAAACCTGAGAGCGATCCATTTTTAATGCAATAAATTCTTGTTTTAGAACTTAATAAAAACTTACCAATAACTTAAGTAAGCAACTCGATAATAACGTACTAAGTACTAAGTAATAACTTATTAAGTTTTTGTGTTAGAACTTAATAAAAAAAACTTGATGCGACTTACCAAGAACTTATTAGCGACTTGAAGTTGACTTAACAAGAACTTAATAAAAACTTAAATAATAACTAAGCAATAACTTAACAAGATATTAAACAACAACTTAATAAGGGGGTTGTTTACGTACAGCCTCTTCGCCTTTATTTTGAATAGGGCTATGGCTGTACGCTTATAAAGGGGATTAGTGTATGCATGTTGTTGTTTTTTGTAAGTGTATTACATCTAGTCAAAGATTTTTAAGAAAAGTAGTTTTGCAAAACTGGGACAAACAGTCTTCGAAGAGCGTTTGATCTAGTTGTAGTTCACAATAACTAGATCAAACGCTCTTCGAAGAGTGGTTGACACAATTTTGCTCAACAGCCACTGGGTCAGGCGTTCAATAACTGTCAACAAAACAGAGCCCTCCTCTTTTATCTTCCTTGGACTTGGGACCAGGCATAGGCGAGTTACTCTGTTTTGTTGACAGTGGCTGGACTTTTTTGATGACGGTCCTTTCCGTCATTTTAGTACACCCGTCGTTGAACTTTAGGAGCATTTTATAGAGATAGTGGTGCCACCCACTGCCCCGCCCCGTTCTGCTAGGTGCACTAAGATGAGTCAGTCTGTCAGTCTAGTCATTTGTGTCAGTCTTGTTTGTCTGTCTGTCAGTAATTCTGTATGTATGTCTTGTCATTTTTGTCAGTGTTGTCTGTCCGTCTGTTTGACTATTTGTCAGTATTTGTCTGTTTACCTAGTCTGTCTTTTCGTCTGTTTGTCAGTAAGTCTCTCTGTCTGTTTGTCTTGTCTGTTTGCCAGTTGGTTAGTCTGTATGTTTGTTAGTAAGTCTGTCAGTAAGTCTGTTTGTCTTTTCCTCTCTCTGTCTGTCAGTAAGTCTCTCTGTTTACCTAGTCTGTCTTTTTCGTCTCTCTGTAAGTCAGTCTATCAGCAAGCCTGTCTACCAGTCTATTGAACTGTCTGTTTGTCCGTCTGTCTGTCTGTCAGTAAGTTCGTCTGCCAGACAAAACTCCTCATTATCTCTCATATGTTTTTCGATCTTTTTTCTTTTGATGTATAAGTCTTCAATACGAATCGCTAGCAGATGAAACTTTGGATAGTCGTAAAATCTGGATGTAATTGCGGTTAGTTTTCTTGCGTAACCCATGTTAATGCCGACGTTTTCTTGTAGATAGGTCTTCCAGGTCATTGATTGTTTTTTGCTAAAGACTCCGCGAGCTCTTTCTAGCCAATGACCAAAAGTTAAAGCATAATGAATAGTGTTGCTTTTTCCGTTCGAGATTGATGTTTTTGCTTTTTTCAGGAGCAGCAGCATGTCTTCTACTTTAGTGAACTTTTCGAAGCTTTCAATATCTGTTCCAGTAATTGCTTCTTGTATGAGGGGGGCAATGTGGTCTGATAAATATTTTTGAAGGTCTTCAGCTGTTTCTTCACACTTCTTCTTCTTCTTTCCTTCTAAAAAAGCTAAAGAACCGTTGGGGTTTTCGGGAGGGAACACGTTTCGAAGTTCTTTTTCTTTTCAATATATTCAATCATTTGGTGATGGTAGCTTTTATGCTCCTCCATGATTTTAATCTCATCTTCTGTCCACAAGTCTTTTAGCGGAATGGATTCGTCACTAGTTGTCATTGAAGAATGAATAGTAAGATTGTCCACTAAGTTAGTTGCGCTTGATTGAGAACTTTGACTTGAATTAAGCAAATCAGGTGACATTTGACTGGTAGATTCCATTGTTTTATCTAAGCTTGTCTATTGTCGCAACACAACGCACAAACTTGTTAACTCTTAGCTGTCTTTTGCTCAAATGGCAGCTACGGTAAATTCATGAGTAAACGTCAGCGATCACGTGATTCACAGAGCATTCTGATTGGTTTAAATCAATCACCTGATGCACTTGTCGTCGCGCCACACAGAAGACATGCTAAGTCACGTCTAAAGAAAAATGACCTTTTTTCTAACCAAAAATCAATAGTAATGTCCCATATGGCTTAGGCCGGGTAAAACAAACTTTTCTCTTCTGACCTACAATGCATTGACTTCTTATGAGATAGCTACCTAGATGCATACAGTTTGTATTAGGTAGCGACCTGAATGCACACAACTTTATGAGATAACAACCTGCATAATATGCGTGATTTTGTATACATAATTAACGGGAGTGTTGAACATGGTAAGGGCAGGACAATAATTACTCCTATAGGGTTTTAGATAATGAAATAATGAGACCGAAAGATCTTCAGACCCATACTCAACTTGATTCTACTCTACACCAACAATTATAGCCTGATCATTTAGCTGACATCACCCACTGTTATTGTTGCCTTACTAATTGCACCTGCACTGAGTATCCATTTCTTTAGACGTGACTTAGCATGTCTTCTGTGTGGCGCGACGACAAGTGCATCAGGTGATTGATTTAAACCAATCAGAATGCTCTGTGAATCACGTGATCGCTTAATCGGAACGTGTAGAATATTTTATGAGAATTTCCTTCTTTTTGGGGGTTTACAAAATAGTGTTGTTTTCCGGGGAAATGGGAAGACGGGTTTTTTGGTTGTTCTTTTTTTCTTCCCTAATAGTAGTGTTTTTGTATCTACAATGGGGTAAAAGGGAGATAGTTTTTGCTTCTTTTTATTTTACCCCTAAAAGTAGTGTTTTTGTATCTACAATTGGGGTAAAAAGGTCTGAGCCAGAAGGAAGAGATATACGTTCTCTAATGCTAAAACGAATTTCCCTTAGAATTCTAGAACTTCGTAGACCCCCACATGAGGGTCCCTGGGGAGGGGGGGTCCTATTAGATAATGGCCTCATAATTTATCATGACTGCGATTAATTATTCAACAAAGATAATTACATGAAAAGGTTCATAAAATACAGCTTAATGTTTGGTAAGAAAGGCAAGAACGGAAAAAAATGGAAACAACCGAGAAATGTAGGGAGGGGGGGGGGTGGCACATCTTGACCTTTCAAGTTATTAGTTTTCATAATATGTTCAATAATACGTCAATGCACTGTCTAAAGACAGTCCGTTTTTGATTCCAAGCCATCGCTGAATGTTCTACCCACCCCCCACCCCCGTTCGTTATATTAATTACTACTTAATAAATAATGTAGTTTTTGGCCCGTTAAAATACACAGTATTTAATGCACGCTTGCCAAATGCACGCTTGCCATGGTGAACTTTTGTGTTAGTAGGACTGACTACGCACCGGTATGCCAAGTGCTTCTCTCTCACCTACCCCTCCAACCTGCCACCCCTCCATCCCTCCCCTCTTCATTCGTTTCTTTCCCCTTTGCTTCACCTCTGCACCCCCACCCCCACCCAGCACCGCCACCACCACCCACCCACACACGCAAGCAAGCACACGCACGCACACGCACGCTGCACGCACACACACACACACACACATACATACACATACACGCACACACGCACGTACACACACACACCGCATACAACATACACGCACACACGCACAAATACACACACACACGCACGCAAGTCCACGCGCGCGCGCGCGCGCACCACACTACACACACACACACACACGCACACACATACACATGCACACTCACACACACACACACACACACACACACGCGCACCGCGCACGCACACACACACACACAACACACACAAACACACACATAAACACACACATACAACCAAACACACACACACACACACACACCACACACACACACACCACACACACACACACACACACACACACACAAAACACACACACACACACACACACACACACACACACAAACGCACTGCCACACAATGACACAGCTAATCCTTATGAAGCAATCAATCATGACTCGTACGTCATTTATGCCTGTTCCTTAATCTTCTTCTTCTTCTTTTCCTCTTCTTCTTCTTCTTCTCTTCTTCTTCTTCTCCTTCTTCTCCTTCTCTTCTTCTTCTTCTTCTTTTGTTCTTCTTCTTTTTTGTAAGGTACAGCTCGCCCCCCTCCTTAAATCATTGACATTTTTGCCCCTGTCCTAGATATGAGACATGACACGCGCGCGCGCGAGAGATGAGAGAGAGAGCGAGAGAGAGAGATTAGAGAGAGATGGAGACAGAGAGACGAGAGAGACAGAGAGAGAAGAGAAGAGAGATTGAGAGAGAGAGAGAGAGAGAGAGAGAGAGAGAGAGAGAGAGAGCTCGAACTCGAAATGTTTAATGAGGATAAACTGAGTAAGCAGAAATAAAAGCTTATCTTCATCAGGTCCTCTAAAAATAATGACATATGAAATGAATAAATAAATAAATAAATTACAAAACAAACTCAAAAGGTTCAAAAGTAAAATACAATCAAATGTAGCAAATCCAAAGAACAAGGACAACATGAAATGTAAATCAACATTCTCACAATTCCTTTCACACACATAAATCATAGTTAGACAAGTAATCAATTGACAATTTTACAATATCAGATAATAGGAGCATAAGCTACAGAGAGAGAGAGAGTAGGAGAGAGAGAGAGAGAGAGAGAGAGAGAGAGAGAGAGAGAGACAGAGAGAGAGAGAGGGGGGGGGAGGGGCTTTTGTGATGCATTTATTTATCCCCCTTGTCATGACCCGAGACGTCGCGGCCCTATCTATGTCTTGACCTTCAATCCGGTGTTCGTGCTGTTGCCGGAAGTTCGTGACTACTTTTAGCTGTCTGCTGCCATTCGTTCGAGGGCATTCAATGCCACTACCCTTAGAATGTCGTTTGAAGGGTACCTCTGCATTCAAGAAACATTCTACCTGTAAACCACCAACCTAGGGGAAGACGGGGTAAGAAGCCCATGGGCGGGTAAGAAGCCCATGCGGGGGGGGGTGGGGGGGGATGCCAATTATCTCATGAAATGAAGCAAATTTCAGTCACATTTTGCCCATGAGACGAGTGTTAATGTTTAGCATTAATCGTCTCATGGGCAAATTTTGACTGAAATTTTCTTTATTTCATGAGATAAGTTGGGCATGGGCTTCTTACCCGCCCGTGGGCTATTTACTCCGTCTTCCCCTATCATTGAAAATCAATATACCCCAAATTAAAACCTCACTACACTCAATTTTTGAAAACACACTGTATCTAGCAATATAGCATAGCGTAACTGCATACGAATTGTCCACACAATTTCATCAACTGAAACCTGTCCATGGATTTTATAGCTAACCAGTTAAATAGCAGCGAGAGAGAGAGAGATGAGAGAATGAGAGAGAGAGAGAGAGAGGACTGAGAGGAGAGTTTATCTTGACTGGAACCCGAAGGGATCACCGTGGGGGCCTTTTGTATAAATAGTTCCACCACCTTCTGGAAGTTATGTGCTTGTAACTTGCTCTAATCTGTCACTCTCTTTGACTCCTGCCTTTCCCTTTGCTTACTGTCATCTATAATATCTGTCTGCCTAACCGGTCCAGTCCTCCTGCCTATGTTCATGACAACGTGCTTTCAAAAAATACTTCCTCCAGCCGAAGTATGGTGCGCTTGCTGTGGCCTATAACTGGTTTCTTTAGGTTAAGGTGCATAACGGCTACATAGACCGCATCTGCTCTCATAAATTGAGACAGGAAACTGTCTGAGCGATCGAAAGAAAGGAAAAGAAGGTGATATGCCGCTCGAACAAGACAGTCCAGACACTCAAAATGTGTATATACTAATCCCCAATTTTGTACTTGAAATACATTTCCTAACTTAACTCCAAATTTGGTGTGTGGAAAAAACACAACCTTATGCCTTCTTCTCTAGCTAAGTGTATGTGAGAGACAAACGGACAAAGGCAAAAACAAACACGTCAATGGTGAAAGCATATGAATAAGGGCACAGATTAAAGCGATAACCCTGTAATATAAAACCCCTGACGACACACGTCTGTTAAGTCCTCTCGCGCACTTTTTGTCCTTATGTGCAAATTAGGTCTAAAATGACAATGTTTTTCTCTATCTGCTTTCTTTTTTTTGGGGGAGGGGGTATTTTTGCAAGTATTTATTTCATTACTCGCAAATGTTACATTACCACACAACATTTGAATCCATTCTACCCGCTGGTTCATGAGATTACAGCTCGCACATGAAGGAAGGGAAATTTCGGTTTTGTGAGTCTTCTTTGGTGGAGGTTTGCACTGGCGGTTCGAAATTCTGGATCTGAATAAATTGTGACATGCTGATCAAGAATATATATATGGTTATGGGAGACCCTAGGCTTTTTTGTAGGTCATGGTATCCGCGAGAGGGCAAAATAAAATGTCCGCGAAAGGACTTAACATTGACGTCGCGTTGAGGACAGGGATGCTCGCGAAGAGAGCAGATGGGTCGCGCGAGAGAGGACAAATGCTCGCGAGAGGACAAATGCTCGCGAAAGGACTCAACACACGTCCTTTTTCGTCTTCTTCTTTGTCGATCAGTCAGACAGCTTATTGGCAGAATGAGCGCAAGTGCGCCATGCTGCCGTTAGAGCGTCTAACCGGACGAAGATAGGCCCAGCTAATCCGTTTTCGGCTGGAGAAAAAATCAAAGACAGGAGGATGGACCAGTATCATTCTTATTCTTATTCTGGAACAGCTAATGATAGAGAGAGCAGGAGGGAGGAAAGAGCAGAATCGAGGAGGGAAAATGCGAGATTAGAGGAAGTTACGAGAGAGATGAAAACTGCCAGAAGTAGAGTGTTGAAACTACAGAATACTCGCACACACAAACTGGGAGATCATACAGTATAGACGAGATAGACTATACCAGATTCATGCATACCTAGTCTCTTGTGGTGTGTCAGAGAGACGACACATGTTGAGAACAACCGACGCTCATGGTATCAGATGATAGAAAAGGCAGGGACACGGGATAGACCCCATCGTTAGCAGGAGAAACATTATATTTACTTAAAGTCATAATTGAGAGTAAACAAGACAGCGAATATTTCTAGGAAGTTAATAACTTAAAACTTTTCTAAGAGGCTCCGATGTGAATATGTTCTTTTACAGGATGAGACACTTATTAGGTTTTTACTGCTATTTTCCAATTCATTCCATAGTTTGCTACCGGTGTATGTAAGGGAGGTCATAACTGGTTTGTTCTAGGACCGAGGAATATAAATTATTTTTTTGTTACGAATGTTAGTAATAGGAAATCGTTTTCATAGATAGGCCGGTGTCAGTTTATTCATAATTTTGTACATGAAAACAGCTTTAGGAGCGAGGTGTAAAGTTATAAGCTATTGGAGAGAATGCCGAGTTTCTTATAATCTTTATTTTGAAGTGAGAGAAGAGCTTAAGAAACAATTTTTAGAAGTCACGTTTGTAGAGTCTTTTCAGTGGATTGTACCCACCCTTTTTGCATGGCCGAGCCATTTTTCAGCAAAAGTAATTCCATAAAACTTACTTGGCGATTATCAGAAGAGCAAGAGAAAATCTGCCAATACGGCGCGGCAATGCCTCATTCCTAAACATGTTTAACATTAGGACACATCCTTACCTCCCCAAATTAAGACAATAGGTTCTTTGGATAGACAAGGTCCTGGTTTGATGACCTGAGAAGTGAGTTGGAGTGTCAGAGTGCTCCTCGTGAAGCCGATAAAATGCGACTTGGGCGGTGAAAGGGTGCATGCAACGGCAGTCGCTCTGCTAGCCAGCGGCCAACATGTACACTGTAACACTAGTAATTCTTCGTATTTCGGCTGTAATGGTAATGCAGTTAAAAAAAGAGTTTTTTCGAGTATGACTGTCATCAGTTCAGTCGTGCTTTTTAATTGGTTTCTAGCGTTTAGGTTGGAAGTCACCGACTTTCTTCGCTAATCCGGTTTTACAGAGAGGCAGAAACTGTGCAGTGAGATGCATGATACGAATTACTTTGTCGAGTAGTTACACCTAGTAATTTACAAGAATCTATTTCTTCCAGAATGATCGAATCAGAAAAGAATTTGAGGTTTGCAGTAGAGTAATCTAGAGAAATTTTGGACGTTTTTGCCGAGTAGGTCTATTAACATGAATTTAGATTTACTTAGATGAACTGCCATATTATATTTTTTCTGAGGGAGAGCTGAGAGAGAGGTTGTATCAATGTCATTTTGAAGGAAGGAACAAACCTTATGATGGATTTTTGTCCTTAGTATGAAGCGGTTGTGTCGTCAGCAAAAAGTTCACAATCATATGACTGATGCACTGAATGAGCGTATGATGATAGTCCATGCTGAGAATGATTGATGTTGATGCATCTATATGCGTAATAGAAGAAAAGAATAAGAAGAAGAAGACTGAAAAGACCCTCCGAAGACGGAAGAAGAAGAGAAGAAGACGCAAGGTAAGCAGAAGAAGCGAAGAAGAAGAAGAATATGAGTTTGTTTTGGCCTGTCAAAGAAAACAGCTGCAGTCGCGAAATATGTCCAAGAGATAAGAGGCAAAAAAAGCTATTCTCATGCCGACCTTAGAGAGAAGAAGAAGAAGAACGAAAGTAGAAGGAAGAGAGAGAGAAGAAGAAGAAGCAAGAAGAAGAAGAAGAAGAGAAAAGAAGAAGAAGAAGAAAAGAGAAGAAGAAGGAAGAGAAGTAGTAGTAGCAGTAATATAGTAGTAGGGAACAAGTAGTAGTAGTATCAAGTAGTAAGTCGAATATGTAATTGACGGAAACTGTATGAAGAAGAAGAAGAAGGGAAAAAGAAGAAGATGAAGAAGAACAAGAGGTAGAAGAGGACAAAGATAGAAGTGCAAAAGAGGAAGTAGCAGTTAGTTAGTAGTAGAAGAAGAAGAAGTCGAATTAGAAGAAGAAGTAAAGACTGAAGAAGAAGAAGAAGAAGAGAAAGACGACTGAGAGCAAGAAGAAGAAAGTAGTAGAAGAAGAAGAAAGAATAGAGAAGAAGAAGAAGAAGATGAATAATAAGAAGAATAAGAAGAAGAAAAGAAGAAAAAGCAGTAAGCAGTAGGAAGAAACAGAAGCAGAAGTAGAAGTAGCAGAAGAAGAAGAAGAAGAGCGAAGAAGGAAGAAGAAGAGAAGAAGAAGAAAGGGAGAAGATGAAGAAGAAGTAGAAGAAGAAAAAAAAGACAAAGAAGAAGGAGAAGAGGAAGAGGAAGATAATGAAGAAGAAGAAAAGAAGAATAAGAACAAAAGAAGCTGTGAAGAAGATAAGCAAAGAGAGAGAGAGAATCAAAGAAAAGAAGAATAAGAAGAAGAAGAAGTAGGTGAGTAGTAGAAGGAGAAGAAGCAGAAGAAGAAGACGAAGAGAGTAAGAGAGAGAGAAGAAGAAGAAGAAGAAAAGAAGAAACCGAAGACAAGTAGGAGAAGAAGAGTGAAGAGAAGGGAGAAGTAGAATAAGGAATAAGAAGCATAAGAAAGAAAAGAAGAAGAAGAATAAGTAAGAAGGAAGAGAAGAGAAGAAGGACGAGAAGAAGAAGAAGAAGAAGACGAAGAAGAGGAAGAAGAAGAAGAAAGAGGGAGGAAGTAAGAAGAAGAAGAAGAATAGAGAGAAGAAGGGAGAGAGAGAAGACTAGAAGAAAGTAGAAGACGAGATGGAAAGAAGAAGAAAAGAAAGAAGAAGAAGAAGAAGAAAGAAGAAAAAGAAGAAGAAGAAGAAGAGAAGAAGAAAGAAGTAGAAGAAGAGGAGAAGAGAAGAAAGAGAGGAAGAAGAAGAATAAGAAGAATGGAAGAAGACTAAGAATACTGAGAAGAAGAAAAGAAAGAAGACAAAAAAGAAGAAGAAATAAGAGAAGAAACAAAAAACGCCGGTGAACAACAGAACATATGTTCGGTGGGGCGGAAGAAGACAAAGAAAAAAAGAAGAAGAAGAAGAAGAAGAAAAGAAGAAAGAAGAAGAAGGACAAGAACGTAGTAGTGTAGAAGACAAGCAGAAACATAAGAAGAAGAAGACATAAAGAGATAAGAAGACAGAAAAGAAAAGAATACAATAAGAAGAATACTGCAGAAGATAAGAGAATAATAATATGAATAAGAAGAAGAAAGAAGAAAAGACAGCAAAGAAGACATAAAGAAAAAGCAGAAAGATAAGAATAAAGAAGAAGAAGAATAATAAGAAGAAAAATAATAAGAAGAAGAAGAAGAATAAGAAGAAAATAAGAAGAAGAAGAAGAAGAAGCAGAAGAAGATAGACAATAAGAAGAAAGAAAGGAAGAAGCAGAAGAATAATAGAATAAGAAGAAGAGAATAATGAAGAAAAAAAAGAATCAAGAATAACGAAGAAAGAAGAGGAAGGAGTAAGAGAAGAAGTATTAGTTAATAAAGACAGGCAATAGAAAGAAGAAGAAGAAGAAGAAGAGGAAGAAAAAGAAGAAGAATAAGAAGAAAGAAGAAACCAAGAAAAGAAGAAGAAGAGAATAAGAAAGGAAGGTAAGAAGGAAGAAAAGGAAAGAAGAAAGAAGAAGAAGAAAGAACAGAAAACATAATAAGAAGAAGAATAAGAACACATATATAATAAGATAAAGTAAAGTATTGACACCAGCATGAACCGACACACCACACAAAAACAAAACATAAAAAAGTTGAGAGCAAACAGAAAGTGAAATGTAATTATGCAAGTAAAGGAGCAAATAAAATCGCTGATCAAATGGTTCAAATGCCTGCAAGCAGCTTATTGGTATGTGCGCAACGAGATGCTACCGCTAGGACATGACAGAAAGAGTACCTAGAGAGACGAGAGAGTATAGAGAACTCAGAGAGATAGAGAGAGATAGAGCGAGATAGAGAGATAGAGAGATAGATAAGCAGAGAGAGAGAGACAGAGAGAGAGGGAGAGAGAACAATAAACAATGGACACAGTTTTAATGGTATTAACCCAAGATTCTTATGACATGGAGGATGCACAATCATTTTCCCGCAACAACAACAACAACAAACCCCCACAAAACTATTAAAAAAAGAAGAAAGAGAATATTTGAAAAGGTGAAATAAAAATAAAAAGCAACAATGATTCAAAACAATTCTCTGGAAGAAACCAAAGAACAAGTGAAAAAACAAATTATAATAATTCCTACATTATTGTGTTGGTTTTTGTTTTTAGTAAACAATTATCAATACACTAACTACGAGAGAGAGAGGGTCAGAGAGATAGAGAGAGAGAGAGAGAAGAGAGAGAGAGAGGAGTAGAGAGAGAGAGAGAGAGAGTCAGCTATCACTATTCACATTCTCCTCTACTATCTCTCTCTCTCTATCTTCTCTCTTCTCTCTCTCCTCTCGTCTCTCTCTCTCTCTCTCCTCTCTCTCTCCTCTATCTCTAGCTCTGTGGTGACTGTGTTTGTATCTGTGTTTGTGTACATTTGGTGTAATATGTATTTGATGCGTGTGACACCGCGCGTGTACATGTGTAACGTGTGTGTGGGAGGGTGGTGGGTATGTGTGTGGTGTTGTAGTGTGTGTGTGTGGACCATGCGTGCGCCCTTTGTATGCGCGCGCGTGTTTTTGTGTTGTGTGTGTGTGTGTGCGCGCGCGCGCGCGCGCGTGTGTGTGTGTGTGTGTGCGTGTGTGCGTGCGTGCGCGAGAGTGTGTGTGTGTGTTTGTGTGTGTGCTGTAGTGTGTGTGTGTGTGTGTGCGTGTGCGTGTCGTGTGCGTGTGGCGTGTGTGTGTGTGTGCGTACTAATTCTTGTTGTTAAGGTTGTGTTTTTCTTCTTCTTCTTCTCTTTCTTCTTTCTTCTTCTTCTACTTGTTTTTCTTCTTGTTTTAGTATTTGACAGGCACATAACACGCTTTTCCTATCATTAACATACTATATAGTTCTCTTCTTCTTCATCCTTTTCTTGTTGTTTGTGTTGTTCTCCAGGTAAACTCCTACTACCAGGAAAGGACAGACGGACAGAAGAAAGGAACAGACTTACCACTGACAGAGCCGTCACAAAGACAAAGAAGAAGAACAACCCTTCTACATCTACCTAACCAGGAAAAAGAAGAAGAAGAGAGAAGAAAGAAAAAGGAACAACAGAAGAAGCAAGAAGAGACCGAAGGAGAAACACGACATTATGAACCAAAAAAAAGGACAAGGACTCGACGCGAACGCAACGCATTGCTTGACTCTGTGTAACATCGCTTACCACCCACACCCCTCCCCCTCCCAACCTCACACCCGTTTCCTCCACCGGGCTCTTTCTCATCTTCTTCTCCTTCTTCCTCCTCCTCCTTTTCCCAACCTCTCCGCGGGTGTGGCGACAACACGAGGGGTGGGACTTGAGCCTTCAAAAACCCCTGGGTTTGCTCTCTCTCCCACAGTCCGGGTTTTTTGGTTGGTCCCTGTGCTTTGTTTTATGATTCTCTCTCTCTTGTTGTAATCTCTTGCATTCAGTGTACGTAGATAGTGGTCGAGTTGTAAGTGGGCGAGAGAGATAATTTGCACCTTTTTTCCCCCCTTCTCTTCTACTGACTAACTAGTAGCCGGCCGGCGGAGTTGTTTTATTGTTGCGTGAAGATTTAACTTCAGATTTTCCTTTTTGGGGGGTTATTTCATCGTACAATTCTGCCCATTTTTTGCTGTTGCTGTCATAAACAAAACAATAGAAAACAAGACAATGGCTGCTGAATGGGGGTACGGCGCTGATGATGGTACGTGGTATTATTGTTTTTAACTTTGATTTGTTTTTGTTGTTTTTGTTGTTGTGGTTGTTGTGGTTGTTGATGTGGATGTGGATGTTGATTATCTTGTTATCGTTATCGACTTTTGTGTTGGTGTGTGTGGTGTGTGTGTGTGTGTGTGTGTGTGTGTGTGTGTGTGTGTGTGTTATCACGACTAGCCTCAATAGTATTGTATTTTGTTTAGATTGTCTGTTTGTTTGGGGGCACCCCGACGGATGCGTTTGACCCAATCTTCAGGAATACCGTCTATAAACCCGGTTCTCTGACCGATTGGACACTGATCTCATCACCATCTGGATGAGGTTTTTTGGAAGAAGCACGTTGAGATCACCAGGGAAAACACCTTTCCACTGAGATCAGCAACACTCCTGATCACTTTGCTGTGCTTTTCTAGTAATCAAACCGTCAAATCGGGCGCTTCTTCCTTGGCGGAAGTGCTGGAAGACAAATTATTTCAGAGAAAGGGAAGGCATGTGCCTTCTCTTTTCTAATGGCTGCCTGAGTCGCTTAGGCCAAATCGTTTGCACAAAATTTCCCACAATACAAGCCTTTATATTATACAGTTTACCTAAACCGTAGTTTCGCTCACAACAAAGGAAATCGCTCCCATTTTTTTTTTTTGGAATGCACTACAAAGAAGAAAAAGCTTCAAAACCAGTCTGAGTGGCCTCCACCCACCCCGTACAAAAATGGCTTCTCTCTCCGGCAACTCCGCCACGGAGGAATCACCGACTTGACGGTTTTATTTCTAGGAAACCAAGAGCAAAAGTGAGTGTTCCGATCCTTGAAAAGACGCTGTCTTTCAGGTGATCTCGACGCGACGTTTTTCTTACAAAATCTCATCCGCGTCTCGCTCTCCATCTCTCTCTTCTCATCACATCTCTCGATGTGTTGGTTTAAAAACGTCTAATGTAGGCGGTAGCCTCGATCACTAAAACAGTAACTCGCACCGGCCGAAATAAGGGTCTTTACGGTCCTCTGCGGCCTTATCGGCTCATGTGGGGGCAGCAGTAACTCACCCGAGAAAAATGAGATGTGCTTACTTCCTCTCGGTCATAGACACACAATGGGACATTTGTATAATACAAAGATGGTGGGAACAATACTGGAGGCAATGCCTGGAGGCAGTGCAACAACCAGTAAAGTCCCGAGTTTTTAACAAAATAGATAAGGGGTAGCGGTAACTACGCCTCGGTTAAACTTCACCGGCTATAGTACCGCCAGCGTTTTTTTTATTACATACCGTAGCTCACCCGTCGAGGATGTTCCTTTAAGTAGTGGGAGGTCATGTGACCCATCAAAGATCAAACAGACGGTACGCTGCTTTATAATTAGAAAAGTACAGTATGATTTAACCCTTTCACCGCCAAAGTAGCAATTTAGCACCACAATGATTTAACACCCAATGTCACTAAAAGGCATCAAATTGGTGTCTATTATCCAAAGCCCCTATTGTCTCAGTTTTGGTAATTAAGGATAGACCTTACTTTATGTATGTCACGGAAGAATCCCCAATACGCCTACTGGATATGGGTTTTGTTCTCTACCCAGGTCAATTTAATGGACATTTTTTGGCTGAATTATGGCTGGCAGTGAAAGGGTTAAAGAGGGACGGAGAGAGGCACACATACACATGGATAGGTACGCACACACGCACACACACACACATACATACATGCACACACATGCGCGCGCACGCACGCACACGCCGCGAGCGACGCACCCATACACACATGTCTCCATGGTAGGGGGGGTGTAGCAGAAACATTCATACAAGATTGTCATTCATCTACACATACCACCAAATTAGCATTGGGTCCGGCTCTTATCAATTTTGTTTTTTCTTTCTCATGAAAGTAGGTCGTATATATAACACGAGTCAGGAGGTCTTATACATGTAAGATCCTGACACACCAGGTCTTCCCCCTGTGTCTCCTCTTCTCTGCATTTGTCTGTCTGTCTGTACCTGCTGTCTGTCTGCCTGGCTCTGTTACGTCTCTCTCTCTCTGTCTCATCTCTCTCTCTCTCTCCGTCTCTAGTTTCTCTCTCTCCATCTTTCTCTCATCAACCCTCTCCTCTCTCGGTCTCCCCTCATCGGCATCCCCCCCCCTCTCTCTCTCTATCTCTCTCGTCGTCTCTCCTCTCTCTCTCTGTTCATTTTGTAATGATTTTTTTTAGGCAGGATGCCTAATCATTAAAAGTTTTTTGAGTTGAGTTTGAGTTGGTGTGTGTTTGTGTTCTCTCTCTCTCTCTCTCTCTCATCACCCTCTCTCTCTCTGTCCATCTAATCAAAATCTATCTCTCTCTCTCTCTCCCTCTCTCTCTACTCATCTCCTCTCATCTCCCTCTCTCTCTACTCTCTCTCTCATCTCTCCTCTTCTCGTCGTACCCTACCCCCCTCCTCTCTCTACAACATTGTGGAATTTACCCACTTTGTCAACTGCAGATTGTAGGACATGCAATCCTTGTCGTGAAGGATTACAGAAACACAGTTTTCGCATACCGTGTACTTTATTCACACACCCCCCATAAAATTTCGCATTGAAATTTGTTTTACTGGGGATCAACATTCTGCCCAAAACTTTTTTGTTTTTTGGGGAGGGGAAGGGTTAGGGTGTTTTAGGATCAGCATAGACTTGGTTTCATATGATCTGAAAGTAAGCCGAACTTTGAGGTTGAGGGTTGTAAGCATGGAGGATGGGGGGGGGGGAGGTGGTTGAGGTGATCAAAGTACAGTTTCCACTATTTCTCTGGAAAATACAACTAAAAGTATTTTTGCTCACTGTTTTTTTTTGACAGGACTATGCATTGTGTACTAAATGAAACATCCAAGGAATTGCTATTAATTAGTATGCTTTCGTAGTACTTTTTATTTTTAAAAATGTTCCTTCGGGCCTGTATTCACGTTTGAGATAGAAATGAGACTTAGGCTGATGCTAAACATTACAGAGAACTCTTCAAATGTCTATATAAGGAATCTCTCATTAGGACGTTTGGAAGAGCTTCTAGTTAGGGCATGATGCTAATCTCATGTTATCCCTCAACGTGGAATACAGGCCCAGGTTTATAAGGACAAAGTGTGAAGAGGCCGGAGGCACAAGACGTCTTTTGTAGTTTTTTAAATTGGGAACTTAGGATTGTATGAATTGGTTTTTTTTTAACACACATATGTCTGTTTATTTCATAGTAACTATTAAAGAAGAGCCGGGTTTCACATTAGACGCGTACGTTCCTTGCGGAAAAAAACTGATTAAGTGGAAGAAAAAGGTACAGTTTACGCATATAGGGAAATTCGGTTCGGCGGACACGGAACGAAAGTCAAGTGCGCAAAATCTTTTCTTCCTTCTTCTTTGTTTCACTTAGTTTGGATTGGGATTGCGCACTCAAGGGTTTCCTTTCCGCATGGAATCATCCGCTTACGTGTTATTACTGTGTACAATCACGGCCTAAGAAGCATCATATCCAAAGCCCCCCAAAAAAATCTCTGGAGGGGGGGGGGGGGGTTTCTTCCTTCTTCTTTTTCCTTCTCTTCTTCTTCTTCTTCTATTCTTCTTCTCTTCTTCTTCTTCTTCTCTTGCTGGCGTTCCCAGACCATTATTGCCATTGATGGTAAGGTACGGGTACGATGTGTGTGTCCGGTGTTCATTTTTTGCATCACTGGTCTCTCTCTCTCCCCGCTGGCGTGTACGCCGCCGCATTCACGATTTCGGCGGAGCTCAAGGAGGAAAACTTATTTGGATGGTGGCGGATTTTTTGGAGAGAGAGAAGAGAGAAGAGAGAGGAGAGGAGAGAGAGAGAG
>CM065695.1:14071636-14093751 GCA_017654935.2 Phymorhynchus buccinoides | reverse complement strand
AAAATTGATGATTGTTGCAATGCTGGACACGAGTGTAAATTTGATTCCCTCCATTTTGCGGCTTTTTTCCTTTCATGTGAACTCATCTTGTATTTTATCATCACCAGGTCAGAAAGAACAAGTTTATTTTCCTCGCGTTTTCTTTTCTCTCTTTTTCTCTCTCTCAATCCCAAAAAATGTGGATACAAATCCAGTGAGGATGGTCCAGACAGACAATTATTGATTAAGAAAGGTGGCGTTCAATAGCTGCGTGGCTACAAATACAATGCAATTGAATTATTTATTTTGAAGGATTAGAAAGTCGCTGGAAAATGTTTATTGTACATAGGACAGTAAAGTCGCTGATTGCCTGTTTATCATTGCAACTTTTGAATACAGTGGAACCTCCCTTATAAGGACCCCGTTATAAGAGTAATCCCTCCCACATAAGACCTACTTCTCGGAGACATTGCCCTTCGTTTGTAAGCATTACAAATTACCTCCCTTATAAGACCCCTTTCCTTATAAGACCTCGTTTTGGATGATTTTTGAAGGTCTTATAAGGGAGGTTCGCACTGTACTACTAATTTGGAGCTTTCGGGACAGAGGATTGGTTAAGGTTGTCGTCGGAGGTGAAATAACGATGAGAACAGAAACCACAAAATGACCAATTTGTGTTTTAATTTATTGGCCACTGCAACAACTGCCTGTTGACAAGAGTGAATCACTGATGCCCCTTCAGTAAATATATGCTTGGATACTGACCAGCAAGGGTATAACTTGTTGCTGTCAGGGGGTGTTAATAACCCTAGTTTTGCAGTGGCCAGTAAAAAGCATAGCTGCCCTTTTCAGTACTGACCAGCAAGAGCTTAACTGTTGGGCGTTAATAACCCTAGTTGCAGTGGCCAATAAAAGCATGGATACTAAATCTAAAACTGCTGATTTTTTTTTTCTTCTCTTTGAAGTCAGAATATTTCAGAATCGATTCTTCTCTCATTTCAAATGATTTTATTGTTAGACTAAAATTGGGCTTCAATAAAGCAGCATTTAATGGGGGTTTTGGTGGTGTAAAATTGGGCTTCAATAAAGCAGCATTTAATGGGGGTTTTGGTGGTGTTTTCAGACCTGCCTACCCATACAATATTTCCGTATTTTGTACACGATTTTGAGCCCCAGTACTGCAGTACGGTAAATGGAAAATTAATACGGCAAAAATTTGAACTTAAGAGTCTTCTAAGATCGGTCAAAATCGAGTGTTTTTCGTCATTTCGCATGGCGGATTTAATGTTCTGTAATGTTCCGTTTTTGGGTCTCCTTGCAAAATACGGAATTTTATTTTGTGGAGTACCTAAAAAAAGAAATTGGGGGTAGGCAGGTCTGTGTTTTCGTAGACCTGGCTAAAAGACTCCAGGGATCATCCCAACAGCCAAAGCACTTGGTACACTGGTACAAACACTGGTACAATTGCACCAGCTAGGGATGAGAACTATGTGTGTGACCGTTTTTTGATTACCCCCAGGGACCCGCATTTGGGGGTCTATGAAGCACTAAAATTCTAAAGGACCCTCTAAAAGAATGTGCAGGGGGTCCCAGGGATGCACTAGAAAAATATATTTTTAGCATTCGCAATGCCACTGGGACCCTCTATCCCGCCTCTAGGACCCTCTATAACTGTAAGTGGAGTCCCTGGGACCCCTTGTTTTACAGGACGATTGGGAGCCCTGACCCCGCCCCGTGGGTAGCCACACTCCTACTTCAGAGGATAATTTGTCGTTTTGTTTAATAGGACATGTACAGTAAGTGAATATCATTTTGTGGTTTCTGGTCTTGCTTTTTGATGCGACCTGCTTGGCAAGGCCACAATCGCATTAAATGACCAGTGATACGAGGATGATGTGCTGCTGTAGGTTTGACATTGTGTGTTGGGGAAAAACTACATTAAGAAAAAAAGAAAACATTTGTGCAGTTACCAGCGTGCAATTTGAGTTTCATGTTAGTACATGTGTGTGTGCGCGCATGCAGGCATCAGAATTGCCAAAGGCCCAATCCTCTGAAAAAGGGGCACTGTCACCTCTTGGCACCACAATGATTTAACAGCCATGTCACTAAAAGGCATCAAATGAGGGTCTGCTGACCAATGACCTTATGTTCTTAAAGGGGCACCCTGATGTATGAGTTTTTGTAAGAAACACGTCGAGATCACCAGGAAAACACCCTTTACAGAGATCGCAACACTCACTTTGCTCTGGTTTCCCATAAATCAAGCCGTCATATTCGCGATTCCTCCTTGGTGGAGGTGCTGGAAGTCAAATTATTTCACCCAAAGAGAAGGCGTTTGCCGTCTCTTTTCTAATGGCCGCCTGAGTTTAGACCAAATCGTTTGCACGAACTTTTCGCAATACAAGCCTTTTTTTTTATTTTTTAAATTTTATACAGTTTACCTAAAGGAGTTTCGCTCACAACAAAGGAAATAGCTCCTTTTTTTTTTTTTACTGCACTACAAAAAAAAAAAAACGCTTCAACCACAATGAGTGACCTCCACCCACCCCATCCAAAATGGCTTACTCTCTCCGGCATCTCCGCCAAGGAGGAATCGCCGTTTTGACGGTTTGATTTCTAGGAAACCAGAGCAAAGTGAGTGTTCCGATCCTTGAAAAGGCTGTCTTTCTGGTGATCTCGACGTGTTTCTTGCAAAAACTCATCCGTCAGAGTCCACCTTTAATGTTGGGATGTAAGGACAGGCCATATTTTATGCATATCCCCAATATTGCAGACACAATCTTTTTCTCTACCCGGGTAAGTTTAATGGTAAATTTTGGCTGAGGAATGGCTAGCGTTGAAAGGGTTAAGGCCTTACATAGAAGAGGGCCAACTGTGAAAGCAGTTCCAACCAAAACCGACCAAAATGGCATCAGTATGACATTCACGATTGCCCTCAGAAATAAAGGGATAGCCTCTGCCACATCAAATCCCCTGACAATTCTCATGCCTGGTGTGTGATTGTATGTCGGCTAATTTTTGCGAGTGTATATGAGTAAGAGAGAGATTTGGTCAACATAATGGCCAACTTGGGACGATAATATGACGCCAGGGGGCAGTCAAACCGGTAGGGGCTTAGTGCGTGATATTCTTAGTTGGGTGTAGTGAGAGAGGGGGCGGGGTCATCTCCCTCTCTCGCTACGCCCAACTAAGAATATCACGCGCTAAGCCCCTACTGGTTTGACTGCCCCCTGGCGGTCAAATTATCGTCATAATTATAAGTTGCCCATTATTTGTGCATTGCTTGGATATTTCCCTGCGCTTGTGAAAAGGGGTGCATCCATTTTATACATGTAATATGCATACATTTTCTCTCACAACATATTACCTTCTTCATACAGCTTGTAAAAGCAAAGGCAAAAATACCACTTTTTACATTGTTTATTTTCAAAGAAAACGTACGACATTTTCCTGTATAACATTTCCCAACAAGATCAAATTCAGTATTCCTTCTGCCTAAAGTTTAAGGCAATTTCGTTTCCCACCTTTTGTCTGTAATAATAAGTTAAAAGAATATTGAAAATGTCACTAGATATTCAGTTCAACTGGACATTCAGATTCTCCAAGATGCTCCCAAATATTCAAGCAACATTTAATAAGATGGTTCAAATCATTTTCAACGTTTATTGCCCCTGCCCCTCCCTATAACAAAACAAGCAAATAAAACTTGATCACAACAATATGAACAAATGACAAAATTGCGATGAACTTGATCTTTACATGGGAGGCCCTCTCATTCCTGGTCCTGCAATTAAACAAAAAAAATATTTGAAAAAAAATACATAAAAGAGCAGATAATTTAAGTTTCAATAGGGCATTTGCTGCATGCCAGCGACCTTGAATGTCAGTTGAATTTAGAGCTGAATTAGAAAGGTCAACGCAACTCGGGCAGAACGAGCTCGGGCAAGTTAGTAGTCTTGTATAGAGTTCGAACTCTCGTGGCAAATGCCCTATTCAAGATACATCACATGGATGCTCCTGCTTTCAGGATGTCCTGAAATGCAGGATTTTTTTTTTTTTATTGCCTGGAGCCGGATTATGAGAATTTGAGAAGCAACGAATTTCCTATTTATAAACGTTTTGTTGGTTTCTCTGATGTAGAATATAAAACAAATGAATACAGATAAATATTTACATGCCTTTACCAGGAACTTTACATTTTTGGATTTTTTAAAGATACACTGACGCACCACGATTAAGTCCCTTGTTTTTTTTCTGGGTTGCTGTGACCCACATACACATGTCCTCATCTTCAAATTGAGGTTGCTCTTTAAAATGTTTCGGTTTGAATTTGGGGGCATTTGTATGGGAGCGAGACCTGGTCAAAACAAGATTTCTTTCCAGCTATAAGAGGAAAAACACGTGAAACCCGTGATTATGACACCTGTGATCTGGTGGATCTTTAAGTCTAAGTTTGAAATTTCCCAGGAGCACCCATGAAGATATCTGCACACTGTACAGGTTTGAAAAGCTTTCTTTTGTTGTAAAAATAAATAAATAAATAAACACTGTCACCACCTTTTCCTTGGCAAGAAAATCCAGTAAATAGGTTATGGTGTGGGTTTTTCCCGCCCTTCACTTTGTCCACTAACATTAGAATGGGCTGACTGACACAAGATAAAACAATTGTTTTATTTATTTTTTTTAAGAAGTCATGAGTTAACTACGACATAGTTTTCTTACAATTTTAGACATTTATTATAAGCCCACCTTAACCCTGTGATCCCCACAGTCTCCAGGACCTGTCCAAAATGGATTATCAGAATCCCGTAACCCCCGATAGCCACCGCTGAATGCCAGGTCTAGTAGGTTCACTTTCACTTTCTCCCTACCCACAATGCAATATACTAAGTTAGTTCTTCCTGTTTCTGACACTCCCGGGTCGGTTTTTGGTCTTTACAGCAAGGGAAAGCACCCAATAGTCTGTGAACGAATTACTCCCCCTCTCTTATGCAATAGGATCGATTCTCTGTTCGATTGATCAGAGTGAGAGGGTTAAAAAAGGTCACAAGTTTTTGAATATACGTTTTTTGTGCGATACATGCACTCACTAAGTAGAAAATATATGACTTGAAAATAAACATTTCGAAAGGATATTTACATCACATGTTCAAATCAATAGTGCAATCTTTAACAGTGATCTACCTTAACCTTTACCGGACTTCTGGGGTCGCCCACGACCCCTTGACACACAAAACATGTTATTGTTATATCTCTAAAACTATTTAAGCAATCTTCATGAAATTTCATGACTTTGTCAAAAACGTAAATGGCTTTAAGTGTGTTAAATTTCATTATTGTGTATAAAATATAAATGACGTAATATGACGCGTAATTTTGATATACCTGTCTGGATGACGGGGGTCTCACACGACCCCTACTTTAAAGAGCACTGCAGTGCATTGAGTAGGGGTCGTGGGAGACCCCCGCCATCCGGACAGGGATAAACACATGGTGACTCTTTGACAAGTAGGGGTCGTGGGAGACCCCCGCCATCCGGACAGGGATAAACACCTAGGAATTCGCTCTTTGCTGAGTAGGGGGTCGTGGAAGACCCCCGCCATCGTGTCTGTGTAGTCAAAAGCATGATCCGGTTAAGGGAAGGGCAAGAACAAAAATCAGTTAATATAATAATAATAATAAGAGTGGAATCCTAATAAATAAACAACGGAACACTGAATGCATTCAACTTGTGATGGATACAGTGGAACCTCCCTTGTAAGACCTTCAAAAATCATCCAAAATGAGGTCTTATAAGGGAGGTAATTTTAATACTTACAAAGAAGGGCAATGTCTCAGAGAAGTAAGTCTTATGTAGGAGGGAGTCTTATAATGAGAGGTCTTATAAGGGAGGTTCCACTGTAGCATCAATTTATTCTACGCAGTATTTGGCACACACTTCACATTATAAGGCGCACCTCTCACATTTTACAAAATGAATTTGAAATATAGTTACAGTGGAACCTCCCTTATAAGACCTCCCAATATGAAAGAGAATATGACTCCCTCCCGTATAAGACCTACTCTTACTCTGAGACATTGCCCTTCTTTGTAAGTATCAACATTACCTCCATTATAAGACCCCTCCCTTATAAGACCTCACTTTGGGTGATTTTTGAAGGTCTTATAAGGGAGGTTCCACTGTATTTTTCAATTATAAGGGTCAAATTTGGGGGGTGCGCCTAAGTTATACAAGCATCAGAATTGTCAGAGGATTAAGAATTTCTGACAGAGGATTGGCTTCTACTGTCAGAGGTTTTGCCTTTTTATTGGAGTGTTTTCTTTTCTGTTAAATAGCATTTAAAAAGTGATTTCTCCCTGCATTAAACCTTTTTGGTTATATTGGGAACTGATTTCAGTGTTGTCCCTCTACAATCAGGGGCCTTGATGGCCCGTGTACCGCAGTTTTCAGAGGACTGGACTTTAGACTATTCCGATGCCTGCATATAAGAGGTGCCTCTTACAGACCTGCCTACCCCCAATTTCTTTTTTAGGTACTCCACGAAATAAAATTCCGTATTTTCTCAAAATTCCGAAAACCCCAAAACGGAACATTAACCGCCATGCGAAATGACGAAAAACAGACTCGATTTTGACCGACCTTAGACGACCTTAAGTTCAAATTTTTGCCATATTAATTTTCCATTTACCGTACTGCTGTACTGGGGCTCAAAATCTTGTACAAAATACGGAAAAAATCGTATGGGTAGGCAGGTCTGCTCTTATAGTCCGAAAAATATGATGAGATAACGGGTGAAGCTCACCTCCCATCATGCCGGGCCCCATGGGGCCCCCCCTGCCGGCCGGTCCTCCCATCATGTGCATCGGTGGGCCCCGCGGACCTGGAAAACATGATACACAAATGTGATTACGTACCTCAAGCATCAGGGCTCCACACTCCCACTTTCCTTCCCAAACAACAAGTTGTTCAACTCTTCAAGCGCCTGGTATTTTCTGTTTGTAACCTCTGCCAATCGGGGCCTGTATTCACATTGAGATAGTATGAGACTTATCATCATATCTTAGAAGTCCTTCTAAAGACCTATTAAATCCTACTACTTTAGAAGGACTTCTAAGATATACTATCTGAATGTGAATGATAAGTCGAGATAGCTCATACTATCTTCCAATGTGAATACAGGCCCAGGATGCTAACACAAAGTGATCACCTACT
Organism: Phymorhynchus buccinoides; assembly: GCA_017654935.2. NCBI lineage: Eukaryota > Metazoa > Mollusca > Gastropoda > Neogastropoda > Raphitomidae > Phymorhynchus > Phymorhynchus buccinoides. The sequence goes on along the minus strand of CM065695.1, from coordinate 14,086,559 downwards.
TTACTAAATGTGTTAAATTAATTATATAAGCCTTAAAAATAGACAACCATGTGGAAGATGTTTACCTACGACACTGGCAGTGACGTACTGGCAAAATCATGGTGCACATGTTCGCCCAAGGCAGTAGGAGAGTTAAAAAACAGGGCCTGTATTCACACTGAGACAGCATGAATTTTAAAAAAAATCAAGTTGAATGGAGAAAAAAAGGCTGACATTTTTTTAAAACTTTATCTGAGAAACGCCTGTACAGCCACGTCTAAAGGAATGGTAAAACCAATACTGCTTGCCCAACAATTTAATGGGCACAGATGCTGACAGCTCCACTGTTCTGCCAGGTGCAGGGCACAATGAGTTACTTATTGGGAGGAAAAGGAGAGAGTGCAGCATATAAAAAATCTTTCAATAAATATTTGTGAACAGTACCCTAAATCTCCAAAGCGATTATTTCGTGTCAATTCAAGTGAAGCAACTCGGTCAGAATCAATCGAAGATAGTCAAGCACTTGAAGAGCTTGGTCTATGCACTGTGCCAGGTGTTCCTATCAACTCTTTCTCTCTCAAACACACACATCAATGATCGCTCCATGAATTTCGAAAACCAGTCCCATCAATGACTACCCCACCAACAAGATGTGCCAGGACCGGTCCCAGGGAAACAGAAACCAGTGGAAGCCGTACAAAAGAGAAAGTGAGCAAAAGCCTCTGCTAAAAACAAGTCTGAGTCCTAGCAAAAATTAATCACTACTCAGTCTCTGGGAGCACAGGGATTGACAGACAGGTCAGTATCTTTTTCAGGTCATGCTATCAGCATTGCACTAAACTTAACTCATTCGCATCACAATTTTGAATTAATACAAAAACTCACAAATCTCTCCAGCCATACACACAAACAAATCATACAATGATAAATAAACAAAAGGAGAAATGAAAGCAGATTACGGGTTTTTACTTCAGGTTTAGACATAGGGAAGTGGTAGATCAGATTTTTTTTTTAATATAGACTTTATATAGAAAAACTCTACACCGATTGGTTTCCCCACAACAAACCACTACAAAAGCAAAGTCAGAGGCAAAATTGTGGTCTAAGGGAGCGAAGCAAGTTTAGAAGTGACCAAGTTATGGTGTGCACACAGATTTACTTCCCTTGAAGCAAATGCATCAAATTGACAGCTATCTACTAATTCCGGACATATATGTCCGGAACGACTTGAATGAGTTAAAGCAATCACTGCACACACACGACCACCGTTTTTCCTTACCTCCACCCATGGGCATGCGAGGCATGTTGGGCCGTGGCGGTGCAGACATGGTTGCCCCCCTGCCCGGGGCCATCATCTGTTGGGAGGGTCCCCCCACCCCCCTCACGGGGCCCTGCAGACCAGGGCCCCCGGACCCCGAGGGTCCCCCCATCCCGCGACCCGCAGCACGACCCAAACCGGGGCCTCCTGCTGCCCCACCTAGTGGAACACGGGCAATGCCCTCCTGTGGAGAGAAAGGAAAAAAATATTTGAAAAAAAAAAGCTTTTATTGCTACACAAAAATACTGCATACAGAAATAAGCATAAATCGCCCCAAACAAACAAATCAAAATGCAAGTTGATCTGTATTGTAAATAGGCCTGCATCTGCAAATAAAAATTCTATTTTAGTTAAGATCAGCGTAAAAAGAAAAAAAAAACATTGAAAAGTGCCAGATTGAAGGTTTGATTGAGGAGGCCACCCAGGGCTCCCAATTGTCCCGCAAAACAAGGGGTCCCAGGGACTCCTTCACTTACAGTATAAAGGGTCCTAGAGGAGGGATAGAGGGTTCCAATAACATTGTGAATGCTAAAAAGAATTTTTATAGTGCATCCCTCATCCCTGGGACCCCCTGCACATTATTTTAGAGGATTCCTAAGAATTCTAGTACTCCATAGACCCCCACCCTGCCACCATATAATATTGCGCTATGTTGTGACCGTTACAGACTCAGTCTCTGGTAGAAAGACTTCTCATGTTGCGCTCACTCTACTAGGAACAAAATCAGGAACAAAGGCTCACTTCATTCAACAGCAACACACTGACTGAGCAGCTAAAGAAGGAAGGATGAGAGGCTCTTAATGGGGCTTTATACTACTTCGCCGACATGAAAGCGCAATAATTTTACGCCCGAACTGCCCATGCCACCTAGTGATGAGTCAGAGGCAGATAATTTTCTGTGGCTATATTATTATATATAACTACCTGTCTGAGCGATTGATGAAGAAGAATATACAGTGGAACCTCCATTATATGACCTCCCATTATAAGTCTCCCTCCCATGTAAGACCTACTTCTCTGAGACATTGCCCTTCTTTTTCTTTTTTTTTTCTTTTTTGCTGTCCCATCTTCTGGGCTGTACAGTGGCGTTGCTCCCACGCCGCTCATTCCGAATCCCAATTCGCAGCTACACCCGGGTTTGTTCAAGTCGCAGAAACCGAGACCAGCAGTCCAAGGGGAGCGAATCTATGTTAGGCCGTCAGGAGGCAACCAACCGAGGAGACACTGCACTTCTGCTGAGTGACATTGCCCTTCTTTGTGAGTATTAAAATTACCTCCCTTATAAGACCTCATTTTGGATGATTTTTTGAAGGTCTTATAAGGGAGGTTCCACTAGTTCCTGACAGGTTGGTAGCCCGGTTAGCTCGGTCGGTAGAGCATCAGACTTTTAATCTGAGGGTCAGGGGTTCGAGTCCCCTATTGGGCGCTGCCAATTTTTCTAAAAACCACAAGTAAAAAAGTAATGTCCCATATGGCTTCGGCCGGGAGGACGTAAAGCTTAAAATTCCTCCTGACAGGCAAGGGCGATAATCTTAAGTTGGTGGTGTTCGCATCTCAGTGTATGAAACAGAGGCAGAGTTCCAGTCTGGTGCTGGGTCTTAGCAAAAGAACACCAATCTCCACGTGTGTGTGTCTGTCTGTTTGTCTGTCAGTGATGTCCCAAGGCCCCGGTCATAGGCCAATCCAATTAAAACTAAAAATGTCCTATTGTGTTCTCCCCTGTCAGGACAAATGTCCTATTGAAATCTGAACATAGATGGGATTTGCCCCATTGAGTTCTGCAAGAGCCAGGACATTGTCCTATGATTTTTCTTCTCAGGACAATTTGTCCTTAGTTTTTTATCCTTGGTGCATCACTGCGTCTGTGTGTAATGAACACATGTACACACACTGTACCTATTATATATTTATACCTTTAGGCTTATATCCCAAGCACTAGTTAACCAAGTATGTGACGTCATATTCAGGGGGCATAAAAAAAACATGGCGACACCCATGTGGCGTAAAATGTTGCACTTTAAAGTTGATTTATTTCCAATGTGAAAGACTTTTGAACAGAAAGAAATTCATGGTGATTGTTTAATCCTTTCACCGCCAACCATATTTCAAGCAAAAATTTCCATTAACTCACTCTTTACTGGCCGATTGCTTCCCTTTACAACCGTTCAATACTAATGTACGCTATAGCGTTTAACCATTCACAATTCACTCCGCAAAGCCTGGCAACCCAAACTGGTATAGAAGTGTTCCTCTACGGTCCCTTAATAGTTTTCAACCAATGAAATAACTTCCAGTCTATTTTTAGTACCGCAATGAATGAAAACGAGTCACTACCCCTCTCTTTTGTCTTCTTTGTCATGCTTTTTTTTAAAATCTGCTAATAATAAAAATTTTACTTTGGAATTATAACATATATGCTAGCTTTTATTATTATAAACAATACCGCAAATTTTCAAAACTGTGCGGTTAAGCATTATTTTTTAAAATAATTTTTATGTAATGATGCAAACCCGCCTAGTATGGAACGTTTGTGCGCGTCATGTACACTATAGCGTACAATAGTAAAGAGAGAGTTAAATTTACCTGGATAGAGAAACAAAATCCATCTGCAGTATTGAGGATTCTTTTGTGACAGATATATAAATAAGGTATATATCCTTACTTCCCAAAACTAAGACAATAGGGTATTTGGATAATAGACCCCAATTTGATGCCTTTTAGTGACATAGGCGTTAAAAATCACTGTGGTGCTAAAATGCGACCTTGGCGGTGAAAGGGTTAAAATGACACACAAACATTAAAAGGCCAACTTGTCTCTTGACTTGTTCAAGTCCCCTTTGAACGCCAAACAAAAAACAACAACCATCTCTCACATCACTGGACGGCGGCCCCTCCACCGTCATGGACACGAGGTGCTCTCCCCTGACCAGCACCAGTCCCAGCACCCTCTTCTCCTCGCGCTCCCCGCTCTTGGCCGTCTTGGGCTTGACGCGTCGGAACTCGTCGCAGTCGCCCAGGATGAGGTTCATGTGCTTGTCAAAGGCCTTGAACGTGCCAATGAACGTGCGCCCATCCTGCAGCGTGCAGCGCATCCGGTAGTTGATTGTGCTGCACGCTGCAGGATGGGCGCACGTTCATTGGCACGTTCAAGGCCTTTGACAAGCACATGAACCTCATCCTGGGCGACTGCGACGAGTTCCGACGCGTCAAGCCCAAGACGGCCAAGAGCGGGGAGCGCGAGGAGAAGAGGGTGCTGGGACTGGTGCTGGTCAGGGGAGAGCACCTCGTGTCCATGACGGTGGAGGGGCCGCCGTCCAGTGATGTGAGAGATGGTTGTTGTTTTTTGTTTGGCGTTCAAAGGGGACTTGAACAAGTCAAGAGACAAGTTGGCCTTTTAATGTTTGTGTGTCAATTTAACCCTTTCACCGCCAAAGTCGCATTTTAGCACCGCAATGATTTAACGCCTATGTCACTAAAAGGCATCAAATTGGGGTCTATTATCCAAATACCCTATTGTGTTAGTTTTGGGAAGTAAGGATATATACCTTATTTTATATCTGTCACAAAAGAATCCTCAATACTGCAGATGGATTTTGTTCTCTATCCAGGTAAATTTAACTCTCTCTTTACTATTGTACGCTATAGTGTACATGACGCGCACAAGCGTTCCATACTAGGCGGGTTTGCATCATTACATAAAAATTATTTTAAAAATAATGCTTAACCGCACAGTTTTGAAAATTTGCGGTATTGTTTATAATAATAAAAGCTAGCATATATGTTATAATTCCAAAGTAAAATTTTTATTATTAGCAGATTTAGAAAAAGCATAACAAAGAAGACGAAGAGAGGGGTAGTGACTCGTTTTCATTCATTGCGGTACTAAAAATAGACTGGAAGTTATTTCATTGGTTGAAAACTATTAAGGGACCGTAGAGGAACACTTCTATACCAGTTTGGGTTGCCAGGCTTCGCGGGGTTGTGAATTGTGAATGGTTAAACGCTATAGCGTACATTAGTATTGAACGGTTGTAAAGGGAAGCAATCGGCCAGTAAAGAGTGAGTTAATGGAAATTTTTGCTTGAAATATGGTTGGCGGTGAAAGGGTTAAACAATCACCATGAATTTCTTTCTGTTCAAAAGTCTCACATTGGAAATAAATCAACTTTAAAGTGCAACATTTTACGCCACATGGGTGTCGCCATGTTTTTTTTATGCCCCCTGAATATGACGTCACATACTTGGTTAACTAGTGCTTGGGATATAAGCCTAAAGGTATAAATATATAATAGGTACAGTGTGTGTACATGTGTTCATTACACACAGACGCAGTGATGCACCAAGGATAAAAAACTAAGGACAAATTGTCCTGAGAAGAAAAAATCAATAGGGACAATGTCCTGGCTCTTGCAGAAATCAACAGGACAAAGTCCGCCTGTTGTTAAATTTCAATAGGACATTTGTCCTGACAGGGAGAACACAATAGGACATTTTTAGTTTTAATTGGATTATGACCGGGGCCTTGGGACATCACTGACAGACAAACAGACAGACACACACACGTGGAGATTGGTGTTCTTTGCTAAGACCCAGCACCAGACTGGAACTCTGCCTCTGTTTCATACACTGAGATGCGAACACCAACCAACTTAAGATTATCGCCCTTGCCTGTCAGGAGGAATTTTAAGCTTTACGTCCTCCCGGCCGAAGCCATATGGGACATTACTTTTTACTTGTGGTTTTTAGGAAAATTGGCAGCGCCCAATAGGGGACCGAACCCCTGACCCTCAATTAAAAGTCTGATGCTCTACCGACTGAGCTAACCGGGCTACCAACCTGTCAGGAACTAGTGGAACCTCCCTTATAAGACCTTCAAAAATCATCCAAAATGAGGTCTTATAAGGGAGGTAATTTTAATACTCACAAAGAAGGGCAATGTTCACTCAGCAGAAGTGCAGTGTCTCCTCGGTTGGTTGCCTCCTGACGGCGGCCTAACATAGATTCGGCTCCCCTTGGACTGCTGGTCTCGGTTTCTGCGACTTGAACAAACCCGGGTGTAGCTGCGAATTGGGATTCGGAACGAGCGGCGTGGGAGCAACGCCACTGTACAGCCCAGAAGATGGGACAGCAAAAAAGAAAAAAAAAAAAAAAGAGAAGGCAATGTCTCAGAGAAGTAGGTCTTACGTGGGAGGGAGACTTATAATGGGAGGTCATATAATGGAGGTTCCACTGTATATTCTTCTTCATCAATCGCTCAGACAGGTAGTTATATATAATAATATAGCCACAGAAAATTATCTGCCCCTGACTCATCACTAGGTGGCATGGGCAGTTCGGGCGTAAAATTATTGCGCTTTCATGTCGGCGAAGTAGTATAAAGCCCCATTAAGAGCCTCTCATCCTTCCTTCTTTAGCTGCTCAGTCAGTGTGTTGCTGTTGAATGAAGTGAGCCTTTGTTCCTGATTTTGTTCCTAGTAGAGTGAGCGCAACATGAGAAGTCTTTCTACCAGAGACTGAGTCTGTAACGGTCACAACATAGCGCAATATTATATGGTGGCAGGGTGGGGGTCTATGGAGTACTAGAATTCTAAGGAACCCTCTAAAAAGAATGTGCAGGGGTCCCAGGGAATTGAGGGATGCACTAGAAAAATTCTTTTTTAGCATTCACAATGTTTTTGGGACCCTCTATCCCTCCTCTAGGACCCTTTATACTGTAAGTGAAGGAGTCCCTGGGACCCCTTGTTTTGCGGGACAATTGGGAGCCCTGTGTGGCCTCCTCAATCAAACCTTCAATCTGGCACTTTTCAATGTTTTTTTTTTCTTTTTACGCTGATCTTAACTAAAATAGAATTTTTATTTGCAGATGCAGGCCTATTTACAATACAGATCAACTTGCATTTTGATTTGTTTGTTTGGGGCGATTTATGCTTATTTCTGTATGCAGTATTTTTGTGTAGCAATAAAAGCTTTTTTTTTTCAAATATTTTTTTCCTTTCTCTCCACAGGAGGGCATTGCCCGTGTTCCACTAGGTGGGGCAGCAGGAGGCCCCGGTTTGGGTCGTGCTGCGGGTCGCGGGATGGGGGGACCCTCGGGGTCCGGGGGCCCTGGTCTGCAGGGCCCCGTGAGGGGGGTGGGGGGACCCTCCCAACAGATGATGGCCCCGGGCAGGGGGGCAACCATGTCTGCACCGCCACGGCCCAACATGCCTCGCATGCCCATGGGTGGAGGTAAGGAAAAACGGTGGTCGTGTGTGTGCAGTGATTGCTTTTAACTCATTCAAGTCGTTCCGGACATATATGTCCGGAATTAATAGATAGCTGTCAATTTGATGCATTTGCTTCAAGGGAAGTAAATCTGTGTGCACATACTTTGGTCACTTCTAAACTCGCTTCGCTCCCTTAGACCACAATTTTGCCTCTGACTTTGCTTTTTTGTAGTGGTTTGTTGTGGGGTAACCAAGCGGTGTAGAGTTTTTCTATATAAAGTCTATATATAAAAAAAAGTCTGATCTACTACCACTTCCCTATGTCTAAACCTGAAGTAAAAACCCGTAATCTTCCTTCATTTCTCCTTTTGTTTATTGATCATTGTATGATTTGTTTGTGTGTATGGCTGGAGAGATTTGTGAGGTTTTTGTATTAATTCAAAAAATTGTGATGCGAATGAAGGAAGAGTTAAGTTTAGTGCAATGCTGATAGCATGACCTGAAAAAGATACTGACCTGTCTGTCAATCCCTGTGCTCCCAGAGACTGAGTAGTGATTAATTTTTGCTAGGACTCAGACTTGTTTTTAGCAGAGGCTTTTGCTCACTTTCTCTTTTGTACGGCTTCCACTGGTTTCTGTTTCCCTGGGACCGGTCCTGGCACATCTTGTTGGTGGGGTAGTCATTGATGGGACTGGTTTTCGAAATTCATGGAGCGATCATTGATGTGTGTGTTTGAGAGAGAAAGAGTTGATAGGAACACCTGGCACAGTGCATAGACCAAGCTCTTCAAGTGCTTGACTATCTTCGATTGATTCTGACCGAGTTGCTTCACTTGAATTGACACGAAATAATCGCTTTGGAGATTTAGGGTACTGTTCACAAATATTTATTGAAAGATTTTTTATATGCTGCACTCTCTCCTTTTCCTCCCAATAAGTAACTCATTGTGCCCTGCACCTGGCAGAACAGTGGAGCTGTCAGCATCTGTGCCCATTAAATTGTTGGGCAAGCAGTATTGGTTTTACCATTCCTTTAGACGTGGCTGTACAGGCGTTTCTCAGATAAAGTTTTAAAAAAGTGTCAGCCTTTTTTTCTCCATTCAACTTGATTTTTTTTTAAATTCATGCTGTCTCAGTGTGAATACAGGCCCTGTTTTTTAACTCTCCTACTGCCTTGGGCGAACATGTGCACCATGATATTGCCAATACGTCACTGCCAGTGTCGTAGGTAAACATCTTCCACATGGTTGTCTATTTTTAAGGCTTATATAATTAATTTAACACATTTAGTAAAGTAGGTGATCACTTTGTGTTCTCCAGGGACGGTATTCATGTCGAGATAGCATGAGACTTAGCATGATGCTAACTTAGAAGCTCTTCCAAAAGTCCTATTAAATCCTATAGGACATTGGAAGAGCTTCTAAGTTAGCATCATGCTAAGTCTCATGCTATCTCGACATGAATACCGTCCCTGGGCCTGTATTCACATTCAGATAGTATGAGGCTTATCATGATATCTTAGAAGTCCTTCTAAAGTAGTAGGATTTAATAGGTCTTTAGGACTTCTAAGATATGATGATAAGTCTCATACTCTCTCAATGTGAATACAGGCCCCGATTGGCAGAGGTTACAAACAGAAAATACCAGGCGCTTGAAGAGTTGAACAACTTGTTGTTTGGGAAGGAAAGTGGGAGTGTGCAGCCCTGATGCTTGAGGTACGTAATCACATTTGTGTATCATGTTTTCCAGGTCCGCGGGGCCCACCGATGCACATGATGGGAGGACCGGCCGGCCGGGGGGGCCCCATGGGGCCCGGCATGATGGGAGGTGAGCTTCACCCGTTATCTCACCATATTTTTCGGACTATAAGAGCAGACCTGCCTACCCATACGATTTTTCCGTATTTTGTACAAGATTTTGAGAGCCGCAGTACGGTAAATGGAAAATTAATATGGCAAAAATTTGAACTTAAGGTCTCTAAGGTCGGTCAAAATCGAGTCTGTTTTTCGTCATTTCGCATGGCGGTTAATGTTCCGTTTTGGGGTTTTCGGAATTTTGAGAAAAAGTACGGAATTTTATTTCGTGGAGTACCTAAAAAAAGAAATTGGGGGTAGGCAGGTCTGTAAAAGGCACCTCTTATAAGCAGGCATCGGAATAGTCTAAAGTCCAGTCCTCTGAAAACTGCGGTACAAGGGCCATCAAGGCCCCAGACTGTAGAGGGACAACACTGAAATCAGTTCCCAATATAACCAAAAAGGTTTAAAAAAGAGAAAAAAAAAAAAAAAAAAAAAAGAAAAAATGCAGAAAAAAAAAAAAAAAATAATATTGGAGAAATCACTTTAAAAAATGCTATTTAACAGAAAAGAAAACACTCCATAAAAAGGCAAAACCTCTGACAGTTAGAAGCCAATCCTCTGTCAGAAATTCTTAATCCTCTGACAATTCTGATGCTTGTATAACTTAGGCGCACCCCCCAAAAATTTATAAAATACAGTGGAACCTCCCTTATAAGACCTTCAAAAATCATCCAAAGTGAGGTCTTATAATGGAGGTCAGGTAATTTTGATACTTACAAAGAAGGGCAATGTCTCACAGAAGTAGGTCTTATATGGGAGGGAGTCTTATAATGGGAGGTCTTACTAAGGGAGGTTCCACTGTAACTATATTTCAAATTCATATTGTAAAATGTGTGAAGTATGTGCCAAATAGTGCGTAGAATAAATTGATATGTACAGTGGAACCTCCCATATAAGACCTCATTATAAGACTCCCTCCCTACATAAGACCTACTTCTCTGAGACATTGCCCTTCTTTGTAAGTATTAAAATAAAAATACCTCCCTTATAAGACCTCATTTTGGATGATTTTTGAAGGTCTTATAAGGGAGGTTCCACTGTATCCATCACAAGTTGAATGCATTCAGTGTTCCGTTGTTTATTTATTAGGATTCCACTCTTATTATTATTATATTAACTAATTTTTGTTCTTAACCTTTACCGGATCATGCTTTTGACTACACAGACACAATGGCGGGGGTCTTCCACGACCCCCTACTCAGCAAAGAGCGAATTCTTAGGTGTTTATCCCTGTCCGGATGGCGTGGGGTCTCCCACGACCCCTACTTGTCAATGAGTCACCATGTGTTTATCCCTGTCCGGATGGCGGGGGTCTCCCCACGACCCCTACTCAATTGCACTGCAGTGCTCTTTAAAGTAGGGGTCGTGTGAGACCCCCGTCATCCGGACAGGTATATCAAAATTACGCGTCATATTACGTCAATTTATATTTTATACACATTAATGAAATTGAACACACTTAAAGCCATTTACCTTTTTGACAAAGTCATGAAATTTCATGAAGATTGCTTAAATAGTTTTAGAGATATAACATGTTTTGTGTGTCAAGGGGTCGTGGGCGACCCCAGAAGTCCGGTAAAGGTTAAGGTAGATCACTGTTAAAGATTGCACTATTGATTTGAACATGTGATGTAAATATCCTTTCGAAATGTTTATTTTCAAGTCATATATTTTCTACTTAGTGAGTGCATGTATCGCACAAAAAACGTATATTCAAAAACTTGCGACCTTTTTTAACCCTCTCACTCTGATCAATCGAACCGAGAATCGATCCTATTGCATAAGAGAGGGGGAGTAATTCGTTCACAGACTATTGGGTGCTTTCCCTTGCTGTAAAGACCAAAAAACCGACCCGGGAGTGTCAGAAACAGGAAGAACTAACTTAGTATATTGCATTGTGGGTAGGGAGAAAGTGAAAGTGAACCTACTAGACCTGGCGTTCAGCGGCGGCTATCGGGGGTTACGGGATTCTGATAATCCATTTTGGACAGGTCCTGGAGACTGTGGGGATCACAGGGTTAAGGTGGGCTTATAATAAATGTCTAAAATTGTAAGAAAACTGTCGTAGTTAACTCATGACTTCTTAAAAAAAAACAAAAAAACAATTGTTTTATCTTGTGTCAGTCAGCCCATTCTAATGTTAGTGGACAAAGTGAAGGGCGGGAAAAACCCACACCATAACCTATTTACTGGATTTTCTTGCCAAGGAAAAGGTGGTGACAGTGTTTATTTATTTATTTTTTTTTACAACAAAAGAAAGCTTTTCAAACCTGTACAGTGTGCAGATATCTTCATGGGTGCTCCTGGGAAATTTTCAACTTAGACTTTAAAGATCCACCAGATCACGTGTAAAAAATCACGGGTTTCACGTGTTTTTTTTCCTCTTATAGCTGGAAAGAAATCTTGTTTTGACCAGGTCTCGACTCCCATACAAATGCCCCAAAATTCAAACCGAAACATTTTAAAGAGCAGCCTCAATTTCAAGTTGGGGACATTTGTATGTGGGTCACAGCAACCCAGAAAAAAACCAAGGGACTTAATCGGTGGTGCGTCAGTGTATCTTTAAAGAATCCTAAAAATGTAAAGTGTCCTGGTAAAGGCATGTAAATATTTATCTGTATTCATTTGTTTTATATTCTACATCAGAGAAACCAACAAAACGTTTATAAATAGGAAATTTGTTGCTTCTCAAATTCTCATAATCCGACGATGCCGGCTCCAGGCAATAAAAAAAAATCCTGCCTTTCAGGACATCCTGAAAGCAGGAGCAGGAGCATCCATGTGATGTATCTTGATAGGGCATTTGCCACGAGAGTTCGAACTCTATACAAGACTACTAACTTGCCCGAGCTCGTTCTGCCCGAGTTGCGTTGACCTTTCTAATTCAGCTCTAAATTCAACTGACATTCAAGGTCGCTGGCATGCAGCAAATGCCCTATTGAAACTTAAATTATCTGCTCTTTTATGTATTTTTTTTCAAATATTTTTTTTGTTTAATTGCAGGACCAGGAATGAGAGGGCCTCCCATGTAAAGATCAAGTTCATCGCAATTTTGTCATTTGTTCATATTGTTGTGATCAAGTTTTATTTGCTTGTTTTGTTATAGGGAGGGGCAGGGGCAATAAACGTTGAAAATGATTTGAACCATCTTATTAAATGTTGCTTGAATATTTGGGAGCATCTTGGAGAATCTGAATGTCCAGTTGAACTGAATATCTAGTGACATTTTCAATATTCTTTTAACTTATTATTACAGACAAAAGGTGGGAAACGAAATTGCCTTAAACTTTAGGCAGAAGGAATACTGAATTTGATCTTGTTGGGAAATGTTATACAGGAAAATGTCGTACGTTTTCTTTGAAAATAAACAATGTAAAAAGTGGTATTTTTGCCTTTGCTTTTACAAGCTGTATGAAGAAGGTAATATGTTGTGAGAGAAAATGTATGCATATTACATGTATAAAATGGATGCACCCCTTTTCACAAGCGCAGGGAAATATCCAAGCAATGCACAAATAATGGGCAACTTATAATTATGACGATAATTTGACCGCCAGGGGGCAGTCAAACCAGTAGGGGCTTAGCGCGTGATATTCTTAGTTGGGCGTAGCGAGAGAGGGAGATGACCCCGCCCCCTCTCTCACTACACCCAACTAAGAATATCACGCACTAAGCCCCTACCGGTTTGACTGCCCCCTGGCGTCATATTATCGTCCTAAGTTGGCCATTATGTTGACCAAATCTCTCTCTTACTCATATACACTCGCAAAAATTAGCCGACATACAATCACACACCAGGCATGAGAATTGTCAGGGGATTTGATGTGGCAGAGGCTATCCCTTTATTTCTGAGGGCAATCGTGAATGTCATACTGATGCCATTTTGGTCGGTTTTGGTTGGAACTGCTTTCACAGTTGGCCCTCTTCTATGTAAGGCCTTAACCCTTTCAACGCTAGCCATTCCTCAGCCAAAATTTACCATTTAACTTACCGGGGTAGAGAAAAGATTGTGTCTGCAATATTGGGGATATGCATAAAATATGGCCTGTCCTTACATCCCAACATTAAAGGTGGGACTCCTGACGGATGAGTTTTTGCAAGAAACACGTCGAGATCACCAGAAAGACAGCCTTTTCAAGGATCGGAAACACTCACTTTGCTCTGGTTTTCTTATAAATTAAACCGTCAAAACGGCGATTCCTCCTTGGCGGAGATGCCGGAGAGAGTAACCATTTTGGATGGGGTGGGTGGAGGTCAATCATTGTGGTTGAAGCGTTTTCTTTTTTGATGTGCAGTAAAAAAAAAAAAGGAGCTATTTCCTTTGTTGTGAGCGAAACTCCTTTAGGTAAACAGTATAAAATTTAAAAAATAAAAAATAAGGCTTGTATTGCGAAAACTTCGTGCAAAACGATTTGGTTTAGACACAGGCGGCCATTAAAAAAGAGACGGCAAACGCCTTCTCTTTGGGTGAAATAATTTGACTTCCAGCACCTCCACCAAGGAGGAATCGCCAATTTGACGGCTTGATTTCTGGGAAACCAGAGCAAAGTGAGTGTTGCGATCTCTGTAAAGGGTGTTTTTCTGGTGATCTCGACGTGTTTCTTACAAAAACTCATACATCAGGGTGCCCCTTTAAGAACATAAGGTCATTGGTCAGCAGACCCTCATTTGATGCCCTTTTAGTGACATGGGTGTTAAACCATTGTGGTGCCAAGAGGTGACAGTGCCCCTTTTTCAGAGGATTGGGCCTTTGGCAATTCTGATGCCTGCATGCGCGCACACACACATGTACTAACATGAAACTCAAATTGCACGCTGGTAACTGCACAAATGTTTTCTTTTTTTCTTAATGTAGTTTTTCCCCAACACACAATGTCAAACCTACAGCAGCACATCATCCTCGTATCACTGGTCATTTAATGCGATTGTGGCCTTGCCAAGCAGGTCGCATCAAAAAGCAAGACCAGAAACCACAAAATGATATTCACTTACTGTACATGTCCTATTAAACAAAACGACAAATTATCCTCTGAAGTAGGAGTGTGGCTACCCACGGGGCGGGGTCAGGGCTCCCAATCGTCCTGTAAAACAAGGGGTCCCAGGAACTACACTTACAGTATAGAGGGTCCTAGAGGTGGGATCGAGGGTCCCAGTGGCATTGCGAATGCTAAAAAATAATTTTTCTAGTGCATCCCTGGGACCCCCTGCCACATTCTTTTAGAGGGTCCTTTAGAATTTTTAGTGCTTCATAGACCCCCAAATGCGGGTCCCTGGGGGTAATCAAAAACGGTCACACAACACATAATGTTCTCATCCCTAGCTGGTGCATTTGTATCATGGTGCATTTGTACCATAGTGTTCAAGTGGCTTGGCTGTTGGGATGATCCCTGGAGTCTTTTAGCCAGAGCTACGAAAACACAGACCTGCCTACCCCCAATTTCTTTTTTTAGGTACTCCACAAAATAAAATTCCGTATTTTGCAAGGAGACCCAAAACGGAACATTACAGAACATTAAATCGCCATGCAAATGACGAAAAACTCAAAGATTTTGACCGATTCTAGA
>CM065695.1:14069252-14071136 GCA_017654935.2 Phymorhynchus buccinoides | reverse complement strand
GTGTGTTGTGTGTCTGCTGTGTGTGTCTGTTTGGTGTTGTCGGTGTGATTGTGTGTGTGTTACTGTTTTTGTGTGTGTCGTGTGTCCGTCGTGTGTGTGTGTGTGTGTGTGTGTCTTGGTGTGGGTGTGGTGTGCGATCTGTGTGTGTGGTGCCTTGTGTGTGTGGGTGTGTGTGTGTTGTGTGTATGGGTGTGTGTGTGTGTTGTGTGTGTGTGTGTGTGTGGTGTGTGTGTCTGTGTTGTGTTTGTGTTAGTTGTGCTGTGTGTGTGTGTGTGTGGTCGTGTCGTGTGTGTGTGGGGTGTGTGTGGTGTGGGTGTGTCTCTCGTGTCTTACTGTGTTGTGTGTGTGTGTGTTGTGTGTGTGTGGGTGTGTGGTGTGTGTGTGGTCAGTTGTGTGTCTGTGTGTGTGTGTGGACGTGTGTGTGTGTGTGTGATTGTGTCTGTGTGTGTGTGCAGTTTGTGTGTGGTTGTGTGTGTGTGTGTGTGTGTGTGTGTGTGTGTGTCGTGTTGTGTGTGTGTGTGTGTGTGTGGTGTGTGTTGTGTGTGTGTTGTGTGGTGTGTGTGTGTGTGTGTGTGTGTGTGTGTGTGTGTGTGTTGTGTGTGTGTGTGTGTGGTGTGTTTTTGCTGTGTGCTGGTGTGTGGTGTGTGTTGTGTTGCGTTGTGTGTGTGTGTGTGTGTGTGGTGTGTGTTGTTGTGTGTGTGTGTGTGTGTGTGTGTGTTGTGGTGTGTTGTGTGGGTATGTGTGTGTGCGTGTGGTGTGTGTGTGTGTGGTGTGTGTGTGTGTGTGTGTGTGTGTGTGTGTGTGTGGTGTGAGAGAGAGAGAGAGAGGGGGAGAGAGGAGAGAGAGAGAGAGAGAAACTTGGAAACTTGATAAACTTGAAAAACTTAACTTTGTTTTTCAAGGACAAAGGATTTAGGCAAGCGCTTAGTGTTCCAATCTATGTCCTTCTAGGTACATATACGAACATTTAGAATACAATATGGTTAAGGCATATGATATTTACACATACTGATTTTGAACCATTAAGGTTAGCACCCTTTGTACATATACGAAAATAGTAATACAAAACACGGCAAGGCTAAAATTACACATACATAATGAACATAAAGGTGAGTAGCAAAAGCAGGTATTGTGAAACAGACAGGTTGAAATACAGAATTTATAGAGAATGACATCCCACATACGCACAGGTTATATAATTGTAATACTGGTGCAGGCAGACATGACGTGTAACCTACACGCACAGAGAGAGAGAGAGAGATCGCTGAGGGAGATTGCGTGAGAGGAGAGAACGAGAGATGCTGTACGGGACAGAGGATAACTATGAAGCATTCGAGGGCCTCGCCAGGGATGAGTTAGAACGAAGAGGAGGAGAGTACCGGAGGGTGAGACGAAGTGAGACAGGGGGGAGAAGAGAGAGCAACGACGCAGGATGCTTCGACGAGATCGACAGGGAGGCGTGACGAATTTGAGAGAAGAGATCGCGACGAGACGGGTGGGAGAGAGGATTGGAGAAGTGAGCCAGTGATTTGAGAGAAGAGAGGACGGAGGAGAGGGGAGGAGAGACGATGGGGATGAGAGATTAGTGAGATAGAGATGACTAAAGAGCGAGAGTTTCGAGAGTTGAGAGAGAGAGAGATGAGAGAGAGAAGAGAGAGAGAGAGAGAGAGAGAGAGAGAGAGAGAGAGAGAGAGATAGCGAGCGAACGAACGAACGAACGAAATGTTATTTATTCAGGGTAATGAGATAAGCTAATTAGCTGTACAATGCTTTTTTTCACTCAGCCCTGGGGCAAATAGAGAAGAGAAGAGAAGAGAAGAGGAGAGAGAGACGAGAGAGTGAGAGAGAGAGAGAGAGGAAGAGATGTGAGAGATGAGAAGAGAT
>CM065695.1:14049252-14051752 GCA_017654935.2 Phymorhynchus buccinoides | reverse complement strand
GCTTCTTACCCACCCATGGGCTTTTTACCCCGTCCTCACCTACACACGCCACACTCGCGCACGTAGACACACACGCACATGCGCGCACGCTATCCTTCTTGTTATCCTTAGGCCGGGTTCACATTAGACGCGTAAGTTCCGTACGGAAAAAACCCTAAATAAGCGGAATAAGAAAGAAGGATCAAAGTTTACGCATATAGGGGAAATTCGGACACGTGCGCAAATCTTTTCCCTTCTTAGTTTCACTTATTTATGGATTGCGCACGGGTTTCCGCATGGAATATCCGCTTATGTGTGTACAAGGCCTTAGTAGGCAGCCAACTTTATCACGTTGAAGATTCTGCTGCCCTTTTCTCTCTGCGCGTATTAGAATGTACATGTTTAACTGTTTTGTGGTTGTTGTTGTTGTTGTTGTTATTGTTCGTTTCTGTGTTTGTTTATGCCTCTACCACTGTGTCTCTTTAATTTAATTTTATATTTTATTGTATTGTATTGTATTGTATTGTATTGTATTGTATTTATTTATTTTATTTCTTCTTCTGTTCTTTTTGTCAGATACAATGTTCGGAAATGGTCAAACTAGCTCGCCGATTTCACCGCCAGGTGGCGACCAACTCTGATAGGGGCTTATCTCGTGATATCCTTAGTTGGGAATAAAGAGAGAGAGAGGGGGGGGCTCCTTTCCCCCCCTTCCCCCCTCCCCCCCCCCCCCTCTCTCTCTCTCTCTCTCTCTCTCTCTCTACCTCCAACTAAGGATATCACTATAGGGTTAGACCCTATTGAGTTCCCCCCCCCCACCTATGTTTCCAGTTGAAACTCTAATTGGACTTTCCCCCGGGGAAACTCCAATCCCACCTAAATTGGACTTTCCCCTTGGGGAATTTAAAATCCCCCCAGGCTGGAGAATCACCCGTGACATATCAGTGCCGAGCTGATGAGACTCCCTAGAGTCGAAACAGCTGTCCTCGGCTGGGTTCTGCCATTGCCTCCCTAAATAAGGAGGAGAAACTAAGCTAGCACTCTTTATGTTTTTTTAGAACATAGATCAAGATACCAAGTTAGCATATAACTGGTTTTGGGTTTAAATGTTCGTTTATTCAAAGACATAGGGACAAAAAAAAGTTTTATAAACAATTTTCCTATATAGGTTTCTGAATGTGTAAAAACTTGTCTGTGGGACATTTTCTAAACCGCGTCTAACCCCGACCACCACAGATAGGCCTGACGACCATGTCAGAGCCAAGCGTGTGCGGCATCTACCTGACGGTGCGCTACTCCCTGCTGTACGTGTCTCTGCTGAGCGTGCTGCTCATCACGCTGGACAGGTGCTGGTCAGTGCGATGGCCCTTCTCCTACCGCACGCGCCACACCCGACGACTGGCCGCCTACGTTATTGCCGCCCTGTGGACTCTGAGGTATGACGTAGGCTACTATGTGAAAGGTATTTTGACGTTAGCGTGATAATGTGTCATAATCTCTCTTATATAAAATCTTTTTTTATTTTTATCGCTAGTCACATGTATTGCTAAAGGTTCGGGACTTTCCCGGTGTTGCCCCGCCTCCGGGCATTGCCTCCAGGATAGTCGTTCCCACCATCTTTATATCTACTAATGTCCCGTATGTGTCTATTTCAGACGTTAAATAAAGACCCACCAGATAACGTGTCAAAATCACGGGTTTCACGTGTTTTCCCTCTTATAACTGGAAATAAATCTTGTTTTGACCAAGTCTGGCTCCCATATAAATGGCCCCAAATTCAAACGGCACATCAGTTTAAAGAGCAGCCTCGATTTGAATATGGGGAAATTTGTATGTGGGTCACAGCAACCCAGAAAAAACCCAAGGGACTTAATCGCGGTGCGTCACTGGGTCTTTAAACAGATTTTCTCTATCGCTAGTCCCCAGATACGCGAAAAACGTGGTAGGGACTATAAACTCCCATGAGAAGAAGAAGAAGAAGAAGAAGAAGAAGAAGAACGTAGCGTGAGCGTGTTGTGAAAGGCACGGCTAATAATATAGCACTGAGCAGAGAGGTTTATTTCAGTCAAAACACTAAAGCTGACGATACGAACCGTTAATACCGAAAATACCGGTTTGAGTTGAAAACGGTACGGTACGTACGGTACGTACTGCGGGTAGGTAAGGGAGATAAGCGTTGGTAACCAAACAAAATGGCGGAAGAAGACTTCACAGTTTTGTCAAAATCGATAAAGGAAAATCTGGACTATGGAGATTCTTTGGCCTTAAAAAAAAGAAAGAGCGATGATGATGAGCAGGAATTAGTTTATAGTGGAGACGCCTTGTCCAGGGTACATCCCCACTCTCTCGGCCAAAGGGATTTGAGGACGAGAGTTGGCGTTGGGGAAGGTCCCCAAAGGCCAAACCAATCCATTTGGCTGCAGCACCAGAGCCGGTGCAAGGGCCCCCCTCGTTCGAGAGTCATAGTCTTCCACGAAAGACTAAACTGTAGCGTGATATTCCAATACCGTAGAATATGTAT
>CM065695.1:14029252-14044252 GCA_017654935.2 Phymorhynchus buccinoides | reverse complement strand
TTTTGGAATACTAACCCTATCCTTAACCCTAGGCCATTATCTAATAGGACCCCCCCCCCTCCCCCTATGTACTGCAGTACACGGCGCCATTTGTCACAGTCGTGGTTCATTGCGTTTTCCCGTCTTATGGGGGGGGGGGGGGGGGGGGGGATAGGGTTAGGCTTAGGGCTAGGGTTAGTATTCCAAAAAGGTTATTAGCTAAAAAGGTTAATAAAATACAGCTTTATGTTTGGTAAGAAAGGCAAAAACGGAAAATTGCAATTAACCGAGAAATGCAGGGGGGGGCACATCTTTTCCAAAAAATCAAATTCAATGTTATTGTCATCGAGGTAAAATTGTCTTGCTTATTTTGTCCATCTCCATCTCGGATGGTGACGAGATTAGCGTCCAATCGGTCAGAGACCATTATGGACTGTATTCCTTTCTATCTCGTTTTGCTTTGCTTTGATATACACTGTACCCTGTGTCGCTTCGTCTCGTCTTGTTTTGTTCAGTGTGATAATTATTCAATCTCTAGAACGCCCTTGGATCCACCAGATCACGTGTCAAAATCTTGTTTTGACCAGGTTTGACTCCCATACAAATGCCCCCAAATTCAAACCGAAGCATCATTTTAAAGAGCAGCCTCAATTTGAAGTTGGGGACATTTGTATAAATTATGTGGGTCACAGCTACCCAGAAAAAAACCAAGGGACTTAATCTTGGTGGATCAGTGTGTCTTTAAAGATCCACCAGATCACGTGTCAAAATAACGGGTTCCACGTGTTTTCCCTCTTATAGCTGGTAAGAAATCTTGTTTTGCCCAGGTTTGACTCCCATACAAATGCCCCAAAATTTAAACCGAAACATCATTTTAAAGAGCAGCCTCAATTTCAAGTTGGGGACATTTGTATGTGGGTCACAGCTACCCAGAAAAAAACCAAGGGACTTAATCGTGGTGGGTCAGTGTATCTTTAAGGCTGTGTCAGACCAATGGAACATAATAGGCTAGAGAACACCAACAAGGCTTCGTCAAAATGTTGTTATGCTCTGCATAGTTATGCGGGGATTGTCTTTAGCCATGACAAGCTCCTCTCTCTCTATCTCTCTCTCTCTCTCTCTCTCTCTCTCTCTCTCTCTCTCTCTCTCTCTCTCTCTCTCTCTCTCTCTCTCTCTCTCTCTCTCTCTCTCTCTCTCTCTCTCTCTCTCTCTCTCTCTCTCTCCCTCTCTCTCTCTCTCTCTCTCTCTCCCCCCCTCTCTCTCCCCCTCTCTCATTTTCACACCTGCCTTTCTTACCAAACATAAAGCTGTATCTTATCAACGTTTTGAGCTAATTAGCTTTGTTGAATAATTAATCGCAGTCATAATAAAGGCCATTATCTAATACGACCCCCCTCCCTATGTAGTGCAGTACACACAACAGCCACGGAGTATTTGTCACAGTCCAGGTTCATTGCGTTTTTCCGTCTTGCCTTTATCTTCTACTATTATTGAATGCATGTGTTTGATTATGTAAATGGATGAAAATCACCGTTAAATATAGCAAACGATAGAGGATGAAGTACTCAATCTGCAGTAAGAAAGGCAAGACAGCAAACCTTGAAAGAACCGAGAAATGGAGGAGGGTGGGGCGCATCTTTGCCTTTGTCACAGCTCTTAGTAGGCTATACCCTATTTAGTTCAGAAGGAAACAGTGAAAAGAAACTCTACGGAGAGCCGGACAACAGAGGGTCCCACCCCAATCAAGCGTTCCCACCCTGAACTCCTTAGGCTCATGACTTTGGGTGCCCCTCTGCTGTTACCACCCCACCCCCCACCCCGAAAAACACTGCTCCTGTCGGGACTTGAACCGGCACCCAAGTGCTGTCCAAGGTCGATGTTGCTTAACTTCAGGGGCGGATCAAGTCATTTAGAGGTGGGGGGTCAAGTTTTTTACCTGCGCCCCCTGAAGCTGAAGCATTTTTTCATATCTGAAGAACCAAAGTCGTCCTCTCCTGACATGATGACAAGAAAAGAGACCAAAGATACGAAAAGACATCGGAAGACACCGGAACACACCGAAAGATACCGAAAGACAGCGGTATTTTGAGCGTGCCTTTATCAATTTTGTCCGATTTGTTTTTCAAACGTTTTTGGGTTTTTTTTAACCGAGGGGGGGGGGGGGGGGAGTCAAATGACCCCCCTTACCCCCCCCCCCCCTAGATCCGCCTCTGAACTTGGTAGACTTATGCAATGTGCTATGGATCCTGGGTCTCTAGATGGCCTAAAAAGTTTTGTATCTAGATTTTTTAAGCGGTTATATCTTCATATTGATCAAGTTAACAGAGGTGATCCCTTGCCATAATATTTCTTAAACGTCATACTACAATGAACCTCCCTTAGGCCTATAAGACCTTCCAAAATGAAATCTTATGAGGGAGAGGTCTCATAAGGGAGGTAATTTTAATACTGGCAAAGAAGGGCAATGTCTCAGAGAAGTAGGTCTTATGTGGGAGGGAGTCTTATAATGGGAGGTCTTATAAGGGAGGTTCCACTGTGCCAATACTACTTAGAATATCTAGCCACCAAAAAAAGGAATGGATGACACGAACTCACAAAGCATGCATCCGGTGCGCCAATGGCAGTCTACACGAAGACTTTGGGCGAGGGGCAGGATAAACATCCCCAATCAGAAGAAGAAGAAGAAGAAGAAGAAGAAAGAAAAATCCCCTTTCTAGGCCATTTAACCCTTTTACCGCCAATGTTCGCATTTTTGCACCACAATGGCTTAACACCTAGGGGAAGACGGGGTAAAAAGCGCATGGGCGGGTAAGAAGCCCACCCCAATTATCTCATGAAATGAAGCAAATTTCAGTCTCATTTTGCCCATCGTTAATGTGTAGCATTCGTTCATGGGCAAATTTGACTGAAATTTTCTTTATTTCATGAGATAATTGGGGTGGGCTTCTTAATGCGCTTTTTACCCCGTCTTCCCCTATGTCACTAAAAAGCATCATATCAGGGCCTGCTATGAGAAGACCCTATTTTCGTAATTTTGGGAGGTAAGGATAGACCTAATGTTATGTATGCCACAGAGGGATTCGCAATATTACAGATTTTTTTCTCTCTCTACCCATGTTAAGTTTAATGGTACTTTGGGGCTGAAAAATGGCTGGCGGCGAAAGGGTTAAAGACGGTTTCCTTCTGTAATTTGTTGATTTGCTTAAAATCAGTGAGAATATTTTGTTTGTGTGTACATTGTTATTAATCTGAATCTCTCTCCCCCCCCTCTCTCTCTCTCTCTCTCTCTTTGTCTCTCTCTCCCTCTCTCTCTCTCTCTCCCCCCCCCCACCACCCCATACCCCGTCTTTCTCTTTTCTTCCAAAACAACTAGCCGACATCCACACCCCTACCCCGACCGCCCCCTCCAGCCCCTTACTCCCCATCCGCTCCTCCGCCTCCTCCCCTCGCTTATCCACCACAACCTCCCCCTCCCACCTTCACCACAGCTCCACCCCCCAGCTCTACAACTCCCTGCACCCGGACCAGGCCTCCCCCCTCATCTCCCTCTCCCACTCCCCTTCCTGCTTCTCCTCCGCCTCCTCCACCACCGCCTTCCCCTTCCCCCCGTCCTCCCCCGGCATGGGCAGGCGTCACAGCTCCGCCCTGGTCAGCCTGGTTCCCTGGCAGCAGGAGTCGGAGGAGGTGAAGAGGGAGGTGCTCAGCCAGCAGCAGAGGAGGATCTCCCTGCCGGACTGGGCCCTGAGGGGGGAGTGGGCGCCCTCCTCGCCCGGCAACACCTCTAGCCGATGTCGGTGAGTTTGTAGGGGGTGGGGGGAGGGGGAGAGGGGGGTCCAGAGTCAGCAGCAGAGGAGGATCTCCCTGCCGGACTGGGCCCTGAGGGGGGAGTGGGCGCCCTCCTCGCCCGGCAACACCTCTAGCCGATGTCGGTGAGTTTGTAGGGGGTGGGGGGAGGGGGAGGGGGAGGGGGAGAGGGGGGTCCAGAGTCAGCAGCAGAGGAGGATGTCCCTGCCGGACTGAGGTGTTGAGGGGGGAGTGGGCGCCTTCCTCGCCCGGTAACACCTCTAGCCGATGTCGGTGAGTTTGTAGGGAGTGTCAGAGTCAGCAGCAGAGGAGGATGTCCCTGCCGGACTGAGGTGTTGAGGGGGGAGTGGGCGCCTTCCTCGCCTAGTAACACTTCTAGCCGATGTCGGTGAGTTTGTATGGAGTGGGGGGGGGGGGGGAGGGGGAGAGGGGGGGTCCAGAGTCAGCTGCAGAGGAGGATGTCCCTGCCGGACTGAGGTGTTGAGGGGGGAGTGGGCGCCTTCCTCGCCTAGTAACACTTCTAGCCGATGTCGGTGAGTTTGTTGGGGGTGGGGGGGGAGGGAGTGACACAGAGAGAGAGCGAGAGAGAGAGAGAGAGAGAGAGAGAGAGAGAGAGAGAGAGAGAGAGAGAGAGAGAGAGAGAGAGAGAGAGAGAGAGAGAGAGACTGGGCCCTGAAGGGGGAGTGGGCAGTGGGCGCCTTCCTCGCCCAGCAACACATCTAGCCGATGTCGGTGAGTTTGTGGAGAGAGAGAGAGAGAGAGAGACACACACACAGAGAGAGAGAGAGAGAGAGAGAGAGAGAGAGAGAGAGAGAGAGAGAGAGAGAGAGAGAGAGAGAGAAAGAGAGACTGGGCTTTGAGGGGGGGAGCCTTCCTCGCCCAGTAACACTTCTAGCCGATGTCGGTGAGTTTGTATGGAGAGGGGAGAGAGACACTGACACTGACACTGAAACTGGTTTATTGTCATTGCCACCGGGAGGGATCTATTGACAATGGGGGTGGTGGTGGTAACAGTGTTTCATTAATTAGAACAATAAATCATATCAAAAACAAGGGGGAAAAGAAATACATTCAAAATAATTTATACAAAAATCCGTTTGCCATTAGATCCTTGAGCAAACGCGAAAGGGAATCAGATTATAATTAATAAACAAAACATATAATGACATAAAAAGAAATTAGCTCGCGACCATCTGCACTAGGCAAGTAATAATATACATGAGCATTCCATCACACGACATACATGGATTTAAACACCCGACTAGGGGAGAGAGAGACAGAGAGTGAGAGAGAGAGAGAGAGAGAGAGAGAGAGAGAGAGAGAGAGAGAGAGAGAGAGAGAGAGAGAGAGAGAGAGAGAGAGAGAGAGAGAGAGAGAGAGAGAAGAGAGAGAGAGAGAGAGAGAGAGAGAGAGAGAGAGAGAGAGAGAGAGAGAGAGAGAGAGAGAGAGAGAGACAGAGAGAGAGAGAGAGAGAGAGAGAGAGAAGAGAGAGAGAGAGAGAGAGAGAGAGAGAGAGAGAGAGAGAGAGAGACAGAGACAGAGACAGAGACAGAGAGACAGATAGAGGGAGGTTCAGAGGAGGATTTCCCTGCCGGACTGGGGTGTTGAGGGGGGGAGGGCGCCTTCCTCGCCTAGTAACACCTCCTAGCCGATATCGGTGAGTTTGTAGGGGGTGGGGGGAGGAGAGGGAGAGAGGGGGAACGAGAGACAGAGAGAGAGAGACAGAGAGAGAGAGAGAGACAGACAGACAGAGAGAGAGTGAGAGAACTCTGAACACTGAACACTGAAAAACTTTATTTAACAATGATGAAAATTTTAGGGGTGTTTTTTAGAGCGAGAGAGAGAGAGAGAAAGAACACTGGAACACTGGATTTTTAATCTGAGGCCTCCGGCCTATCCACATGGGAACATATACAATCAACCACACAACATTCGATCAAGCTAATAACTCAAAAACAACTTTAACCAAATTACATTGATTCTTCTCTTAGACAAAGTGCATAGTGAACGAACATAGCCACATCTCTTGTTATATATTTGTTCTCATTTTGCAGAAGAAACTTTAGAAGAGAGAGAGAGAGAGAGAGAGAGAGAGAGAGAGAGAGAGAGAGAGAGAGAGAGAGAGAGAGAGAGAGAGAGAGAGAGAGAGAGAGAGAGAGAGAGAGAGAGAGAGAGAGAGAGAGAGAGCGAGCATGAGTACTTTAATAATTATGTGAGCCTTCCTTAAAAACAACAACAACAACAACAACAACAACACGTCTTTTCCGAAAAGCTTACCACTGATTTACGCCTTTTTTCTCTCTCTTTTTTCTGTGTTATAGACGGCTTGATATAAAAACAAGCATCTTAAGAACATTATCTTTCTTTCCATCTTATCCTTCTGAACTACTTCATCTGTACAAACCAGAGTGGCACAGAGGTATCGCGTTCGCCTCGTGTCAAGTAAACCCGAGTTCGAACCTGGCTACAGGGGATTTTTTCCTCTCACTTTACACTAGGCCTTACGATCTGAACGTGGAGTCTTACGGATGAGACGATCATAAACCGAGGTACCGTGTGCCCATGCACTTAGCACACGTTAAACCCAGTGGCAACGAAACAGTTGTCATCTGGTCAACATTTCCGTCCTCATCAGTCACAAAAATCGCATGCCAAAAAAAAAAAAATAATTAGGGTGGCGCGCCTCTGGCTGTGACGCGCTCTCCAGGTGGGAGCAACCCGAATTTCACAAAGAAAGTACCTAATACCTAATACCATCACGCTCTCTTCGCTCCTCTTCTGACAGTGGGATCTTCATCATTCCCAAATTTAGAACAAAACAATGGGGAGAACGACCGTTTTCCTTTCAAGGACTTTTTGTTATCTGGAACTTTTTGTTCAATCCGTCATGCTCCCACAATCTCAGAATTGTTCTTCTTCTTCTTCTTCTGCGTTCCCAGGCCATATGGCCATAATGGGTAAGGTACGTACGTGTCCGGTTGTCAGTTTTCACTGGTCTCCCCCCGCTGCGTACACATTCCGATTTCGGAGGAGCTCAATGGAGAAAAAAATATTTGTAAGATTCTTTTTTAAAAAAAGGCAGGAGAATGGGCCAATAAGTCAGAAAGATAGTAAATGATAGAAAACAAAGGGAAAAGGCAGAGTCAAAGAGAGTGACAGATTAGAGAAAGTTACAAGCACAGGACTTCCAGAAGGTGGGGGAACTATTATACAAAAGACCCCCCGGTATCCCGACGGGGGGGTCTCAGAATTCAAATTATCTTTAAAAACAACAACAACAACAACAACAACAACACGTCTTTTCCGAAAAGCTTACCACAACTACTTTCCAGTCTAACTGATCCGAATACTGTGGTTGTTGTCTTGGGACTTTATGTCCCTTCCACGCACTTGCGCATCTGGGGACTGAAGTTTATGTTTTACGTCCTCTCGGCATAGCCATATGGGACATTGCTATTATTTTTGGATTTGGGGAAAAGGGGGGGAGGGGAAGGTGAAAAAAAAGATTTTCTCAAAATGTAGATATTTTTAATTTATTTTTTCTTGTAATTCTATAGTGTTTATCTTGAATAAAGGTCAAGTTATTTTATAAGTGCCATGGCTAGCACAAGACTATTCTAGGTTATAAATATTTACATTCGTTTTCAAATGTTAGATTAAAACTGTTGGCTGTTGCTCCCTGAGCTAGGAGATTAAAATTTCCAGGACCACGTTTAAAAAAAAATACATAACAAAGTTTTAGAAATCGTGTAGGGTCTGAGGATATGAAACACTATTTACATACTTATTTCTTTTTATTGTCAACAATTATTTAAAAAAAAAGAATAACCGCAAATACGGATTTAAAAAAAAAAGCTGTACATGTTTAAAAATGATAAATAGTATACTCCATAAAATATGCTTTTAACCCTTTCTAGCACCACAGTGATTTAACACCTATGTCACTAAAAGGCATCAAATCGGGGTCTATTATCCAAAGACCCTATTGTCTTAGTTTTGGGAAGTAAGGATAGACCTTATTTTATATGTGTCACAGAAGAATCCCCAATACTGCAGACGGATTTTGTTCTCTACCCAGGTAAATCTAATAGCAATTTTTTTCGCTGAAATGTGGCTGGCGGTGAAAGGGTTAAAGCGCATTCTATCGTAGCAAGTAAGTAATGAGAGAGCTAGGGTCCCTATTTTAGTTACAATTCACAAACCCCTAAACTCCAGAGGCACCGAAACATATTTTGGCCGCATCTGGGGACCAATACTTGTGTTTTTTATAAGCCAGTGCACCTAATACACCCCTCTATTGCGCGTAACCCATTGGGCCCTGAATATGCAAATGCCCTGAATATGCAAATGACAGTGAAGCTATTAACTGAGAGAATTTCCTGGAAATGAAATGACCACGCAGCACTAATAGCCCAATATGTAAATGACCATTCAGCTATGAATAATTAGCTAACTTGCAGTCGGTATAGGCATAGTAATAAATGAGTCGAACGGTCGTCAATATGTTAGCAAAATTCGTCGTTTTCTTATGAGGCGCGAAGGGTCTGTGTACACGTTAACACTATTATTCACGAGATATTTCTATTTCCCCATGGCAACACAGTGATAGCCCACTCTTAATAATTATGACTTACAGCTCACTGTGTTACCATGGGGAAATAGAAATATCCCGTGAATAGTGTTAACGTGTACCGAGACCTTTAGGTGTGATTCTCCAGCGGCTTCAGAACAGAACTTGAACATACACTTTTGTTTGTTTGACTAAGTGATCTTTTGATTTTATGAGAGAAAAAACACCCAACAGTTTTTCAAGCGATTACAAAAATCTATTCTGAGTCGTGTCTTAATTCTCGAAATATACTTAGTTGGTTTTTCCTTCAAAGATCCTATTGATTATCTTCTCTTTTTTTCATTTTATTGTTTATGAAAAAAAGAAAATCACGTTTTGTTCTTTTTATTATCTATGCAGGAAAGGCATTACAGAACTCACTGTGTATTAAAAATATAATAAATTCTCTATTTTTGCATTAAAAACCAACCACCACAACATTATTGTGCAATCTAAGGGTCTGACAACAACATAACGAACACACGAAATGGGAAATGGAAAATTGATGTTTAAAATTAGCTCCATGTACCTCCAGGATCATCGTTTACTGAGTGGATTGTAGAGGGGAAGTATAGTTTTGTCCTTTTGCTATCTTTGCTGTTTTCTTGTGTGTTCATGTTTTTGTTGTTGTTGTTGTTGTTGTGTCTCTTGTGAATACAATAAGGTCACTTCACACTTGTTATGTTTGTTGTATTCCATTCGTCATGTCCTTCTGGACTGTTGGGATTTATGCGACATTTCTCCCCGTGGGGATACCGGGGGGGGTCTTTCGTAAAAAATAGTTCCCCCACCTTCTGGAAGTTCTGTGATTGTAGCTTCCTCTAATCTGCCACTCTCTTTGACTCTGCCTTTTTCTTTTGCTTTCTGTTATCTACAGTACTATCTTTCTGACTTTCATTCTCCTGCCTTTTTTTCAAAAAAATCTTCCAAATATTTTTTTCTCCTTTGAGCTCCTCCGAAATCGGAATGTGTCGGCTGTACACAGCGGGGAGACCAGTGAAAACTGAAAACCGGACAACTACGTACTTGACCCATTATGGCCATATGGCCTGGGAACGCAGGAGAAGAAAAAGAAGATACGACATTAGAAGGAAACACTACACTGCGGAGTCAATGGAAATTTTGTTCCGTGACGTTCCGCCTGACACGATCTTTAATTTCTTGAAAGAGATTAATATATTTCACTTGGTGTAAGCTACTGTGATGATTTTAATTCTAGACGTGGATCATGTTTTTACTTGCTAAGGTTTTGATTTATTATTTCGTACAAATCGTTCCCCCACCTTCTGGAAGTTTTGGGCTTGTAGCTTCCTCTAATCTGTCACTCTCTTTGACTCTGCCTTTTCCTTTTTTGCTTACTGTCATCTCGCAATAGTATCTTTCTATCTTACTGGTCCATTCATTCTCCTGCCTTTTTTTTCTCTCTCTCTCTCTGTAATAAATTCTTACAAAGATTTCTTCTAATTAAGCCGAAGACGGACATGCTGGGCCTAACTATTAAATTTCTTAGTTAGGCGCGCATAACTGCAGCATGACGCATCTAAACTCAGATGGCAGGAAACTGTCTTGATCGATCGAACGAAGAAGAAGAAGTCGATGATTATAAAACGTCGATATTTTTTGGGTATTTAATTTTAATTTTTTTTGTTATCTCTTTCAGCTACGTGGGCAGGAAGTGGTCTGGGTGTGGGGGCAGCGCCACCCATCTTGGTCCGCCAGGATCCCCGGGGGGAGCTCCCCTGGGGGTCGTTGTGGGTCCCGGGGGGTCGTCCTCCGGAGGGATCTTCTTCTCCCAGGACCCCCTGTGCTGCTCTCCCACCCCCCGGGAGAGGGGAGAGGGCGGGGGCAGAGATCAGGGGGAGAGGGGGGGCGCTCCTCCCAGGTCGCCGGGGAAAGGGCAGGGAGGAGGAGGTGGGGTGGACACCGTGCACGAACTGCTGGTGAAGCAGGTGAGAGGATTGGGGTGTGTGTGAAGGTGTGTGTGAAGGTGTGTGTGTGTGTGTGTGTGTGTGTGTGTGTGTGTGTGTGTGTGTGTGTGTGTGTGTGTGTGTGTGTGTGTGTGTGTGTGTGTGTGTGTGTGTGTGTGTGTGTGTGTGTGTGTGTGTGTGTGTGTGTGTGTGTGTGTGTGTGTGTGTGTGTGTGTGTGTGTGTTTGAGTGTGTGTGTGTGTGTGTGTGTGTGTGTGTGTGTGTGTGTGTGTTTGAGTGTGTGAAGGTGTGTGTGTGTGTGTGTATGTATGTGTGTGTGTGTGAAGGCTTGTGTGTGTTGTGTGTGTGTGTGTGTGTGTGTTTGAGTGTGTGAAGGTGTGTGTGTGTGTGTGAATGTGTGTGTGTGTGTGTGTGTGTGTGTGTGTGTGTGTGTGTGTGTGTGTGTGTGTGTGTGTGTGTGTGTGTGTGTGTGTGTGTGTGTGTGTGTGTGCTTGTGTGTGTGTGTGTGTGTGTGTGTGTGTGTGTGTGTGTGTGTGTGTGTGTGTGTGTGTGTGTGTGTGTGTGTGTGTGTGTGTGTGTGTGTGTGTGTGTGACGCACACACTAATTCAGTACATTTTCTAATTTCATGGCTTACATAGTAACTGATTGTCTCAAATGGTTATTTCAGTAAATTTGCAAATTTCATGGACCTCCAAATCAGGAAATTTGCAAATTTTCTGAAAATGTTAGGACATTTGCAAAATCCCTGAGTGAAACAGGAAATTTGCAAATTCCCTGAAAATTTTAGGAAATTTGCAAATTTCCTGGTTTTGTAAATTTACTGTAGCATATACTCAGAGTAGATGCGTGACCTTGCAGCATACTTTGTGTCCTTGTGCTGTACATATTGTGTTCTAAGATAGTGCATGTATGACTAAAGTCGTAGGGGAAGACGGGGTAAAAAGCGCATGGGCGGGTAAGAAGATCTCATGAAATGAAGCAAAGTTCAGTCTCATTTTGCCCATGAGACGAGCGTTATGTCTAGCATTCGTCTCATGGGCAAATTTGACTGAAATTTTCTTTATTTCATGAGATAATTGGGGTGGGCTTCTTACCCGCCCATGCGCTTTTTACCCCGTCTTCCCCTAAATTAACTTTACTGAGCATTGCACATACATATTTAGACCAGAGTGGCCGTTGCACAAAAGCGGGCGCTTGAAGCAGTTCGCGCAATTCGGCAAAAAAAGAAAAGTTTAAGAAACACCATCGTTTGGTGAACAGTTTGCGAGCACTCTGACTCCTCGTCCAAAGGTAGCATACCGAAAGCTATCACATGACTTGTTTTTTTTCCAAGTTTTTTTGTAACTCTCGCGAGAACGAGATTGAAAATGGTGGCGCGGGGTTTATGTATTTCTTGCTGTTGATTGGCCCATTAAGATGTTAGCATATTATAATAGGCCTACTCTTCTTCGCAAAGATGCAAATTAACACCCCCTCCTCCATTTCTCGGTTCTTTCCGGGTTTTTTTCCCTCCAGTCTTGTCTTTCTTGCTGCAGATTGAGCACTTCAACCTCTATCGTTTTCTACATTTAACGTTAGGGGAAGACGGGGTAAAAAGCGCATGGGCGGGTAAGAAGCCCACCCCAATTATCTCATGAAATAAAGAAAATTTCAGTCAAATTTGCCCATGAGACGAATGCTAGACATTAACGCTCGTCTCATGGGCAAAATGAGACTGAAATTTGCTTCATTTCATGAGATAATTGGGGTGGGCTTCTTACCCGCCCATGCGCTTTTTACCCCGTCTTCCCCTAACGTTAATGTTCATCCATTTACACAATTACAAATATGCATTCAATAACAGTAGAAGATAAAGGCGCGACTGACAAAACGCAATGAACCAAGATGTTGAGGAGGGGGGGGGGGGGGGGGGGGGGGGGTTGAATCTGCATCATAGCCTTTTCTTTTTCTTTTTTTTTACCAATCAGACGAGAGCTTGTAATATTTTGTCCGGAAACGTTTTGTAAAATCGATTCCCAGACCCCCTTTTGGCAGCAAACGTTCTGCGGTCACAGAACGCCCTCTCGTGAAACTGATTCCCTGTACATGTACTTTCCCCCCACAAATAAAACAACCCACACACAAAACATCCCATTTTGTAATTTTGTAGGATCAAACCATCTTGATTATACAAAAACTTCGGGACTTTCCTGGAATCTTCTTCTTCTTGTTGTTCTACGTTCCCAGGCCATATGGCCATAATGGGTAAAATACGTATGTGTCCGGTTTTCAGTTTTCACTGGTCTCCCCGCTGCGTACAGCCGACACGTTCCGATTTCGGAGGAGCTCAAAGGAGAAACATTATTTGGAAGATTTGATTTCTAAAAAGGTAGGAGAATGGGCCAATATGTTAGAAAGATATTGGCCCATAGAAAGCAAAGGTGATAGAAAGCAAAGGGAAAAGGCAGAGTCAAAGAGAGTGGCAGTTTAGAGGACGTAACAAGCACAGAACTTCCAGAAGGTGGGGGAACTATTGTTACGAAAGACACCACCACCCCTCCCCGGTTATCCCCACGGGGAGGGACTCGTGGAAGGGGGTGGGGTTGTCCAGCTCCCCGTATGGAGGCACGTGGCATCCACCCACTGCCCCGTTCCTGGTATAATTGCAGTACCTCCAGGACCTGTCCCACCACTATCTTTAAGTTAAAAATATCCCACGTGTGCCTGATCCAGGTCTTAGGAGGAGGAGGAGGACGTTAATGAGCGACCTAGTTGAATCCTTTCACCGCCAGGTGGCGCGACACTCAAGTGGTCAAAACTTAGGTTAGGTTTAGGTTAGATATATTATGGTCATAGAGGCGTCTCTGTGAAATTCGGGTTGCTCCCACCTGGAGAGCGCGTCGCAGCCAGAGGCGCGCCACCCATTTTTTTTTCTTTGCATGCGATTTTTGTGTGACTGGTGAGGAAGGAAGGGAGGGTGGTAAATTTTGACCTCTGGGTTTAACGTGTGCTAAGTGCATGAGCACACGGGACATCGGTTCATCGTCTCATCCGAAAGACTCCACGTTCAGACCGCAAGGCCTAGTGCAAAGTGAGAGGAAAAATCCCCTGTACGAACTCGGGTTTACTTGACACGAAGCGAACGTGCTACCACTGTGCCACTCTACATTAGTAGTAATCTTACTATTAGGCTTTGACCACTTGAGTGACGCGCCACCTGGCGGTGAAAGGATTCAGCTAAGTCGACCACTAACTCATTCAAGTCGTTTCAGCCATATACGTGCGGAATTCATAGATAGCTGTAAATTTGATGCATTTGCTTCAGGGGAAGTAAATCTGACTGACTGGTCACTTCTAAATTCGCTTCGCTCCCTTAGACCACAATTTTGCCTCTGACTTTGCTTCTGTAGCGGTTTGTTGCGTAGAGAGTTTTTCTATCTAAAGTCTATATATATAAAAAAAAAGTCTGATCTACCACTTCCCTATGTCTAACTAAACCTGAAGTAAAAAAACCTGTAATTTTCTTTCATTTCTCCTTTTGTTTCTGTAGGTGAAGACGGGGTAAAAAGCCCATGGGCGGGTAAGAAGCCCATGCCAATTATCTCATGAAATAAAAGAAAATGTCAGTCAAATTTGCCCATGAGACGAATGCTAGACATAAACACTCGTCTCATGGGCAAAATGTGACTGAAATTTGCTTCTTCATTTCATGAGATAATTGGCATGGGCTTCTTGCTCGCCAATGGGCTTTTTACCCCGTCTTACCCTATGTTTTGTTTGTGTGTATGGCTGGAGTGATTTGTGAGGTGTTTTTTTTAAAATTATAAAGAATTCAAAATCGTAGCGATGCTGAATGAGTTAAACGAATTTCTGGTAAAGGTCAAGATGTGCCCCCCCCCCCCCCCCCCCCCCCCTACATTTATCGGTTAATTGTATTTTTCCGTTTTTGCCTTTCTTACCATACATAAAGCTGTATTTTAGGAACATTTTTAGCTAATAACCTTTTTGGAATACTAACCCTATCCCTAACCCTAGCCCTAACCCTAACCCTAACCCCCACCCTATAAGACGGAAAAACGCAACGAACCACAACTGTGACAAATCGCGGTGTAGCCTACTGCAGTACATAGTGGGGGGTAGGGTTAGGTTTAGGGCTAGGGTTAGGGCTAGGGTTAGTATTCCAAAAAGGTTATTAGCTAAAAAAAAAAAATTCCTAAAATACAGCTTTATGTATGGTAAGAAAGGCAAAAACGGAAAAATACAATTAACCGAGAAATGCAGAGGGGGTGGCACATCTTTACCTTTACCGCATTTCTTTTCTCTCTCCCTTGCAGGATCAGAAAGTGGCTTGCTGCCTGGCCCTCCTTCTCGCGGCCTGCACGGTGTGCTGGCTGCCCTTCGCCTGTCTGACCCTGCTGCGCGCGCACTGCCCGCCCTGCGTGGCGCGCTCGGCGCTCGTGCTGTGTCGGTGGCTCCTGCTGGCCAACTCCGCCATCAACCCTTTCCTCTACGGGCTGCTCAACGCCCAATTCCGCAACATCCTCCGACAGTGGTTCTTCCTGGACGCGTCTTCGCACAAGAGGTACCGAACCACCCGAGGGGCGAAAGGAGGAGGAGGACGAGGGGGAGGAAGAGAAGGGGGAGGAGGAGGAGGAGGAGGAAGAGGAGGAGGAGACACTCAGTACGTGTATATGGGAGTGA